>CM036759.1:3355781-3955781 GCA_020796225.1 Arion vulgaris
CACTGTATCTGAGTAGCATTGCCATTTGGTGCGAACTGTCCATTGATAATCTGTGTATGGTGTCAGATTATTGATTTGTTGTTTCTTGATGAAGTTCAGTGCTGATGTTGCACAGACTTTTTTTTTTCTAAATCGATCTTTTAGTGATACTTGCCAAACTGTGTGCAGACACTTCATCTCTGTTATTACTAGCTTTCTTCTGTCGTTTGATGTCAGCGTCCAGTGCAGACACTAATAGCATAATGTGGGAAGAAAGATCAAATGTCGGGGAAAGATCCTGTTGTACAATGCTACTTTAGTGTTCATGGTGACGACATATCTACATTTCAAAATGTGTGCAATTTGTTCTGTGATTTGATTTGCTTTATTACAACTATTTTAGATTCCTTTAGTTAATCTTCCATTTGCTGACAGAAATCTCACCAGATATGTAACATCTTTAACTTGTTTCAATTTATGTTTACCGGGGGGAGGATATTGGTAATGCTTTCCTGTCTAGCGAATGTCACTACCTCAAGTTTGTCTATGTTGACTTTCATATTGTATTCTCGCATGTTAACTGGAGTCTGTGAATGTGCTGTTGCAGCTGTTCTTCTCTTGATTATATGACTGCATGAACGCAGGCAAAAGGTTATTTATTTAGGAGTTGCACAAGGTTGTTCATTTCACTGACATTATCTATTTGATAGATTTGATCGACCTATGTGACGAACAACAGAGGTGATAGTACGTATTCTTGTCTTACTTTAGAGATTTGGTCGACCTATGTGACGAACAACAGAGGTGATAGTACATATTCTTGTCTTACTTTAGACCTAACGTGGAAATATTCTGAAAGATCTATGTCACTTGATATAGAACTAAAAAAGACAAAAATCAAATGGAGTCAGGTGAGCTGAACACATGCTTATCACAGAGAGAGAGAGAGATAGAGAGAGAGGAGGGGGAGAGAATATCTCAGATCAAGTAATGTGGAACATCAAGGAGGTTTCACTTTTATATAAGAATAAAATAATAAGATAGAGAGAGAGATAGAGAGAGAAGAGACAGTAGAAGAGAAGAAGAGAGAGAGAGAGAGAGAGAGAGAGAGAGAATATCTAAGATCAAGTAATGGGGAACATCAAGGAAATTTCACTTTAATTTAAGAATAAAATAATAATAATAATAGCCGGCCATCGCAAGTGACGATGACAACAGCCTCAAACGTGTGTTGTTGTATCTCTCTGGTGGTGCGTGCGGAGGTGAGTTTAGAGTCCGATCATGAAATACAATCTCCTACAATAGGGTGGGAAACACAATCTCCTACAATAGGTGGGGAAATACAATCTCCTACAATAGGTGGGGAAATACAATCTCCTACAATAGGTGGGAAAATACAATCTCCTACAATAGGTGGGGAAACACAATCTCCTACAATAGGTGGGGAAATACAATCTCCTACAATAGGTGGGGAAATACAATCTCCTACAATAGGTGGGGAAACACAATCTCCTACAATAGGTGGGGAAATACAATCTCCTACAATAGGTGGGAAAATACAATCTCCTACAATAGGTGGGGAAACACAATCTCCTACAATAGGTGGGGAAACACAATCTCCTACAATAGGTGGGGAAACACAATCTCCTACAATAGGTGGGGAAACACAATCTCCTACAATAGGTGGGGAAACACAATCTCCTACAATAGGTGGGGAAATACAATCTCCTACAATAGGTGGGGAAATACAATCTCCTACAATAGGTGGGAAAATACAATCTCCTACAATAGGTGGGGAAATACAATCTCCTACAATAGGTGGGGAAATACATGATCAAGTTTGGATATGTGAGTGTTGTGTGTTTTGTCTTTTCGCGGAGCTCGCTTTCTCTGCACATAAACAATACGACGATACTCATCTATGCGAGTTCCTCGTGCGTTGTTACAGCGCCACATTTAGCCGAATGGGATTCCCATCACGTGGTGTCTATATCCAAGCACTTTAGCGACATTTAAAAGTGTCTTTAAATCGTTGTTTTCTGCCCATCAACCGATCGTCTAGATTGAATTGATTACCGTCTGTCCTGTATCTAATCTGGTAACCCATATTCATCGCTGTCTCCAAAAAGACATCCCTGGGCATGGTAGTAAACATGCTGAAGAGTGTTGAGGTCTGTATACTGTTTGACGCCGTTGATGAGAGGCAAGGCTTCCAACAGCTCCCCATTATCAAGTACACGAGCCATCATACCTTCGTGAAACTGTGGGATGATCTTAATGAAGTTGACTGAACATCCGTATTTTCCCATGATCTTCCACTGACCCTCTCTGTTGACCGCGCTGAAAGCCTTGGTCAGATCGACAAAAACCATGTAGAGATTGCACTACTGCTGTTGACATTTCTCCTGTAGTTGGCGAGCTGCAAATATCATGTCTGCTGTTCCGTGGCCCGCTCTGAGTAAAGATTAAAATACAGCAGGCACAATCACACAGATCATTTGATCAATGTACGACGTCCACTTCTGTTCATTATAACCCATCTACTTCAATCACACAGATCATTTGATCAATGTACGACGTCCACTTCTGTTCATTATAACCCATCTACTTCAATCAATGATCCAACAACGTTTGAGCTATTGTCTCGTCGATTCAATGCCATATAGTGAGTGAATGGTCGGTCTGTCTCTCTGCATGAGTTGTAAGTTGTTGCTTTGTTCAATCATCAAAAAGACGACAATAATGAAGACACACGTCTAGCCGAAGCATTTATCTTCTTTTGTTAAACGTTACAATAGATGGAACACATGTTGCCCCATACATCAGAACAAGCAGTAGCAGTAGTCTCAGAGTGCTTGTGTTTGTCGAACCAGCGTAGAATGATAACAATCAAAATGGTTAACAACTTTCAGTTCAACCTTTCAATTTGTCTCCAGCTGCAACCCAAACAGGCACGTTGGTTGCGGTTGTTACCTGGGACAAGGTGACATGAACCTCAGTTCATGACCTGTGTTAAGTGCGGTCGGTACACAAAGACGTTAGATTGCTTCATAGTTTGTCACATACCAGGTCTCTCTAGCATGGAGGTACAGTTCTCGTCTCTCCATACAATAGTACTCGGTTCGTTTCCTGTGTGGAGCTATTTTTATAGCGATAATAATAATAATAATAATTCCTCTCGTACCGTTATACGTTACATAGGGCCTGCAAGTAATTTCTCCATACCGCTCTATCCTGGGCAACTCGCTATATCTCCTCCATGGAACTGAGACCGATATTTCCTGCCTCTCTCAGCAAAGTTCGTTTCAGGGTCTCCTTAGGTCGACCTCTCTTTCTTGAACCCTTTGCATCCCATTTCAATGCCTGCTTTGATATTCGTTGATCATTTCTCTTCAAGGTATGCCCAACATATCTCCATCTCTCTTTCTTATAACAGTTGTCACTAGTGGTTGACCAGACATGTCTCTGATTTCATCACTTCTCTGAATTCGTTCCATTTTATATTCATTATTTTTCGCAGACATCTATTTTCAAATGCATTCAACTTGCTTTCTATATCTTTAGTCATTTTCCAACTCTCGCTAGCATATGTTAGGATTGATACAACATTTGAATTGAAAATTCGTAATTTAGTTTTAATACTACAGTATATAACTTGCAATTCCATATTTTTATTTAGACTTTTAAAAGCTGATGTTGCTTTGCCAATTCGTATCATAATTTATTTTTAACATTTCCTGTGCAATCAAAATTGCTACCTAAATAGTGAACTGCTCTGTTATTTTTATCATTTTAGATTCCAGTGTGATATCTGCATTACTTGCCATAGGTGTCTTCATTATATTTGTTTTTCATAGTTTATCTGCAGTCCAACTTTTGATGCTATAGATGACAAGTTGTCTGTTTTTCATAGCTTATCTGCAGTCCAACTTTTGATGCTATAGATGACAAGTTGTCTGTTTTTCATAGCTTATCTGCAGTCAACTTTTGATGCTATAGATGACAAGTTGTCTGTTTTTCATAGCTTATCTGCAGTCCAACTTTTGATGCTATAGATGACAAGTTGTTTGTTTTTCTTTGCATATCTTGATTGTTTCTACTTAACGAGGCAATATCATCTGCAAAATCCAAATCTTCTAGTTGACTATTTTCTAACCAATTGATGCCAATTTCGCCCCTGCAACATTTTCGCATCACCCAGTCAATGGCCACTCAAACAATAGCGGAGATAGAATACAGCCTTGCTTTACTCCGGTTTCAACAAAATTATAGCGATTACTGATCTCAATGTAGGTGAGATCGAGTTCCTAGTTCTATCAGAGATGGACGATAAAACTCAGAAAAAAACCCCGAATTCAAGTTCAGCACGTAAAAGAACCATTATCAATAGAAAAATGATAAGCGTATATCAAATTGCTACATTTTTATCCTATTCAAAATTACACATAGGGTCAGCGCCGGTGCTAAAGGGTTACTTTAAAACTAAAGTTTTAGATGACATGGTGAACTACATGAGTACATAGACAAAGAAAACTGGACATAGAACTACAGTGTTAGATGACATGGTGAAATCTATGTCTGTTTTCAATATGTAATGTTTTCTCACTTAAACGTCAACAATTCGCAGAATGACAATCATCTTCGTTCCGGGGCACACATGTATCCATGGCAATGAGAGAGCAGGCAGTCTAGCTAGCTCTGCCACCATATCAGGTGGTCAGACAATGGATAGAGCTGACATTCTCAACGCCCTCATAGAGTGTTTCCGCAAAGACAATTTTCATTTAAACCAATCCACTTGCTAGATTGCAAGAGTTTGTATTGAAGATTAAGTGATCAGAAAAGAATAGCACAACAGGTATATGAGTAGGCTTATCAATCAACATCGAACTGGTACCGTAAGTCGCTGGACGCTGTTGGAGATATTGCGAAGGAAATCGCAGCACATATGGATATGTCTGGAGTGCAATGAAGATAATCCAAGCTGAACTACCCTAAACTAACCAAACACACAAGTGTGAGTCTTACCTCTTGTAGTTTGAATGGATATGTCTGGAGTGCAATGAAGATAATCCAAGCTGAACTACCCTAAACTAACCAAACACACAAGTGTGAGACTTACCTCTTGTAGTTTGAATGGAATGCTTGTAACTGTTCCTCTGACTTGTATTTGCCTAAACAAAGCAATGTCCTGGAAACTGACACTATCAAAACCTAATAGATGGCAGACTTTGTCTACAGTAGATTTATCTGACAGCGTGAACTCACTCTTCTCTCGGTCACCATCCACACCTTGAAACTTGAGATTTCCAAGATATAGAACTGCAGATAGTGCTGAGAACATACCATGTGTCATGTCTTCTGTGATGGACAAGACGTTCATTGCAAGACGCAGGTTGTCAAACATGGCAGAGTCATTGACACCATCAAGAGCAAAACAACCACTTTGGTTTAGATAGTGGTATGAATATGCAGGTCCCAGCATGTATAATTCAGCCAGTTGTGGGCATGCCTGGGCAGCTGAAGTCAACTGATAGAATACATGATAGTTTCTCTCCTGCTCACTCTGGAAGGTAATCCTGGATTGTTCCAGTAGGTAATCCTGCACAATGCAGCCTTTAATCTGAGTCCCTGAGAAGCATACCTGCATGAATTTGCCAAACCGACTTGAGTTGTCATTGCGAACAGTCTTTGCGTTACCTGTGACAGCAGAAAATTCACATGTTAATAAATCACATTTCATTGTTATGGTTTCTTTTAATCAAAGAGGAAAATAATCAACTACAGCAACAACACAAATATGAACATGAAAATAATGAGAGTAATATGCATGCTTTGCAATAGATAAAAGAGTCAATGATCATCTTAGAACACAGAGTGTTTCAAGGGTTTTTTTACTCTTCTTCTTTTTCTTCTTCACCTTGAAAGAAGATTTGTTTCCTTGTGTTACAGCTGATAGTCATTTACTACCTCTGCTCATAGGTAGCTTTCATGTTATGTTACAGCTGATAGTCATTTACTACCTCTGCTCATAGGTAGCTTTCATGTTATGTTACAGCTGATAGTCATTTACTACCTCTGCTCATAGGTAGCTTTCATGTTATGTTACAGCTGATAGTCATTTACTACCTCTGCTCATAGGTAGCTTTCATGTTATGTTACAGCTGATAGTCATTTACTACCTCTGCTCATAGGTAGCTTTCATGTTATGTTACAGCTGATAGTCATTTACTACCTCTGCTCATAGGTAGCTTTCATGTTATGTTACAGCTGATAGTCATTTACTACCTCTGCTCATAGGTAGCTTTCATGTTAAATTCCTACACACTTTGCCAGACTGCAGAGTTGTAGTCTGTTTCTATGGTAACCACAATGAGGTGAAGTAGAATCTTGGTCAGTGCTGAATTACTTACCCTGACTCAACAGACACCTTATCCATTGCTATTACTATCACTGTTTATTTGTAAAATTTGTTTTTCCAATTGTGTGTCCCTCCCAAAATGAAATAGATTAGCTTGGCAACTGAGCAGTGCACACTTGAGCTCGTGCAGATATTGGGTTTGTCAGATTGACTACGTCAATATACAAAGGCTAGGAAGTTTGTTTTGGTCGCTATGTCAGGGATTAAAATCTCTTGACAGCCGAAGGAAGGCACTTTCAACCTAAGAATCTAGTTTTGCTTATATCAGAGCATGTAGGTCAAGAATTAACTTCTTCTTGAAACTCCAATAGTTTGGAGGGTCAAGTGACAACAAGGCTAAGAAGTCAGACAAGGTGTTTAGTATATTAAATTATGGAAAGTCAGAGAGAGAGAGAGAGAGAGAGAGAGAGAGAGAGAGAGAGAGATAGAGAGAGATAATGAGAGAGAAAGAAAATAATGGAAGTACTTGTATATGATAATATTACAAATCTATCCATCTCTTAGAAACTAGCAGATCTATTTGTATGATACATTTCTGTTACTGACTGGATGGAGATGACTCAAATGGAAATATTCACCCTACAACAATTGTATTCATTTGTCTAGTTGTCATATATTTGTTGAAATCAAATCAAATCTATCATTAATGCATTTATTACTACTTCTTATAGTAGTGATTGTTCAAGTATGCAATTAAAGCCTCTGAAGCACACCACTTTCAACCTAAGAACGAATATTTTTTTGGTTATATCAAGCATGTAAAAAAAATCATAATTCACTCCTCGCAAAGGATCCAATCCGTTTTAATGTTATTTCTTGTGGTTGAAATCTGAGAAGAGTTGTGTAACTTGATGTTTACCCTGACTTCTTGATATTCTACATTTGATGTTCTAGCTAGCATCCATTGATGTTCACTCAGGCATTCTTGTTGTCATTACCAGACAGGGAACAATCCCGGATAATATCATCAATCCTGTCATCAGACTGTTATCGGTTGGAACGGTTAATTACCATTTACCATAGCTAACACTGCAGTTAATGTGGCTAGAGCCGGTCAGCGCATCTACCAGGCGATAGGAAAAGAAACTATGACTAGCAAATTTGTCAATGTCAGATATCGTGCTTACAATCGTGGACGCTGGACTTAGTGTTTGAAATATCCTTGCCAACTGACGGGCATACAAGAACCAAGATCACAGTGACACTATAAGATCATTCTTACTGTACTGTGACAAATCTTAGAGAGAGAGAGAGAGAGAGAGAGAGAGAGAGAGAGAGAGAGGGAGAGAGGAGAGGAGAAATTATGTCTACACCTGGGCGGTCCATCGCGGAGCCCGTGATAGCGCCCTATTTTACTCTACCGGCTTTAGCGTTAATGAGATTTCAATAAAACAATTATCTTTCAGTGTTTGTGTGGTAAGACTTCCATGAACACGATCTTCGCGATTGTGCAATCTTGTTTTATTTGGTAAAGATTGTATCTGTAGCTTAAGCGGTAGTAAGCTCGATGACAATCATAGCATATCTGGTTCAAACTCCTAGACCAGCAGATTTGGGAAGCTCATTTTCCCCCTTGGAGTTTTACAAACGGTAAAAATAGAACTCACCGTTCAGAAAGCAATGGCAAACTACTGAACGTATAAGTGGTGCCTAACTCAGTTTACTGTAGTTGATGGCTAAGTACTAAGTATACACACTTCAAATAAAAGTTACTTAAGAAAGGAGAAGTTACTTACAAAAGCCGGAACATCAAAACATTCACAGTAAACTCAGGAGTTAGACAGGGATGTGTGCTCTCCCCACTGCTGTTTATAACATACATGGACAACATAAGTAGAGAAGCAGGAAGAGAGAAAGAAAATAATATTTCAGAACTTTTATTTGCCAATGACCAAGTACTGATTGCAGAAAATGAAGAATCTCTCCAGAACCATTTGAGCTTAGTTAACATCAAGGGTGAGAGTACAACATGAAAATAAATATAATAAAGACAGAGACAATGGCAATAAGTAGACAACCAGAAAATCTTACAATAAAACTCCAGAACGTAGACATAAAACAAACAATTGAGGCCAAATACTTAGGAGCAATTTTCACAGCAGATGGAAGTATCGATAGCGAAATCAGCAATCGTTGAACAAAAGCTAACCAAGTACTGGGACAGTTAACACCACTTTTGTCACATAAAGAGATACCGCTAACAACTAAAGCAAATCTCATAAGAAAGATTTTCTGGCCAACACTATGTTACCAGTGTCAAACATGGCCAATAACAGCAGCTAATGAGTGGAAAATCATAACGACAGAGATGAGATGTCTTAGAAGAGCTGCAGGTGTGACAAAAAGAGACAAAATTAGAAATGAAGAAATCAGGAGACTGGACGTGAAACCAGTAATGCAATTCATAAAAGAACAACAGATTAAATGGTTTGGACACCTGATAAGAATGCCCTGGTATCGCCTACCACAGAGAGCCACACAAAAAAATTATGAGTACAAAGCAAGAGGAAGACCACGCAAAAGATGGAGCGACAGCATCAAGAACAGCCTTACGAAAATGAATATCAGCTTACAAAGTGCCTTAAAACAAGCACACACAATATCACTACGTCCCCCCCAACACTTCTATAAAGAAGTAAATGGTGGAAGAGAAGAAGAAGATGGCTAAGTCCTGTAAAGGATATGCCACGTTTAAAAAACATCCCAACAATATGCTTTTTTTCTGAAGAAAGTTTAATATCTCAACTTTATTAACATTAATATTGTTGTTATTATGTTATTATTAGTTGTGGTCAGGTATGTGGGTGCAGGGTTTGGTCTGGCAGTGGGTGGGTGCAGGGTTTGGTCTGGCAGTGGGTGGGTGCAGGGTTTGGTCTGGCAGTGGGTGGGTGCAGGGTTTGGTCAGGCAGGTGAGTGCAGGGTGTGGTCAGGCAGGTGAGTGCAGGGTGTGGTCAGGCAGGTGAGTGCAGGGTGTGGTCAGGCAGGTAGGTGCAGGGTTTGGTCAGGCAGGTGAGTGCAGGGTGTGGTCAGGCAGGTGAGTGCAGGGTGTGGTCAGGCAGGTGGGTGCAGGTGTGGTCAGGCAGGTGAGTGCAGGGTGTGGTCAGGCAGGTAGGTGCAGGGTTTGGTCAGGCAGGTGAGTGCAGGGTGTGGTCAGGCAGGTGGGTGCAGGGTGTGGTCAGGCAGGTAGATGCATGGTTTGATCAGGCAGGTGAGCGCAGGGTTTGGTCAGGCAGGTGAGTGCAGGGTTTGGTCAGGCAGGTAGATGCAGGGGTTGGTCAGGCAGGTGGGTGCAGGGTTTGGTCAGGCAGGTGAGTGCAGGGTGTGGTCAGGCAGGTGGGTGGGTGCAGTGTTTGAGTCATTATAACGAGGATGTTCTCTTATATATGGGACGGATTAGCGTGATGCATAAACGTTCGCCTATCGATTCGGACACAAGCGGGTTTGGGTTAAATCGCACCCTCCACGTTCCACCTCCTACCTCCTGCACACTAGGGCATAGAAAAGTGAAGTGACTTCATATCTAAAGGTCTTAAAAGGCTACGGGAATTGTTATTTGTAATTATTCTCTGACATAAACAACATGTGTATGTAACCCGGAAGTAAATTTCAGTCTATGTTACTTCCTGGTTGCATATTATTGTAATAATGAACTTGATCAAGAAACAACAAAATAAATGGCTGGGTCACGTAACCAGATTACCAACAGACAGTGCGGTTCAAAGAGCAATGTTATTTAGATACAATGGATACAAGGTTAAATACCGTACACGAAAAAGGTAGACCATAGAAATAAAAAGGTGTTTAAAGATGCCATGTATGAAGAGCACACAAGAGCTCATTCTAGAAATCTTGTCTGATTCTGTTTGTGAGATAATGCATAAATAGATAAAGAAGAATGGACTTTGTGTGTATTATCCACTCATTCTGTCACACACAAGACAACAGCAGCAACAACCAAGAAACATAAGCTTTTCCTGGTCAGTTGGTGGGTCAGACCAAACTTGACCCCACACAGCATAATATATACCAGTCTGTCTGTCTGTCTGTCTGTCTATCTGTCTATCTATCTATCTATCTATCTATCTATCTATCTATCTATCTATCTATCTATCTATCTATCTATCTATCTATCTATCTATCTATCTATCTATCTATCTATCTATCTATCTATCTATCTATCTATCTATCTATCTATCTATCTATCTATCTATCTATCTAACCGAGCAGAGAATTAGTCAACTATTTCCCAGGTAAGATTCTAACACTCTGGAATTGACTCAATGATAAACAAAGTGACTTGGTGTATATATATATATATAACAAGTGTGTCACAAATAACCAATATCATTTGCTTGTAACTAGCATTTCAAGCTCTAGTTGAAATAGATATCTCAGTGATCAATTATTCAGTAGAAATTCTTCATGTTAAGTGAGGTTAATCAACCTGGAGGGTGGAGGGGAGGAGGGCGCTGGAAGGTCTATGTGTGGCGTAGAAGTTAGGTGCTCGACTTTCGTTCCATAGGTACACGGTTCGTTTTCTTGTTGCGCTATTGAGATATTACTCCAGAGATACCTGATCTCAGTGTAGGTGAGATCGAGTTCCTAGTCCTATAGGAGACGGATGATAATATGTAGGCCCCGTGTTCATGTTGAGCATGTAAAAGGACCCTTGGGAGTTCAAAATCGAGAAGAGCAAGCTGGAAAATCGCTGCCTGAGCAATATTCATTAGAAATATTGGAAAAATAAAATTCCTACAAAATATTTCACCTATATTCTAAACTACATCGGGGACCCTCGCCAGTGCTACGGAGTACTACACTACAGCTGAGATCTTGCTGTGTAATAAAGAGATCGGAGCACACTTGTTTAATCACCGAAGTGCAATGATGAAGGTCCCATCAATCAACTAATCAATCAATGAATGTTATGTTTCATGTATGAATACAATGTTTACAGATGTCAATCAACTAATCAATCAATGAATGTTATGTTTCATGTATGAAAACAATGTTTACAGATGTAGACTATCTTAACATTCAGTAGATTGTAATATGTGTGTGTGTAGATGAAAGTTCTGTCATAATAACAGACTTTGCAATATCTCTTTATCATATGTAGACTATCTTAACATTCAGTAGATTGTAATACGTGTGTGTGTAGATGAAAGTTCTGTCATAATAACAGACTTTGGAATATCTCTTTATCATATGTAGACTATCTTAACATTCAGTAGATTGTAATACGTGTGTGTGTGTAGATGAAAGTTTTGTCATACTTTGCAATATCTCTTTATCATATGTCATATGTCATGACTCGTTGGATGTCATGTTCAACTCCTCTTATCACATCATGTATTCATATTGACATTGATCTTCATTTTTTAGTTGTTTCTTGCCAAATGTCTTCCTTCACAGATGTCTTTTATAAATCTTCATATGTCCAAAATACTTCCACTTTCCTCAAATTGTCTTTAGTTCTGAGTTCTTGTTGGATAGATCTGTTTGTTCTTATCTCTGTCCATATAATGTGTACAACTCTTTGATAAGATGTATCTTCAAATGCGATTGGATCACCTAAAACCTGGATACCAAGGAAACACATATTTTCTACCATTACTTACGGTGTACGTAATCGTAGCAAATAGAGCAAGTACAAGAATTCAAGTACCTCGGATATGTATTTACAGAGGATGGAAGACTCGACAGAGAGATAGAAGCTAGAGTCTAGAAAGCAAATGCAATAACCTACCAACTAACGCCACTACTTAGACATCCAAACATCTCACTGGCAGCTAAACAACAGTTGATCAACAGCATCTTCATACCCACTTTATGTTACCAATGTCAAACATTGACAATGAATAAGACACATGCACAGAAAATAGAAACATGCGAAATGAGATGTCTCCACAGTCACCAAAAACACAAGAATTGACAGAGTTATGAATACCAGAATCAGATAGAAGGTTGGAACAAGACGGTGCTTGAATTATATAGCGAAATAGAGAATGAAGTGGTTTGGCCACTTAGTAAGAATGCGAACAAAGCAAACTGCCTATGAAGCTTTCCACCACAACAGAATATCAGAAGGAAGGCGAGAGGAAGACTGAGGAAAAGGTGAATAGATAACGTAGTTGAATTCTGCCAGGGACTAAGAAAACCATCACACAAGTCACCAGAGAAGCGCAAGACAAATACATAAAACCACGACACTTGGTTAACAGGCCAGTAACAGTGTGCTGACAAAAGTTGAATTCTGCCAGGACTAAGAAAACCATCACACAAGTCACCAGAGAAGCACAAGACAAATACATAAAACCACGACACTTGGTTAACAGGCCGGTAACAGTGTGCTGACAAAAGTTGAATTCTGCCAGGGACTAAGAAAAACCCTCATACAAGTCACCAGAGAAGCGCAAGACAAATACATAAAACCACGACACTTGGTTAACAGGCCGGTAACAGTGTGCTGACAAAAGAAGAAATGAAGACTTACGGTGTTACGCCAAATGCTAAAAGCAAACACAACAAACTACACCATAAAATAGGAAGACATTTTAGCAAGACAATACCATGAAACATACATGAGAGGGATCAGCTTGAGTATCAATGAATACGATACGGATTCGAAATGCAGCAAGAGAAGAAAGCAAGTGATTAATGACTGGTCATAGTCAAATTGAAGTAGACGATGTATGGGTTGTAGGTATAGAAGTCTTCTTCAGTGCAAGTCTCTATCAACGAATGTTTACACATTACTTTCTGCTTGAATAGAGAGAGAGAGAGAGAGAGAGAGATAACATGAACGTGTTATGTTTACCAAACTGTGATAAAGATGTCTCAGCACTTCCAAGATGTTTCCAACAACTAACTATATCATCTAGTAGTATTATTATTATTATTGGAACAAATGTGTCTTTCATGTCTACAGCAGACATAATTAATTGCCAACTTCCTGTAAACAGTACCGTCGTACATACAGCAGCATTACTTCCCTTATTTCTCATCCATATCTTATCTAGGTATACGCCAGCAACGAATGCCGTTTCTGATGTCGGTTACCACCAGCATGTTCTAGTAGCACTTTTAAAGTATTTCACTTCTAGACAAGACAATGTTTGACTGGTTTCGGAAACCTGATATCAAACCTGTCCTCCCTTCTTCTTACCAACAAAGATGCCGTCGTATTCTAGCGTAGTGATTATGGTTTTCTTGATATCAGCTTCTGTCAGGTCTGTCTGTCTGTACTCAATGGCACTTACACCGAGCCAGGCATGTCAACTATTTTCTTAAGTCCATCTATTTCTGTTTCTATTTAATCTATTATTTTTTTACATGATTTATTGAAAGATACGAAGATCTGCTCAAGGAACTATACCACTGCTGTTATTTGTATTTATTGTGCGGGTTTTTCTGTATTAGCGACATACAATAGTTGATCATATCATCAAGATATCACAACAATTAGTATTGTATCTTAGCTTATTTATTAGTTTTTCTTCTACACTGGCATGTAGTCATTCAGTGAGAGTGCATGTGTGTGTGTGAGAGAGAGAGAACACATAATCCTACCAGATGCCTCTCCTACATTGGGATGTAGTCATTCAGTGAGAGTGTATGTGAGAGAGAGAACTCCACATAATCCTACAAGATGCCTCTCTTCTACATTGGGATGTAATCATTCAATAGAACGAGAGAGAGAGAGAGAGAGAGAACTTCACATAATCCTACCAACTCTCTCTCTCTCTCTCAGAAAAACCTTCACTTTAAATTATCATTTCTGGAGTTATACTGTAGCATGGTATCAGATCTGATTCTTGGCACGGCGACCGGTATAATGTTGATCACACCCCCATCGTGTGTCGCTAGTCAACACAGATCTAATACTTTATTCCCTAATATACCTCATGGTCTGAAACAGTCAAACTATTCTTGACTTACATGACTATAACAATAATATGATGTGTTTATCGCCATGAGTTTGACATATAGACATACTATCTACACTTGAACATTACTTTGGCACAACACTTGAACATTACTTTGGTACAACTAGCCAGTCAGATTTCAAACGTAAGGAAATCTGGAATTTATCAAGTTAATACAAACTTGTTATTCCAATATAGTGGATAGAAAATAAAAGGCTCTCTACACAAAAGGTAGATTTCAGAAATCACAGAGAGAGTGAAAGACTATTTATGAAGTTAATACAAAGTTGTTATTCCAATATAGTGGATAGAAAATAAAAGGCTCTCTACACAAAAGGTGGATTTCAGAAATCACAGAGAGAGTGAAAGACTATTTATCAAGTTAATACAAACTTGTTATTCCAATATAGTGGATAGAAAATAAAAGGCTCTCTACACAAAAGGTAGATTTCAGAAATCACAGAGAGAGTGAAAGACTATTTATGAAGTTAATACAAACTTGTTACTCCAATATAGTGGATAGAAAATAAAAGGCTCTCTACACAAAAGGTAGATTTCAGAAATCACAGAGAGAGTGAAAGACTATTTATGAAGCGCACACAAAATGGGGTCTTTGTGGCTAAGTGGTTAAGACCTTGCCTTGCGAGTCGAAGGTTCGAATCCCGACCGCGCCGTTCTGTTCACGGGTATATTTATTACCAGAGACCCTTAGGATTGTTGCTGGAGCTACGGAGTTCGAGCTTTGTGTAATAGTCTCGACCTGTGGCGTGCCATTTCTGCGGAGAGAGACCAAGCCATATGGGGTAAAACCCGGTGCAATGAAGTAAATCCGTGGGTTTGAAAACTCTCTTTAAACATAAAAGCATGTTCTAGAAATCTCTTTTTATCCTGACAATGTCAAACAAAACAGAATTAGACAAAAAAAAAAGTTAATTGTGTTGAAACTGCTGCTTACCAAAAGCCTCAAGAACAGTATTGGCTTCCAAAATCTGCTGCTCAGTCCAGAATGATGTATGGTTAGTCACCGAACATAGATATTGTAAAATAAACTTGGTAGTTTCTGTCTGTGGACAAGTAAGAAGATATTCATCAATGAGATGACAATTTCCAATACATAAATCTGATTGTGCTCATGAAGATAATCATGTCCTTAAACATGTACAGCGAGGGATGATGTGGCTGGCTCACTAGTTTCACTGGTGCACTTGCCTTCTAGGTTTCACTTCCATCACCAATTGCAATTTATTTTTCTGACCACAAACGACTCTCAGTCAGGTCACGACCAACCTCAGTTTGTGTACCAGGGAACCATTGAGAAGTAAATATGGACGGGGTGATGTTGGCCACATCCACCTATCATGTCACATTGATCACAGTAAAATATGGGGCCCAAAAACGTATTCTCTAATATACCACATGTAATATATGTATTACATCTATTAAGAAAAACTGCGAACAAAATAATCTATCACTGATTAACGGGAGGTGGAGGCCTCTTGAATGACATCATCAATGATACAGATGTGATTATTTACACAGATGGTTCAGTCATTCGCCAACAACGCTGTCGGTGGCTTTTCAGCACGCTCAGGAGGAAAATAATAAGAGAGGCCAGTGGGGCCTACGCAACAAACACAAGTAGTTTGACAATGGAGGTTCGGGCGGTAACGGAGGTGGTGAGCTGGTTGGCATCTCACAATTACTCTCGTGTTTTCATACTCAGTGACTCCATGAGCATGATTCGCAAACTACTCGTGTTTCATACTCAGTGACTCAGAGCATGATTGCAAAGTCGAATCAGGAATGGTGAGACGAAACTGGGTGGAGGTACTGGTACAGACAATGATCAGAGAAATCACCTTCATTTTTGTCACTGGCACGCAGAAGTTAGGGTAATGAACAAGCTGATAGATTGGCTGGCTTGGCTACAATATCAGAGGAGCTGCCATGGATCGAAATGACATTCTTCACGCATTGAGAGAGTCTTTCCGAACAGAGGAGTTTCAGGGCTGTGAATCCCACTCGCTGACCAGATTGAAAGAGATGGTGTCAATATTGGTGCAGCCGAAAAGAACGACATACTAAATATGCAAAGAGATAGATTAATCAACATCGAACTGGCGTGTTGGGTTGCTGGACGCTGCTGGATTTGCTGAGACGGAGATCGGAGCGCCTATGGACATGTCCGGAGTGCTATGATGATAGTCCTCATATAACTGATAACCACATGGTATGAAAACAAGACATTTACTAACTTGTGTTTTTTTAAACTGTTGTTGTACAATAAGATATAAAATACAAGACACACCCATGTTTGTTCAACTAAAATATAAACTAGTCAGTGGATAGACAGATATTGTTGGATTTAGTAATAATCATTCATTGCTAGGGGATAGTTTCACTGATATGTAACTGTGGTATTGTTGTTGTAGGTGAGATGTGATAGCTTCACTGATATGTAACTGTGGTATTGTTGTTGTAGGTGAGGTGTGATAGTTTCACTGATATGTAACTGTGGTATTGTTGTTGTTGTAGGTGAGATATGATAGCTTCACTGATATGTAACTGTGGTATTGTTGTTGTTGTAGATGAGGTGTGATAGTTTCACTGATATGTAACTGTGGTATTGTTGTTGTTGTAGATGAGGTGTGATAGTTTCACTGATATGTAACTGTGGTATTGTTGTTGTAGGTGAGGTGTGATAGTTTCACTGATATGTAACTGTGGTATTGTTGTTCTAGGTGAGGTGTGATAGCTTCACTGATATGTAACTGTGGTATTGTTGTTGTAGGTGAGATGTGATAGCTTCACTGATATGTAACTGGTATTGTTGTTCTAGGTGAGGTGTGATAGTTTCACTGATATGTAACTGTGGTATTGTTGTTGTAGATGAAGTGTGATAGCTTCACTGATATGTAACTGTGGTATTGTTGTTGTAGATGAAGTGTGATAGTTTCACTGATATGTAACTGTGGTATTGTTGTAGATGAGGTGTGATAGTTTCACTGATATGTAACTGTGGTATTGTTGTTGTAGGTGAGATGTGATAGCTTCACTGATATGTAACTGTGGTATTGTTGTTGTAGATGAAGTGTGATAGCTTCACTGATATGTAACTTGGATTGTTGTTGTAGATGAGGTGTGATAGTTTCACTGATATGTAACTGTGGTATTGTTGTTGTAGGTGAGGTGTGATAGCTTCACTGATATGTAACTGTGGTATTGTTGTTGTAGATGAGGTGTGATAGTTTCACTGATATGTAATTGTGGTATTGTTGTTGTAGGTGAGGTGTGATAGTTTCACTGATATGTAACTGTGGTATTGTTGTAGATGAGGTGTGATAGTTTCACTGATATGTAACTGTGGTATTGTTGTTGTAGGTGAGATGTGATAGATTCACTGATATGTAACTGTGGTATTGTTGTTGTAGATGAGATGTGATAGCTTCACTGATATGTAACTGTGGTATTGTTGTTGTAGGTGAGATGTGATAGCTTCACTGATATGTAACTGTGGTATTGTTGTTGTAGATGAGATGTGATAGTTTCACTGATATGTAACTGTGGTATTGTTGTTGTAGGTGAGATGTGATAGCTTCACTGATATGTAACTGTGGTATTGTTGTTGTTGTAGGTGAGATGTGATAGCTTCACTGATATGTAACTGTGGTATTATTGTTGTTGTAGGTGAGATGTGATAGCTTCACTGATATGTAACTGTGGTATTGTTGTTGTAGGTGAGATGTGATAGCTTCACTGATATGTAACTGTGGTATTGTTGTTGTAGATGAGGTGTGATAGTTTCACTGATATGTAACTGTGGTATTGTTGTTGTAGGTGAGATGTGATAGCTTCACTGATATGTAACTGTGGTATTGTTGTTGTTGTAGGTGAGATGTGATAGCTTCACTGATATGTAACTGTGGTATTATTGTTGTTGTAGGTGAGATGTGATAGCTTCACTGATATGTAACTGTGGTATTGTTGTTGTTGTAGGTGAGATGTGATAGCTTCACTGATATGTAACTGTGGTATTGTTGTTGTTGTAGGTGAGATGTGATAGCTTCACTGATATGTAACTGTTGTATTGTTGTTGTTGTAGGTGAGATGTGATAGCTTCACTGATATGTAACTGTGGTATTGTTGTTGTAGGTGAGATGTGATAGCTTCACTGATATGTAACTGTGGTATTGTTGTTGTAGATGAGGTGTGATAGTTTCACTGATATGTAACTGTGGTATTGTTGTTGTAGGTGAGATGTGATAGCTTCACTGATATGTAACTGTGGTATTGTTGTTGTAGGTGAGGTGTGATAGTTTCACTGATATGTAACTGTGGTATTGTTGTTGTAGATGAGGTGTGATAGCTTCACTGATATGTAACTGTGGTATTGTTGTTGTTGTTGTAGAGAAGTGTGATAGCTTCACTGATATGTAACTGTGGTATTGTTGTTGTTGTAGGTGAGATGTGATAGTTTCACTGATATGTAACTGTGGTATTGTTGTTGTTGTAGGTGAGATGTGATAATTTCACTGATATGTAACTGTGGTATTGTTGTTGTAGATGAAGTGTGATAGCTTCACTGATATGTAACTGTGGTATTGTTGTTGTAGATGAAGTGTGATAGCTTCACTGATATGTAACTGTGGTATTGTTGTTGTGGATGAGGTGTGATAGTTTCACTGATATGTATATGTGGTATTGTTGTAGATGAGGTGTGATAGTTTCACTGATATATATATATATGTTGAATTATTGCTCCTCAAGAATGTCAAGACGTGTTCTGTGCCAGGCAGTAACATTTCAACTTTTGACTTCAGATTTGTTATCTCTCCTGTCGACTCTTATGACGGGAAATGAAAATCGTGGCATATCCTTTTCACAGGGCGTAGCCATCAGCAACAGTAAACGAGTCGTCGATTTTCTAGGTACCACTTATAAGTTCAGTAGTTTGCAATTGCTTTCTGAACGGTGAGGTCTATTTTTACCGTTCGTAAAAATCAAAGAGAACTAATTTGCTTCCAAATTTTCCCGTCGCTGAGTTTGATCCAGGTATGCTTGGGTTGTAATCGAACTCACTACCGCTTAAGCTACAGACGCTCTCATTATGACGGGAGAGATTAGAAATACCAGAGGGTTGCTGCTTGGCTCTCATTATGACGGGAGAGATTAGAAATACCAGAGGATTGCTGCTTGGCTCTCATTATGACGGGAGAGATTAGAAATACCAGAGGGTTGCTGCTTGGCTCTCATTATGACGGGAGAGATTAGAAGTACCAGAGGGCTGCTGCTTGGCTCTCATTATGACGGGAGATTAGACACAGAGGTGCTGTTGCTCTCATTATGACGGAGAGATTAGAATACCAGAGGGTTGCTGCTTGGCTCTCAGACGGGAAGATTAGAAATACCAGAGGATTGCTGTTGGCTCTCATTATGACGGAAGATTAGAAATACCAGAGGGTTGCTGCTTGGCTCTCATTATGACGGGAGAGATTAGAAATACCAGAGGGTTGCTGCTTGGCTCTCATTATGATGCTTGCAGTGACACGACGGTGGCATGCAGGATCATAACAGGGCTTGTGCAGTGACACGAGGGGCTTTGTGACTGATGGCTTCATGTGAGGTGGCTTGCAGGTGACACCGATTGTTACCAGGAGAACGTGAGTCTTGTTACGAGCGCAGTGACACATCGGTGGCCTTAGTGCAGTGACATGAACGGTGGCTACAGAATATGCACTCCTATTAATGGCTTATGACATCGTTCGATATCCTTCTTCTTGCAGGGAACTAATTTGTTCTTGAACAGTCATGCACTCTTGGTGAGACCCAGACAGTTATTATGTCGTACAGTATGGCATTCTTGTATAACATTCTATACTCACTTGTTTACTTTCTCAGCACTCTATATAAACAGTGTAGACAAACTGTAAGAGATTTGTGAAAATCTAGGAACTATCACTGAAGGCTACTGTGTAGAGTAGTCTCTGTTGTTCACAGTTTCAGTTAATTCTCAAATTGATGGAACAAATGTGGGCGAACTGGACCAATAGATGTCCTGTTTATTCAAAGTTAATGAGAAATGATTTCCTAACATCAGATGGAAGATGTGAAACAGAGATTAGGAGTAGAATAGCTCAAGTGAAGGCAGCCTAAATGAAAACACAGTATGGTGAATTCACTACCAATGAAACTATGGAAACGAGTGCTCCAGTGCTATAATGAACCAATACTTGTGTATGGCAGTGAATCATGGACAATGAACAATCAATAAGATCATTGGAAGCCACAAAGATAGAGTTTTACAGAAAATGTTGAAAATTCCAAGGACAGCGAAGAAAACAAATGAGGTTTGAAATCAGACCTGCAAACAAAGAAACCTGATACAAAAATATCAGAATAAGACAAGTCAAGGTTCTTCGGTTATATAACGTGAAGAGAAGGTTTAGTAGTACAGCGTTTCCTAAACTGGGGGGGTGACTTCGGTTATATAACGTGAAGAGAAGGTTTAGTAGTACAGCGTTTCCTAAACTGGGGGCGTGACTTCGGTTATATAACGTGAAGAGAAGGTTTAGTAGTACAGCGTTTCTAAACTGGGGGTGACTTCGGTTATATAACGGAAGAGAAGGTTTAGTAGTACAGCGTTTCAAACTGGGGGCGTGACTTCGGTTATATAACGTGAAGAGAAGGTTTAGTAGTACAGCGTTTCTAAACTGGGGTGACTTCGGCTATATAACGTGAAGAGAAGGTTTAGTAGTACAGCGTTTCAAACTGGGGCGTGACTCGGTATATAACGTGAAGAGAAGGTTTAGTAGTACAGCGTTTCAAGGGGTGTGACTTCGGTTATATAACGTGAAGAGAAGGTTTAGTAGTACAGCGTTTCCTAAACTGGGGGCGTGACTTCGGTTATATAACGTGAAGAGAAGGTTTAGTAGTACAGCGTTTCCTAAACTGGGGGCGTGACTTCGGTTATATAACGTGAAGAGAAGGTTTAGTAGTACAGCGTTCTAAACTGGGGCGTGACTTCGGTTATATAACGTGAAGAGAAGGTTTAGTAGTACAGCGTTAATGGGGTGTGACTTCGGTTATATAACGTAAGAGAAGGTTTAGTAGTACAGCGTTTCAAACTGGGCGTGACTTCGGTTATATAACGTGAAGAGAAGGTTTAGTAGTACAGCGTTTCCTAAACTGGGGGCGTGACTTCGGTTATATAACGTGAAGAGAAGGTTTAGTAGTACAGCGTTTCCTAAACTGGGGGCGTGACTTCGGTTATATAACGTGAAGAGAAGGTTTAGTAGTACAGCGTTTCCTAAACTGGGGGCGTGACTTCGGTTATATAACGTGAAGAGAAGGTTTAGTAGTACAGCGTTTCCTAAACTGGGGGCGTGACTTCGGTTATATAACGTGAAGAGAAGGTTTAGTAGTACAGCGTTTCCTAAACTGGGGGCGTGACTTCGGTTATATAACGTGAAGAGAAGGTTTAGTAGTACAGCGTTTCTAAACTGGGGCGTGACTTCGGTTATATAACGTGAAGAGAAGGTTTAGTAGTACAGCGTTTCTAAACTGGGGCGTGACTTCGGTTATATAACGTGAAGAGAAGGTTTAGTAGTACAGCGTTTCCTAAACTGGGGGCGTGACTTCGGTTATATAACGTGAAGAGAAGGTTTAGTAGTACAGCGTTTCTAAACTGGGGCGTGACTTCGGTTATATAACGTGAAGAGAAGGTTTAGTAGTACAGCGTTTCCTAAACTGGGGGCGTGACTTCGGTTATATAACGTGAAGAGAAGGTTTAGTAGTACAGCGTTTCTAAACTGGGGGTGACTTCGGTTATATAACGTGAAGAGAAGGTTTAGTAGTACAGCGTTTCCTAAACTGGGGGCGTGACTTCGGTCATATAACGTGAAGAGAAGGTTTAGTAGTACAGCGTTTCCTAAACTGGGGGCGTGACTTCGGTCATATAACGTGAAGAGAAGGTTTAGTAGTACAGCGTTTCCAAACGGGGGCGTGACTTCGGTCATATAACGTGAAGAGAAGGTTTAGTAGTACAGCGTTTCCAAATGGGGGCGTGACTTCGGTCATATAACGTGAAGAGAAGGTTTAGTAGTACAGCGTTTCCAAATGGGGGCGTGACTTCGGCATATAACGTGAAGAGAAGGTTTAGTAGTACAGCGTTTCCTAAAGGGAGGTGACTTCGGTTATATAACGGAAGAGAGGTTTTGTAGTACAGCGTTTTAAATGGGGCGTGACTTCGGTTCATATAACGTGAAGAGAAGGTTTTGTAGTACAGCGTTGGCTGACTTCGGATATAACGTGAGAGAAGGTTTGTAGTACAGCGTGGGGGCGTGACTTCGGTCATATAACGTGAAGAGAAGGTTTAGTAGTACAGCTGGGGCGTGACTTCGTATAACGAAGAGAAGGTTTGTAGTACAGCGTAGGGGCGTGACTTCGGTCATATAACGTGAAGAGAAGGTTTAGTAGTACAGCGTGAGGGCGTGACTTCGGATATAACGTGAAGAGGGTTTGTAGTACAGGCCGTGGGGGGGCGTGACTTCGGTCATATAACGGAAGAGAAGGTTTAGTAGTACAGCGTAGGGCGTGACTTCGGCTATAACGTGAAGAGAAGGTTTGTAGTACAGCGTTGGGGCGGGCTGACTTCGGTCATATAACGTGAAGAGAAGGTTTAGTAGTACAGCGTTTCCCAAAGTGGGGCGGGGGACTGTCCATAACGGGAGGTTTGAGTGGAGTGGGGCGTGATAGTGGGCTCAGAAGAATTTGTGGGTGTTCAGGCGATTAGGGGTCGGTGGATCCTTAAAGAAGAAATTAATAATAAATATTTTAAAATAAATTATTTTCGTGATTTTGCGATTGAATAATCATTTAAAATTTAAATTCTGCATTTTAATTCATCTTATACCCGTCTTACAGGGTCCATTTTTTCATCAATTTTCTATTTCATGTATATAATCATTTGAAAATTGACCATGTATTCAGAAATATATATATATTTTCTATGTCAAAGTGAAAACAGCGTATGTATATATGTGGGAGGGCGTTGGCAAACTGTTATAATGTGGAGAGGGCGTTATAGGTTGTGCAAAGTGGGTGGGAAAAGTTGGGAATTAGGTTTGAACATGTGCAACAGTAAAGGAAGGATAATGTGGAAGCGGAAAGATGTTGAGGTCTGACATTGTGGGACGTCAAACGTTATAATGGAGGTTGGGAAACTGCTTTGGAGGCATGGCACTGATTATTAATGAGAACATTGGCAACGTTAATGTGGAGGAGCGTCAAACGAAAGGGAAGATGTTGGATGGTCTGACATTGTGGTTTGACGTCAGAACCGATTACCTACACATGGAGAAGAGTTGTGGAGAGACGATGTCGCCTAAGTTGGCAGGCATGGCACTTGATTGATTGAATGAAAAATGACGTTTGTTCGAACCTCAACACGTGACTGCATAGACAACTTGTGTTAAAGTGGTTTAGTTTTCTTGCGTGTCTGCTATACACTGCCCATGTCTCAATGACATACAACAGCGTGGTTAGCACTATGGCCCAGTATACTTTCAGCTTTGTGGCTACGTTTATACCCTTCCGCTCCCACACAGTAACAAGTAGTCTTCCAAACGCAGCACTGGCTTTGGATATCCTATTGTTTGACCTCATAGTCTATGCATTGTTGGGCAAGTACATCTTTCTATACGTGCCTGTATTGGGAATAATCCTGTAGACCATGATATGCAGCTTCTACACTCGAGACACACGGTTGGGTACATAAGAACATGACACAACTGACCACTGTGGCTGAGTGGTTAAGCCCTTTGCCTTGCGAGTAGAAGGTCGTGGTTCGAATCAGGACCGCGACCTTCTGTTCACGAGTGCAGTTTTTTCCAGAGACCCCTAGGATTGTTGCCGGAGCTACGGAGTTTGTGCTTTGTGCAATACTCTCGGCAGGTGGCGTGCCATTTCTGCGGAGAGGACCGAGCCATATGGGGTAAAACCCGGTGCAATGAAGTCAATCCTTCGGCTTTAATGTCTGTTTCTTGAGATGCTACCAGAATGAAAGAGACATATTATGATCATATATAGATATCACACACACATATATATATAACATACCTTGCCAGCACCACTTTCACCACTGATAATACAACTTTGATTGACACTGGAACTAAGCAAACTCTGGTAGGCTGCCTCAGCTATAGCGAAGACATGTGGCTCAACTTGACTAATCTTCTGACCGCTGTAAGCACTGACTTCTTTCTGCTCGTAACACTTTAACTCCTTGTATGGGTTCACAGCCACCAAGATAGAACCAGTAAATGTCTGGACAGTTATGGTTAAGGAAATCTTTTCTACAATACAACTAAAGTACAAACTTTCTTACTAACAAATCTCCAAGTGTTTCAACGGCACGGAGTGACTTCATAGCACCGGCTTTCTCCGTATCTCTCCGTCCATAACGGCATAATATGTATAATGCTTTCAAATTGTTCTTATCTATTTGTTGCATCCTTAACCAGGCATGTAATTTACTGAATAATTTATGTACCTTTGATCCGTAGTTGAACAAGATGTACCAGACCACGAAAAGAATGAACTTGAACGGAACAGAGTTTATACTGTTATAATAGTGACATTAACATCCAAGACTACCTACCAGGTAGCGGACCGACTAACATCATTCTGCTAGTGACCCTTAGATTGAGCACATGTCTGTTGTCTGTTCTACGTGATAAGTAACATTGTAACGGGATGTATAAGTCACCTGGGATTTCTTTACTAACATGCTTATTTCGACGCTGCATGCATGGAACTAAATTGACAATCTCCAACACAATATTCTGGTGTGTGTGATAGCTTGCCTGATGTAGCTATAGCAACGAAGATTAGTATAAGCCGAGGCTACCGAGATGTTATAATATGATTGTACAAATAGAAATCTAATCATCAAATATATCTCAGCACGGGTGCATGTTCTATTACAACATTATATGATAGCAATGACGGTGAGATAGCTAACACAGCACATCAATGAAGTCAATTAATCAAGAGCTGCATGATGATGATGATGATTCTCTCAATGACTTGATAAGAAGCACATATATTGTTACCGCTTGATGAGATAGCTAACACGGCTCAAGTTAACATAAGAAGCACATATATTGTTACCGCTTGATGAGATAGCTAACACGGCTCAAGACATAGAAGCACATATATTGTTACCGCTTGATGAGATAGCTAACACGGCTCAGTTAACATAAGACACATATATTGTTACCGCTTGATGAGATAGCTAACACGGCTCAGTAACATAAGAAGACATATATTGTTACCGCTTGATGAGATAGCTAACACGGCTCAAGTTAACATAAGAAGCACATATATTGTTACCGCTTGATGAGATAGCTAACACGGCTCAAGTTAACATAAGAAGCACATATATTGTTACCGCTTGATGAGATAGCTAACACGGCTCAAGTAACATAAGAAGCACATATATTGTTACCGCTTGATGAGATAGCTAACACGGCTCAAGTAACATAAGAAGCACATATATTGTTACCGCTTGATGAGATAGAACACGGCTCAAGTTAACATAAGAAACACATATATTGTTACCGCTTGATGAGATAGCTAACACGGCTCGTTAACTAAGAAGCACATATATCGTTACCGCTTGATGAGATAGCTAACACGGCTCAAGTTAACATAAGAAGCACATATATTGTTACCGCTTGATGAGATAGAACACGGCTCAAGTTAACATAAGAAGCACATATATTGTTACCGCTTGATGAGATAGAACACGGCTCAAGTTAACATAAGAAGCACATATATTGTTACCGCTTGATGAGATAGCTAACACGGTTCAAGTTAACATAAGAAGCACATATATTGTTACCGCTTGATGAGATAGCTAACACGGCTCAAGTTAACATAAGAAGCACATATATTGTTACCGCTTGATGAGATAGAACACGGCTCAAGTTAACATAAGAAGCACATATATTGTTACCGCTTGATGAGATAGAACACGGCTCAAGTTAACATAAGAAGCACATATATTGTTACCGCTTGATGAGATAGCTAACACGGCTCAAGTTAACATAAGAAGCACATATATTGTTACCGCTTGATGAGATAGCTAACACGGCTCAAGTTAACATAAGAAGCACATATATTGGTACCGCTTGATGAGATAGAACACGGCTCAAGTTAACATAAGAAGCACATATATTGTTACCGCTTGATGAGATAGAACACGGCTCAAGTTAACATAAGAAGCACATATATTGTTACCGCTTGATGAGATAGCTAACACGGCTCAAGTAACATACACAACAAGATGTATTCTTGTCCGTCCTTCTCATCGTCTCAAATTTTTCTTCTCTTTTTCGATCCAGAAGCACTTGGGCTTTCAGCTCTTCGGCTCGGTGCCATGGACATCGTAACCCTTCGGTTCGGTGCCACGAACACCGTAAATCTGGAGTACCTGTGGCTTTTCTGCCAGCCCGCGGAATTGAACCCGCACTCACAGGAGCTTGTCACCCGTAGTCCAACGCGCTACCAACACGCTGGGCAGGCGGGCATCGCCTCGAATATATCGTATGTATATCTGCAATAATGGCTCTGGTATAACTTTCACTAATTTTTTTAGTTCGCACAGTTGCAGAAAAGTCCTTCGTATATCATGGACAGAGAAGAGAACAAATAGATCTATTCAAAAAAAACTTAAAATCAAAGAAAACTGGCTGATGCTACAAATAAGAAAGAGAAAATTGAGGTATTGTGGACATATAAAAAGGCATGAAGGGCTGGAGAAGACCATCATGGAAGGAGGCATACCGGCAAAGATAAGAAGAGGAAAACCACGGAGAAGATGGATTCAGGATGTAACTGATGGTTTGAACATCTGGCTGCAGAGGCAGGACATCTGGCCTATGATAGAGAGAAATTCCGATGGACTGTTGGGGTGGCAAAGTTCTGCTCGGGACAAGCTATTTGATGATGAGTTCACACAGAGAGAGGTCAGCTAAGTTTCCAGTTTTTGGTGAGTTTTTAAAATTGTGTCAAAATGTCTATTTCAGTATATGATATTCCGAGCTGTCTTGAAGTATATGCTCTTTAGTCTGAGATGCAGCTGTCCACATTTGTTGAATTGTCAATCTTGAATGGCTATACCTGCTAGGTCGATGGTATCCTGTTCTTTGCTGAAAAATGAGAATATGTTATTTTCTTTTTTTTTTGTCTTGTATTGGTGGCTTTCTGATTGATGTTAAGTTAAGTCTTTTTTTGTGATACCTAGCTGGCACATCTAGTTGTTCATCTACAGCACCTTTATTAGCCAGTCAGTCTGCTGCCTATTTTCCAGGTACTCCACAGTCAGACGGTATGCATCGAATGAACAACCTTAACATGGTTACAGAGTTTAGCCAATATAATCTACAGACAATGTAACTTTTGGAACTGAACTGTTGTCAAAATATGATGTTGTAAATCGAGATAAGTGTTCAACAGTTTCTTGGTTGTCAACTTCATAGTTTTCTATTTCTCTCTCTCTCTGCCTTTTTAACCTGGATTGGGGCATAGGCCCTCAACCAACTCATGCCAAGTTTTCCTATCTAGCCATCTCCTGCAGCTTCCTCTAGCTCTTCTTTATATTGTTGATCTCTGCCTCCACATCTCTCCATATATTTCTCGGCCTCCCCTTCTTTCGATGTCCCTGCATGTTCCAGGAAAGGACCCTTCTTGTTATATTCCCTTCACGTTTTCGCAAAGTGTGTCCTATCCAGCGTCTGTGTCTTGTTTAACCTCTTGGTCCACTGGAATATGTCTTGTAACCATATCATATCATCTTATTCCCTCTATTCTGCGCAGACACCAGTTGATAAATGTTTGCAGTTTATGCGCTATTGTTTTAGAAGTTCTCCTGGGGGACTGCCTAGAGTAGTTGATAGTAGCTCGGCCTGCTAGCTGTGAGACGCCTCCTAGCTCGGGTTCGAACCTACTGTCCGGCATTTGTTCGAGTCCCTGGTCTTACTCAGGACGATAACGTGAATACCTCTGAAGTCGGAGAAAATCTGCCTGTATGGCGGGGGAATACTAATTACGAGTACATTGAGCACACGGCTGCCAGTGTAAAATAATTTACAATGTGCACGCTGCTGCCATTGTAAGAAATTGGAAAAACGGATTTTCACGCAAAAATCAGTTTCAGAGATGAAACTTCGTCTGAGTTGAAAGCGGACGAAAAAAAAAAAAGGAGTTCTCCATGTTTCTGATCCATACAGCAGAACTGCTTTAACATTAGAGTTAAATATCCGAATTTTTGTTCTAGATTTGATTTCTTTAGACTTCCATATGTTTTCCAGTGCAATGAAAGCTCCTCTTGCCTTCTGTATTCTTATTTTAACATCTCTATCTGTTCCACCCTCTTTGTCTACATTGCTGCCCAAATATATGTATGATTCTACCTCTTGAAGTGGGATTTCACCTAGGGAGATCGAATTGTCATTTGCGTGGTTAATTCTCATTATCTTTGTCTTTTCCTTATGAATATTTAGCCCTAGTTGTTGTGACCTTTGATTTCGTGTATGGGATCATTGTCATACACCAATATGTCAGAGTCCATTGAATTCCATTTCTGATGTTTGTTACTGTTGTCTTCATAATCCAGTCTATTGTCAGTAAGAACAACAAAGGTGATAGAAGACATCCTGACTCACTCCTGTTTCTATTCCAAAAGTGTCTGTTAGTTTACCTTCATGAAGAACTCTACATTTCATATATGTCTATGTAGCTCTTATTAGTTTCTACTTCTGCATCATAGCTACCTTAGAGTTTTTCTTTATTGTTACTTTGATCATATCTCTAACGAGTTTGTGCATTCTATATAATCTACTTCACCTCCATTGTTTTTTACTTTTACTCTTACTGAGTACTGATCCCATGCGCTGTACTGAGTACTGGTCCCATGCGCTGTACTGAGTACTGGTCCCATGCGTGTAGTCAAGGGCAAGATATGTAGCAATAATCTACTTCACCTCCATTGTTTTTATACTGCACTCTCTACTGAGTACTGATCCCATGCGCTGTACTGAGTACTGGTCCCATGCGCTGTACTGAGTACTGGTCCCATGCGTGTAGTCAAGGGCAAGATATTGTAGCAAGATGTGGGTATTGTTCATACGATTTGTCACGCTTCATTAATGTCTTCAATCCGGCTATTCGGTTTACATCTCACATCTCTACCTCTTGTGTCAACTTTCTTGACATCACTATCACTATCAGCCTATCTACCATCACTACATCAGTATACTACAAGCCTACTGATGCACATAGTTTTCTTCTTTATACCTCTTCCCATTCCCAGGCTTGTCGTGACTCTTTACCATTCTCTCAACTCTTGCGCCTTCGTCGCCTCTGTAGCGAGGACGACGATTTTCTCGATAGAGCTCACGAGATGCTGGATTTCTTTCGTAAGCGCTTATACCCGGATAAGGTGCTTGCTTCTGCTATGCGGCGCGTTCAGCAAATTTCTCGCCAGGAGGCTCTCTCTAACCAGCATAGAACTTCCAATTCTGACAGGGTGAAACTTGTCTTAACTTTCCACCCTCATAGTTCCCTTGTGAAGAAAGTCTTATTCCGTCATCTCTCCATTCTTCAGTCTGATCCTGAGACACGTTCAATCTTCCAACACGATCCTTTGGTGGCGTACAGACGGGACAGAAGCCTTAAGGATATGTTGGTTCACAGTCGCCTCAAGCCTAATATCCAGTCATTTTGGCACCATCCAGTGTGGCCGTCGGTGCTGCAACACTTGTGCTTATGTAATACAGACCCGCACGGTGTCTTTTCCAAAAGCCACGTTCGTTATTGAAGACAGTTTCACGTGCGAGTCCCGTAATATTATCTATGCCATTATCTGCAAGCGGTGCAACAAGGCCTATATTGGGGAAACCGGCAGGAGACTCAGTGACCGATTCGCCCAACACTTGCGCGATATACGCCAATGCTCTGTGACCCTGTAGCTACCCATTTCAATGATACTGGCCATTCAGGAGCTTGTGATGTCCAGGTCACAGCCATCCGATCATGTTCCTCTGATGATCGTAGTCGATTTGCTCTGGAGAATCGGTTGATTTCTTTGTATGGTACCTTGCGACCACGCGGCTCAACGTATTACATTTTTATGCTTCTTAGTACTTTCTCTTCCCATGCTTTGTAATCTATATGGGTATATGTTGCATGTATTCAAGTTATATATTTACTAGATGTTTCATTGTTTTTTTCCGTTCTATTTCTAGTTTTTATGTGTTTTTTGTGTTACATTTATTTCGTTATTCGTTTTTATTCCAGATTTTCCTTAGATACGTTGGTATTTGGTCGTCCATTTGTGTTTCATTTTAATTTGTCACTCCTGTTTGTTCGTTTGCTTGATAAAGGCCTTGTTGGTCGAAACGTTGCTGTATTTTGTTTTGTAATTTGTAAAACTACAGTACTTTGTTTGTACGTGTTTCGCTATTGTTCATTCAAGAAACTGAACGTTTGTCCTTCGTTGTTGACTGTTCTGTTCATCCTTGTTGAATATATTTCTTTTACATGAGCCTGGATGTGCAGTCATGGTCCAGACAAATTTAACAAGGAGTTCCTGGAACAGATTTTAGGAGACTGTTGATTTCAGGCAAGTCCGAGGAGTATCTACCAAGTTGCTTGACCTGGGGGATAACATTGTATCTTTTCAGTGGTACCATTACTAGATTTAGGAATATGGCGTCTACAGACTCTGCTGCATACAGAGTAGAACTTTTTGCTAGCGTGTATACATTTTTTCTACCGGCTACCACTTTTATGACATGTTAGAAGTTACTCTTCTCTGCCCTGGAGGTTCTAAGAACCTTTCTGTAACACCTTGTTTCGAAAGCATCAATTTTGTTTTTTAATATTTGTGTTATGGTCCACGATTCGCATTCATATGTTATCACAGGGTATATGCATGTTCTCAGAAGTCTTACTTTTGTTTCTTTGCTTGTGTCGTGCCATAGTTTCTTCATACTGACCACCCTCTGTAAAGCCATGGCTAGTTTTCTTCTATCATGGACAAATAATAAAGATACAAGACGATTACTTACGAAATGTACAGAGATATCGATTATCATTGAGGAGAAAACGTCAACACTTTTTGGTTTGGGTGGAGAGGAGGCGGTGAATATAGACAGACAAAGGGAGAGAGATAAGAGAGGAGAAATCCCGAACGGTGCATACCATCAGAGACTAAACTAGATACTACTCTCATGTCCAAGAGGTCAGTTATTGAAAGATAAACAATGTGTGAGATACCTTATGAATAATGGCATTGATAGATTGTCATCACACATGACGAGAGAGAGAGAGAGAGAGAGAGAGAGAGAGAGAGAGAGACGGATTGATGGGCTAGCCACTTGTTCGCCAATGAGAACAAAATATGGATAAACTGACACCACGATCGTTCCGACCTCAAAATTGAACAAAAGTTGACGTTGATAAGTGATCCCGGCTGATAAGTGGCACTAGGATAACGGTGGTAAGCAAGTGTGTGTGTGTGTGTGAGAGAGAGAGAGAGAGAGAGAGAGAGAGAGAGAGAGAGAGAGAAAGCAGAAAGCGAGGGTTGGTGTTACACTGACTAAAACTCTGACACTGACCTGAAATCTCTACCGCTGCTTGGGTTATATATACATGTTTTTCACTGTCAGTGACTGCCTAGTACCAAAATCAGATTGGTTGGTTATGTTCTGTGAGCGCGACATAATGGGTGCACACACAATCGTACTTTGTACTACATTCGCTAGCCGCGACCTTCATTATTTGTGTAGGCCAACAACATTGTGTATACCGGCGGTGGCACAGGGTACACTAGTAGGCTCAATGTGGTATTTATTAATAACCATGGTGGTGCACTCTTGTTCACAGGACGCAGATGATGGGAAGTAAAGAGTACATACGCACACCTTACTTACTATCTGCAGTAAACATGTGGCAGAGGTAAATGTAATAAAACAACATGCACCCACACACACGCATATATATATATATATTTATATATATATATAATATATATATATATATATATATATATATAATACATTCTTATTCTTCTTCAGCGATCTCTGGTCATGCGCTTAGTTTACTGTGGACCATAAACTGGGCAGTCAGCTTCAGGTCTGTCAGATTTCCCCAAAGCTTAGTTTTCAGGTCGACTGGGTGTGGCCAAATGTTACTTCTCAGCTCACGCAGGAGAGGGCAGTCTTGTATGGCAGTCTTGCAGGGCAGTCTGTTCCACCTGCTGACACTGGCAAAGAGCTGTTTGACTTATTCCTAGTCTATTTAAGTGTCTGTTGAGTCTGCAATGTCCGGTACTTAGGCGAAATATTATAACTTGGCCGTTTTGCTAAGGTCTTTGAAGAAGTCTTTTCCATAATCATATCCAGTGTTTGTCTTCCAGTCTACTGCATATTTTCTCTGTATGAGGGTTTTGACTTCTTGAAAAGACTGGTTGGTTAATTTGCTCTTTAGCACTGCTTCCTTAGACAAGACATCGGTACTCTGATTGCCTGCAGTGCCCCCATGAGATGGAATACATTGCACACTGAATATATATATATATATATATATATAAATATATGGTGTCATCAGTTGAATTCAAATGACTGCAGTCTCGGCGAGTTGCTTCATTGATATCTACTATATCATTCTGCAGTCTCGGCTAGTTTAGCTTCATTGATATCTGCTATATCATTCTGCAGTCTCGGCGTAGTTGCTTCATTGATATCTGCTATATCATTCTGCAGTCTCGGCGTAGTTGCTTCATTGATATCTGCTATATCATTATGCAGTCTCGGCGTAGTTGCTTCATTGATATCTGCTATATCATTCATCATCCAAGAAGACTATGTCAGGGATAGGGGAGGGAGGGAAGGAAAGAAAGACATTCGCACATATAGACCAACATTCTATCTGCATCTAATGACGTCAATATTGACACATTATATGCATGATATTATCCGGTATTTTCTTGTTATGGAGCCCCTGCGTGACCAGGATATTACATCTACTCACGTGACTAAACGTATGAATACTTCCTATATTCTATCCGCTCCCACTGTATTAACTCCATTCTTATTATGTCGAGTGTCTGACACGACCAACTGCTTACAAGTGGCTCTCAGAAACTTATCTGCTCTACTCTGACTGGCTCTATATAATAGTGCTGGACAAATATCTTTCTTCAACCAGCTCTTTTCCTATTTTCCATTGTGTGCATCGCATGACGAATCGTATGCATATTTATCTCCGGCGTGTCAGATTTCATTATCTTTATGAATTCAATTTCAATTAAAAGATTTCACGAGTTGAATTTTGATAACAATTGTGAAAATATTTTCACCATCTTCTAAATTACACCGGGGACCCTCGCTGGTGCTACGGAGTTCGTGCACTGTCGCTGAGATATTCCTGTGTAAGAACGAGATCGTAGCACGTGCTACTCACATCTAGAAGTGCAATGTAAGAACGAGATCAGAGCACACATAGCTACTCACATCTAGAAGTGCAATGTAAGAACGAGATCAGAGCACACATGGTTACTCACATCTAGAAGTGCAATGTAGAACGAGATCATGCTACATGGTTACTCACATCTAGAAGTGCAATGTAAGAAGATCAGAGCACACATGGTTACTCACATCTAGAAGTGCAATGCAAGAAAGAGATCAGAGCACACATGGTTACTCACATCTAGAAGTGCAATGTAAGAAAGAGATCAGAGCACACGTGGTTACTCACATCTAGAAGTGCAATGTAAGAAAGAGATCAGAGCACACTTTGGTTACTCACATCTAGAAGTGCAATGTAAGAAAGAGATCAGAGCACACATGGTTACTCACATCTAGAAGTGCAATGTAAGAAAGAGATCAGAGCACACATGGTTACTCACATCTAGAAGTGCAATGTAAGAAAGAGATCAGAGCACACATGGTTACTCACATCTAGAAGTGCAATGTAAGAACGAGATCAGAGCACACATGGTTACTCACATCTAGAAGTGCAATGTAAGAAAGAGATCAGAGCACACTTTGGTTACTCACATCTAGAAGTGCAATGTAAGAAAGAGATCAGAGCACACATGGTTACTCACATCTAGAAGTTCAATGTAAGAAAGAGATCAGAGCACACTTTGGTTACTCACATCTAGAAGTGCAATGTAAGAACGAGATCAGAGCACACTTTGGTTACTCACATCTAGAAGTGCAATGTAAGAAAGAGATCAGAGCACACATGGTTACTCACATCTAGAAGTGCAATGTAAGAACGAGATCAGAGCACACGTGGCTACTCACATCTAAAGTGCAATGTAGAACGAGATCAGAGCACACATGGTTACTCACATCTAGAAGTGCAATGTAAGAAAGAGATCAGAGCACACATGGTTACTCACATCTAGAAGTGCAATGTAAGAAAGAGATCAGAGCACACATGGTTACTCACATCTAGAAGTGCAATGTAAGAACGAGATCATAGCACACATGGTTACTCACATCTAGAAGTGCAATGTAAGAACGAGATCAGAGCACACGTGGCTACTCACATCTAGAAGTGCAATGTAAGAAAGAGATCAGAGCACACTTTGGTTACTCACATCTAGAAGTGCAATGTAGAAGAGATCAGAGCACACATGGTTACTCAATCTAGAAGTGCAATGTAAGAAAGAGATCAGAGCACACATGGTTACTCACATCTAGAAGTGCAATGTAAGAAAGAGATCAGAGCACACTTTGGTTACTCACATCTAGAAGTGCAATGTAAGAAAGAGATCAGAGCACACTTTGGTTACTCACATCTAGAAGTGCAATGTAAGAACGAGATCATAGCACACATGGTTACTCACATCTAGAAGTGCAATGTAAGAAAGAGATCAGAGCACACATGGTTACTCACATCTACAAGTGCAATGTAAGAAGAGATCAGAGCACAGTTACTCACATCTAGAAGTGCAATGTAAGAAGAGATCAGAGCACACGTGGTTACTCACATCTAAGTGCAATGATGATGATCCAATCAATCAATCTATTAATAAAACGGAAAGAAAACGCAAGTGTCATACAGTCACGATACAGCGTCATACAGTCACGATACAGCGTCATACAGTCACGATACAGCGTCATACAGTCACGATACAGCGTCATACAGTCACGATACAGCGTCATACAGTCACGATACAGCGTCATCGTCACGATACAGCGTCATACAGTCACGATACAGCGTCATACAGTCACGATACAGCGTCATACAGTCACGATACAGTGTCATACAGTCACGATACAGCGTCATACAGTCACGATACAGCGTCATACAGTCACGATACAGCGTCATACAGTCACGATACAGCGTCATACAGTCACGATACAGCGTCATACAGTCACGATACAGCGTCATACAGTCACGATACAGCGTCATACAGTCACGATACAGTGTCTCAGTCACGATACAGGGGTCATCAGTCACGATACAGTGTCATACAGTCACGATACAGTGTCATACAGTCACGATACAGTGTCATACAGTCACGATACAGTGTCATACAGTCACGATACAGCGTCATACAGTCACGATACAGTGTCATACAGTCACGATACAGTGTCATACAGTCACGATACAGTGTCATACAGTCACGATACAGTGTTATACAATAACATACATCATTACACACGTTTAGAGACATTCTCAAAGAAATGTTTCAGAAGAAGTCTGCACATTTTCTGGCCGAATACTATAGCAAATGAGCTTTTCAAACGAACAAACTGTGTATACATCGTTGAGGACAATCATTAACAACAAAGATGGGGAGATGAATTGGGCATGTATGTCGTATGCCTGTAAGAACATTTGCTAGGACAACTTTTCAGTCGACAGCTGAAGGGGAAAATGCCTGGAATCCAAGGGAAACATGGAGACGAACTGTGGAGAGTTGAAAGATTGTGGCCTGACTTGGGAACAATAGACATCTCTTGTGGAAGCCTTGTATGTGAAAGAGAACGTGAAAGAGGATATAGATAGATAGAGAAAAGTGTCAAATAACTGGAGCAAGCATGCTAGAATAGACATCCAAATATCGGGTCACTAACAATGATAATAATTGATTGATAGATACAAATCTAGGTCACGGGAACGTGGGTTGACACCATTCCAGGCCGAGTCTAGTTAGCTGGCTGTCTATTCAAGATGTGTCACATGTCTACTTCTACAGGTGTCAGGTACAGTGATGTTTGAGTGATATTAAAACTTTTTCCCCAGGTCTAGACACAGTAAACTATATGATACAAGTCAAGGTCAAAGCACCAGTAATAATAGTCATCAATCGCAAGCGATGATGCCAACAGCCCCAGATGTGTGCTGATGCGCATCTCTGGTGTGTGCGGAGGTGACTGTAGAGTTCAATTCTCGAACACAATCCTCTACCACAGGTGGGACATACATGATCAAGGTTAGAGATCTGGGTGTTGTCTGTTGTCTTTTCGCGCAGCTCGCTTTCCCTGCGCCTCAACGGCAATGACGATTCGCAGCTAAAAGAAGCCAGTACTGACGAAATGACGTTCTTGGTAACAGCCTGCATCGCATGAGACTATTAAATGGATAAGAAACTGAGAACATAGAAAAAGAACACTATACGTCGGTGCTGATAAGTACAAACAGAGACGAGTTTCCCCCACGAATAGCATGGTATTTTAACATTCATTTGGCTCAACCACTTCATTCTTTGTTTCTCAATTTCATTCAAGCAAGGTTCTGTGCCAGCTGTCTGTCTTATGCTGATGTTGGTGACTCGTCTTTCCGGTGTTGTTGGTAACCTTTCGTAGACATCGCATTTCACATGTATTTATTTGTGGCGACTATGCTTTGCTCTTATCCAATTGATTCTATCCAGTTTGTAAAAAAAAGAAAACAGGTCTAGTTTGAACATAGTCAAATCATGGATGAAATATTACTCACAAAAAGTAGCCATGTAAGCTGCTGCCACGCACGCACAACGTTCAGATCACTGTCAAGCACTATATTAATTACTTCAAGCAATAATTGCTTACGGTTAGAAAGCAAGTAACAATGTTTCATTCAAGTATGCACTCACTCAGGAATGTGAGTCAACTTTACATACGGAGACGGTACATAACTTCAACTATCTCGCTGACTCACTGGTCAAATACTTGACATCTGGGAAGTATACAGTTGATAAGGTCAAGCAGACGGACAAGTACCCAGAAGTGAATCAAAATCTGGAGCGTTAATTATGCTATAGAATTGCTTGTGTGCACAGTTTCATGTCTTGTTTCCTCAATATAAACATTCAACTGTCTCTCTCACTCACTGGACATAGCCACATGTATTGGTCACTCACTGGACACAGTGGAATGTGTTGGCCACTCCATGAGCACAGTCAAGTGTCTTGGTCACTCACATATAACATTCAACATCAGACTACAGTCGTGTCTATGGTCACTCACATATAACATTCAACATCAGACTACAGTCGAGTCTAAGGGCGAATGATTGAGTTCATTGCACCGGGTATTCACATATTGCTCCGTCCCACTCGAAAGAAGTGGCGCGCCACCTGCCTAGAGTGGTGCACAAAACATGAACTCTGTAGCTTCAGCAACAATCCTAGAGATCTTCGGGGAATACATGTAAATGTGAACCGAACGAAGCGATTCTCCAGCAACAATCCTAGAGATCTTCGGGGAATACATGTAAATGTGAACCGAACGAAGCGATTCTCCAGCAACAATCCTAGAGATCTTCGGGGAATACATGTAAATGTGAACCGAACGAAGCGATTCTCCAGCAACAATCCTAGAGATCTTCGGGGAATACATGTAAATGTGAACCGAACGAAGCGATTCCAATTCGAGCCCACAACCTTCACAACGCAAGACAAACGTTTTAATCACTTCGCCACAGAGAACCCGTTAGTGTGTATATGTTTCAGAATAAGGGACACTAAACACCACGATCAGAGCAAGCTGAGAAGCCCTGAAGTGTGTATATGTTTCAGAATAAGGGACACTAAACACCACGATCAGAGCAAGCTGAGAAGCCCTGAAGTGTGTATATGTTTCAGAATAAGGGACACTAAACACCACGATCATAGCAAGCTGAGAAGCCCTGAAGTGTGTATATACTTGACAAACAAGAAATAATATGTCTACACAAATCTACAACAAATAGAATGAATATATATATATATATATATATATATATATACCTTCCTATTGGCAAAGTGTTGGTGTTTATTTACTTATGTAAAGGATACGACACTGTGACGTTAGGAAATGAATGTTGCATTGGAGGAGATGTTACACAAAAAGCCACATACAGAGAAAAGTAGACTTCAAGCACAGAATGATGGCAAACATGAATAAACGGGCAGTCTTGAAACTTGGGGAGCAGATGAGAGTGTGTGTTTTTTTAATAACGTTATGTAATGGACAAGTTGGAAATCAACAAAGAAAATTGATAAGAAACTGGACAGCTTTGAGAATAAATGTCTCGAAAATTATTAAAAGTAAAATGGAGTGATTTCTTTTCTAACACAGTGAGAGATAGAACACACCAACAACCCGTATCAAATATTATAAGGAAACGCAGGTGGAAATATTTAGGTCATGTTCTTAGATCAGACGAAAAGAGACTAAATCGACAAGTCCTTATGTGGTCACCAGTTGGGAAAAGAAAACGTGGAAGACCAAAGACCACTCTTCGAAGAACCATCCAACAAGAAAGTAAACTATTGGGATGTAAAACCATACAAGATCTCCAACTGCTAGCAACGAACCGCATCACATGGAGATCTAAAACCTCTGCCCTATGTGCCGCCTTTGGCACGAGAGGAACAAACAAACTAACTAATGGACAAGAGAACCTAGTCCTAGAATATGGCATTTCAGCATTGGCAAGGCAGCAAAATTTAATTTTGGGGTGGGGTGGGGGTGTTAAACAGGTTAGAACAAAACAACGCAATAAAAGTCATAACAACGGTCATGAAGCCGACAATGCTTACAGAAGTTGAAAACAATCACACATATATAGCTTCAGTCAAAAGATGAAGCCGACAATGCTTACATAAATTGAAAACAATCACACATATATAGCTTCAGTCAAAAGATGAAGCCGACAATGCTTACAGAAGTAGAAAACAATCACATAGCTTCAGTCAAAAGATGAAGCCGACAATGCTTACAGAAGTAGAAAACAATCACACATATATAGCTTCAGTCAAAAGATGAATCCGACAATGCTTACAGAAGTAGAAAACAATCACATAGCTTCAGTCAAATGATGAAGCCGACAATGCTTACAGAAGTAGAAAACAATCACATAGCTTCAGTCAAATGATGAAGCCGACAATGCTTACAGAAGTAGAAAACAATCATATAGCTTCAGTCAAAAGATGAAGCCGACAATGCTTACAGAAGTAGAAAACAATCACATACATAGCTTCAGTCAAAAGATGAAGCCGACAATGCTTACAGAAGTAGAAAACAATCACACATACATAGCTTCAGTCAAAGATGAAGCGACAATGCTTACAGAAGTAGAAAACAATCACATAGCTTCAGTCAAATGATGAAGCCGACAATGCTTACAGAAGTAGAAAACAATCACATAGCTTCAGTCAAAAGATGAAGCCGACAATGCTTCCAGAAGTTGAAAACAATCACATAGCTTCAGTCAAAAGATGAAGCCGACAATGCTTACAGAAGTTGAAAACAATCACATACATAGCTTCAGTCAAAAGATGAAGCCGACAATGCTTACAGAAGTTGAAAACAATCACATAGCTTCAGTCAAATGATAAAGCCGACAATGCTTACAGAAGTAGAAAACAATCACATATATAGCTTCAGTCAAAAGATAAAGAACCTGGTATTGAGAGAATGAACAGACAGAGCAAACTACAAAGAAGAGATATAAGACTGAAACATACAACATAGAAACACTATCCCTGCCAACATCTAAGACTCGTCACGTATAGACATAAAGAGACTAGAAACTAATACAATAGAACATAGAGGATGTGGATTCTTCCTGAATCTAAAGTAAACGCACATGATGTCGGTTTTCCAGGCTACTTCGTGAGAGTTTGCTGTTGCTAAGCCAAGTTCTAGATCAAGGGTTCCCAGACTATTCTATGCCCCACAACCTAAGAAATGTTTGATTAGTATTGTACACACTGTTATAATGGCATTATTATATATAACCAGGATTTCTATTTATGCATACAGATTTCTTTCTTTGTTGCACCCTCAACCAAACCCCGTAATGCTACTTGGTATACCTGCGTGTCTGATTTGTCATAGGGAGGCAGTCACAGCTGACTCATGCCAATTTGTATGAGTGAAAGAAGGCGATAGCTGGAATACACGAGATAGGAAAAAACGAGGTACTGACTATGCTATATCTGTAACCGTTATCAAGGGCCTACTATATTGGGTGCCACTGAAAAGATACATCTTCGTATTATTCTACTAGGGGTTATGACTCTGCTACCCATAGCCGTCCTAACCAGCCTCACGTGCAGCATGTGACCAGCAAACGTTTGTCCTTAAAGGTATTATTCTAGTGACCAAGTACGTTCACACACACCAGATTGAAAGCCCCTGCTCTCTAGATAGTCAAAATAACGTTGAAATTAGCCAGAATAATTCATTCTAAGAAATCAATAATAATACTACATAACTCTAAAATAAGTGATGAATCTACAGTTTCAATACAAATATGATATGTGGGAGGAGATACAATATAAGTGTGGTGGGGAGGTGCCAGTCTCATTGTTAAACAACCCCGGGCAAGCCACCCGCAACAAATTCTACAAAGATCAATAGTACAGAAGAGCAGTGCTCTATCTCTCGCGATCTCTCTCACACACACACATATATATATATATATATATATATATATATATATATATATATATATATATATATATATATATATATATATATATATAGAGAGAGAGAGAGAGAGAGAGAGAGAGGCAATAGACTATCCAGTAGGTGAGAAAGTAACTGTCTGGTTGACAAGAATACACTAGATCTTCCCCTTCATACCGAATGTAATAGTGATGTTAGGGTGTGTCAAATACTAGACGTCCAATAGTATCAGTCAGACGTCCAATAGTGTCAGTCAGACGTCCAATAGTATCAGTCAGACGTCCAATAGTATCAGTCAGACGTCCAATAGTATCAGTTATTAATATAGTGATGTTAGAGTGTGTCAAATACTAGACGTCCAATAGTATCAGTCAGACGTCCAATAGTATCAGTCAGACGTCCAATAGTATCAGTCAGACGTCCAATAGTATCAGTCAGACGTCCAATAGTATCAGTTATTAATATAGTGATGTTAGAGTGTGTCAAGTCTAATAGTATCAGTTATTAATATAGTGATGTCTCTATGGTGTAGAGGTTAGATGCTCGTCTCTCGTGACAAAGGTACCAGGTTCGATCCATTATGGAGCCGTCTGGATATTTGTTTCCGGAGATCACTGATATCATTGTATGTGCGATCGAGTTCCTAGTCCTATCGGAGACGGACGATAAAACTTATGTCCCGTGTTCAATTTGAGCACGTAAAAGAACCCTTGGCAGTTCAAACTCGAGAAAAGCAGGTTGAAAAGCCGCTGCCCGGGCAAAATTCATTAGAACAGATTCAAAGTAAAATCCTATGTAAATATCTTCATATTCTAACTTACATCGTGGACCCTCGCCGGTGCTATGGAGTTCGTGAGCTGCAGCTGAGATCTTCCTGTGTAAGAAAGAGATCGTAGCACACATGGTTACTCACCAAAGTGCAATGATGATGGTCCTATCAATTAATCAATTAATTATATTGATGTGATATGACCAGTTATCTTCCTGGCTAACGTGCGTTTCCGAACACATCTAACCAGTTATCTCATTGATAGTTGGAGGATCAACTGAAGGAAGAACATATCTAACCAGTTATCTCATTGATAGTTGGAGGATCAACTGAAGGAAGAACACATCTAACCAGTTATCTCATTGATAGTTGGAGGATCAACTGAAGGAAGAACACATTTCTACAATAACTGTCAGATATGAGAGAAAGAGAACAAAAATCATCTCCACTTTAAAGTAGCACATCTGGAATTATACTGTATCAGATTGGATTTCTCACAAGAAGACTTCAGATCTGGAATTATACTGTATCAGATTGGATTTCTCACAAGAAGACTGTCAGATCTGGAATTATACTGTATCAGATTGGATTTCTCACAAGAAGACTGTCAGATCTGGAATTATACTGTATCAGATTGGATTTCTCACAAGAAGACTGTCAGATCTGGAATTATACTGTATCAGATTGGATTTCACACAAGAAGACTGTCAGATCTGGAATTATACTGTATCAGATTGGATTTCTCGCACAAGAAGACTGTCAGATCTGGAATTATACTGCATCAGATTGGATTTCTCACAAGAAGACTGTCAGATCTGGAATTATACTGTATCAGATTGGATTTCTCACAAGAAGACTGTCAGATCTGGAATTATAACTGTCGTTACTACATGTAATACCGATTTGTAGTGTCGGTGTAGCATAGAAGGAACATGTGCCTGTGCAATTTAATGGTCGCATGACTAGTGCAGTCGCCGCTAAACTGCTCAGGTTAGATTTGTTTCTTTATGCTCTCTACATAAAAACTCCTTGTCCGTACCGGGGATTGAACCCATGTCTCGCATGAAAGCCCGCGCTGTAATCCATTCGCTCAGACGCTGCACTTAATGTGTGTATACCTTTCAAAAATGATGGTGTTGTAACGAGTCTGCTAACAAGAAAACCTGCCTGGTTTACAATACATGTCCTAACTCAATCTTATATTGTGCACACAGATGTACACATTTCCAGCTCAAGTCAAACGTTGGCTGACATATTGTCTGTACCGTCGATAGGTACGTAGATTTCATCAAACATAGTGTAAGACTGGTGCTAATAATAGCCAACAGATCAATACAACAATTTGACAGGCTTCTGTATGAACGTATTATAAAAGCTAAACACACTTTCCAGTTTGACATTACTCAGGGAATCTGAGAACACTCTAATGTTTCTGTACCATTAAGCAATGCAAACTATCAGATGGGATACTGGTGTGGAATAACTTCATAACAGTTATAGCCTAACAAGTTCACGAATGGCACATGAGAAGACTTGTCCTGTTTGCAAATGGAACTGGATAAGAAAGACGAGTGAAAACAAAGTGAATTAAGGCTCATCAACTGTGTATTAGACTCTCGTTGGCTGCTTTTTAAAGTTCAATCGATATTGGAGAAGAAATCTTGCTACAACGTAACACATTAGTGCCGCTGCCCAGGCAAAATTCATTAGAAAAGATTAAAAATACAATGTCTACAAAATATCTTCACCATCTTAAAAATTACATCCGGGACCCTCGCCGGTGCTACGGACTTTCTTCACTGCAGCTGAGATCTTCCTGTGTAAGAAAGAGATCGGAGCACACATGGTTACTCACCGAAGTGCAATGATGATAGCCATATCAATCAATCAATCAAAATATGGATAGAGACACTTTGGTCTACACGTCGACTTGGTGTGTACGTGCTCATTTGTAAAACTGTACGTTCAACTACTACGTTCAACTACTACGTTCAACTACTACATTTATTTCTTAGTTTGTAGTATTCGTCTATTGATTGATATACAAAGTTAACGTAGACCGCGTGATAATCAGCTGATAACTGGTAGTACAAGACAGAATACTACAGACATGTACATTTGATCTCAAAGACAAGATCTACAAGATGTGTTCTGTGACTGACTCTGCAAATAGCAGAAATGGGAAATGCTAGTCTTTCTTAGGAGAACGAAAATGATAAACAGCATTCTGCTAATGACCCATAGTGCACACAAACCAACCCCACCTCCCAGTGATATAAACCGAGAAACTTTGACCACGAGGTCAACGACTACTGAGGCTCTGGCTCAACTATAAATATGGACTACCCTAGATTAAGGTTTTTCTTTTTTGGGAGTCTATCCTACGTAGGAAGGCGAAACTGGAAGCGTAGGAAGGCGAAACTGGAAGCGTAGGAAGGCGAAACTGGAAGCGTAGGAAGGCGAAACTGGATAAAAAAAAAGCACGCAACAATCGAATGTGTACAGATGTGTAAGCGTCTAGCTGGTACAACGATCTCGCTATCTAAGGTACAAATCACACACACAAGTGGTTGGTGTAGAGCTAAAGAAGAAGAAGAAGAAGAAGAAGCAGACCTCAATGGCAAGCAACAATCGAATGTGTACAGATGTGTAAGCGTCTAGCTGGTACAACGATCTCGCTATCTAAGGTACAAATCAAACACAAAGAGTGAACAAGTGGTTGGTGTACAGCTAAAGAAGAAGAAGAAGAAGCAGACCTCAATGGCAATCAACACTGAATCGTGTGCTTACTAAAATATCGGTTTTTTTTTATTGGCGATGTCTTTGAGGTGTATATGGAAACTGTCTCCGACACGTCTGTGTCGCTTAATGACAGCACGTCGTTTACAGATGATAGCATAAACGATATTGTGCAACACATATGTTCAAACACTGCTTGCTGACGTCTATATATAGTTAGATGGAAGGATAGATAACTGTGTGTGAAGGACAAAGAGACATATTACAGTGTTACATAATGGCAACTATTTTGGGCCGTGTTCATCTGACTTATTATGGGATCGAAAGGGAGATGGGAGGGGAACATATGTGAATCTGTTGCTGCCCACAAGCACAGTTCCCGTAGGTACTTGTCACGCTTAAATATTAAGACGAAGCACTAAACACGAAGTGAGCTCATTTGCCAAAGTTCGTATGTCTATATTGTGAGGTGTATATATATATATATATATATATAAACTAGCAGTTCTACCCGTTCTTCGTAATTTAGTTTAAATCTAGTTGTAATATTTCAACACTTTTAAAGTCACATTTTTATCCTTTTCGCTGATCTTCCTAGCAGATGTACCCTTTCTTCGTACGGGATGAATGTCCTATCCACTGTCACCCCAGTATGACATCAAAATCGGCATTCGCCCAGATGAAGATGTACATATTATAATTGGTAAATCTGCTAGCAGGTCTAGCAGACGTTTTCTCTCCATGCTTGGTGGGAAAACTGTCGATTGACCACATAAGATTAAATGTCACTCATTCCGATTGCCAGTAAAACCTGATACAATAGAATTCCCATGAAAGTGGACAAATAACAATTGGCAAATTTAATTTATTCTGATTATTAACTTATCGATGTGTTTTAAAAACAAAAAATCTCCAGAGCGTGAGATGTAATTTTTTTTTAAATTGGCCTGAGGTGAATCGAGAGCACGGTCTACTGCGTGGTCAACTACGCTACAGGATCTTATACGCAAATGTGTTTATTATAATAATATTAACTTCATAGCATCAAATATGTTCGACTACTGTGAACGGAAAGTCACGTCACCGGATCGTGAAAACATTGATAGACATATTCGGCAATTTCTATAAGTTGGAATATGGTTATAGAAAGGAACAAATAGTTCAGTTTTATAATTTTTACATCTTCCCATGTATGAAAACTACCCTCTTGCCAAATTTCAAGTCCGTAGGATGTCCAGATATCTTCAAACAATTGGGACAGACATACAATGTAATTCATCTCTGTCATATATATATATATATATATATATATATATATATATATATATATATATATATATATATATAAGATATTACTTCTTGCGAATATGTCATTATGTAAGACAGGTTGAACTTTCTATTTTCTATACGAAGCTTCATGGCGTTGTAGCTGTGCAACTATTGTGGCTCTGTGTGACGAAGTGGTCAAGACGTTTACCTTGAGTTCTGAAGGTCGTATGTTCGAATCCGGACCGCGTCGCGCAGTTCTCATGTTCTTTTTGCTGTAGATCCGTAAACTGTTGCCGGAGCTAAGGAGATCGTGCTTTGTGCAGTACTGTCGGCTTGATGTGTGCTATTTTTGCTAGGAAGGATAGAGCTATATGGGGGAAACCTGATGAAACGAATGTGCTATTTTTGCTAGGAGGGATAGAGCTATATGGGGCACACCTGATGAAACGAATGTGCTATTTTTGCTAGGAGGGATAGAGCTATATGGGGCACACCTGATGAAACGAATGTGCTATTTTTGCTAGGAGGGATAGAGCTATATGGGGCACACCTGATGAAACGAATGTGCTATTTTTGCTAGGAACGATAGAGCTATATGGGGAAAACCTGATGAAACGAATGTGTTATTTTTGCTAGGAAGGATAGAGCTATATGGGAAAAAAACCTAATGAAACGAATGTGCTATTTTTGCTAGGAACGATAGAGCTATATGGGGAAAACCTGATGAAACGAATGTGCTATTTTTGCTAGGAAGGATAGAGCTATATGGGGAAAACCTGATGTAACGAAGTCAATCCTTCGCTGCCTGTAGACACATTTGAATGACCACCAACTTACAGCAAGCACTATTAAAACTTCTTCAAATACAACAGGAAGCAAAAGGAATACACGCGTGTCTATGTGATAACTAACGTGCACATGTCTGGATCATATTGAAATGAGTTTCATAATTATATCAAGCATGTGTTAGATTCTGGGACTTGCTATATGTTCAGTTACTGAGACTTATAAATACATAGAGAAACGCTAAACTGAATTGAAAATGAAAACTGTGGAATATCCTTGACATGAATTAGCCATCAACCACAGCAAACGAGTCGTTGATTTTCTAGGCACTACTTATACATTCAGTAGCTCGTCATGTCTTTCTGAATGGTGAGGTCTATTTTTACAATTTGTAAAATTCCATTTGAAAAAATTTCCTTCCAAACTACCCGCCGCGGTATGTGAACCAGGTACACTTGGGTTGTGGTCGAGCTCAGTACCGCTTAAGCTGCAGACGGCCACAAAACTGAATTACATTGATTAATTAAGTGGATTTGAATGTATTTCTTTGCATATAATGTCTGGCTAAATACGCATGTATATTTCAGTCCGACAGTCGTGACGCTTACTTATTCCTTCCTCCTCCCACAACGAATTGTTTCCTGTCTTCGTATTCACTGGCGGTTTGCTGCCGTTCTGTGTGTATTGGGAATTCCTGAATTGCTATAATCAATAAGAAACATCCGCGTCTAGAGTTGTTGTTGATGAGCTAGAGCGGTGAGAGAAGAGTCTGTACAATGAGTCAGATAAAAATAGAAAGAGATGAGAAATCATTGAATTGTGAATAATGTGTTCAATCAGTTAGAAGCAACATTCTGTAAATAACTATAGCAGCTAATAAATGTTGTAGAGGAAACAGACAAGGTATAGATGCCATCTCAAGTGTCGAAATTCCAAGGACTGACTTTATTACACCGGGTTTTACCCCATATACCTCGGTCCCTCTCCACAGAAGTGGCATGTCATCTTCCGAGAGTATTGCACAAAGCAAGAACTCCGTAGCTCCGGCAATAATCCTAGTGGTCTCTGAAAAAATGCACTCGTGAACAGATCGGCGCGGTCTGGATTCGAACACACGACCTTCGCAACGCAAGGCCAAGGCTTAACCCCTTAGTTCCCAGATACCAACATAGAAGTGAGTAGCGTCTAACTATACCAATATGTATTTAGTTGTATTATCATTGACATCGACATAACTATCACAATCATGTGTATGAGCTTAGTGAGTGTCTCTGTTCTATTCTCACCGTTCAACTAGCTATCAATCTTCTTATCTAATCAAGACACATGAAGAGGATAGTTTGAAATTAACAGTTGAGATATAAACCAATGTTGGAGAGGTAGAAAGCTATACTAAGATAAGAGGATAGTTTGAAATTAACAGTTGGGACATATAAACCAATGTTGGAGAGGTAGAAAGATATACTAAGATAAGAGGGAAGTAAATGTATGGGTCGGTTCATCGTGATCAGAAGTCCGGCTGTGGTTTCTTGGCTAATGCGCATGGTAGGGTTGTTGCAGAGCGAAGTGGGGCATACAGGACAACTACATCTAGTATGAGGATGGAGGTTGAGGCCGTTACTGCTGCCCGCCATTGGCTCTCTGGGACTGCATTTACTGGGTCCGTTGTTGTATCTGACCCTCGATGCTTCACAAGATCCAGAAGGGCAGGTTTCGGTATGAGTGAATGTCGTCTATAGAAGTTTCTAATCTCCAGAGGCGAACGTGGATATACTGCCCTGGGCATGCGGGTGTTTACGGTAATGAGAGAGCGGACAGGCTTGCATCAACAGCATCGATTGTTGGGGAGTTGAAGATGGATAAGGGGATATTCTTCGGTCTCTTCGCGACTGTCTGTTGGATGAGGACACTCAAATCGATGTGGAATCGATCAAGCGATTTAGGCAGTTTGGAGTTACCCGATGTACAAGTCGAACTGGATGCCTGAGAGGCAGAATGAGAGGTGTGTTTAATCAGGGAGCCACGGGAACCATAAGTATGCATACTCTTCGATATCTGTTGGGGAAGACTGAGCACATATGGGACTGCTCGGAGTGCAATGACGTCAGTTTAATAACCAATAACCAATGAAACAGACGAAAGGGTTGAACACTGCTACTGTTGTAAGTTGATGAAATGGAAGGTGAGAAGTTATTGACAAGAGAATTTAACTGCGATGTTGATGAAATGGAAGGTGAGAAATTATTGACAAGAGAATTTAAGTGCGATGCTGATGAAAGGGAAATTTAAGTAGGAGGTTGGTGACAACGAAATTGAGGTGAGAAAGTTGATGAACTTTACTGAGAGAGGTGAGAAAAATCCGAATCAATTTCCTCTATGGAATTGAATCCGATATGTCTGGCCTCTCTCAGTAAAGTTCATTTCAAGGTTTCTCTAGTGCGTCCATTATTTCTTGAACGCATATTACTCACACTTAAAACAATAATGACTATATTATGCTAGAAAATGACGGTCTGACAAGACTGGAGAGAAACTTGAGTGACTTCGATAGGTACAGAAGCGATGATATGATTAGTCATGATCAAACAAATGAATATATTTACAACACTGAGAAAGACAGTTTTACAGTCAGATATATTAATTATATATTATAGTCGACCATTCGATTAAAATGTCTTTATTAAGTTGGAAGACAATGAGATACGTGAATTTCAACAGGTAAATCACTGAAACGAAAACACGCACATTGAAGCAAGTCAAAAACTAGGAATCATATTTTTTTCAGCAAATAGAAGAATAACTAACGAAATCCAACTTAGGTGTAACAAAGAAAATCAAACAATAGGACAAATGGCGCCAATTTTAAAATGCAAACGTGTCACCATAGACACAAAAAAGAGCATTGTTCAACAGAATGTTTGTGCCAACATTGTGCTACAAGTGCTACATTAAATGGCAGAAGAAAACTAGTCACGACATAGATGAAGTATCTACGTAGAATGCTGAGAGTATCACGAAGAGACCGGTTTAGAAATGAAGGCATCAAGAAATAAGAAACATCAAATGAAATGGTTTGACCATATAAGTAGATTACCAACAGACAGTGCGCATCAAAGAACAATGCTACTCCGATACAGTTGATACAACAGACAGTGCGCATCAAAGAACAATGCTACTCCGATACAGTTGATACAACAGACAGTGCGCATCAAAGAACAATGCTACTCCGATACAGTGGATACAACAGACAGTGCGCATCAAAGAACAATGCTACTCCGATACAGTGGATACAACAGACAGTGCGCATCAAAGAACAATGCTACTCCGATACAGTGGATACAACAGACAGTGCGCATCAAAGAACAATGCTACTCCGATACAGTGGATACAACAGACAGTGCGCGTCAAAGAACAATGCTACTCCGATACAGTGGATACAACAGACAGTGCGCATCAAAGAACAATGCTACTCCGATAAAGTGGATACAACAGACAGTGCGCGTCAAAGAACAATGCTACTCCGATAAAGTGGATACAACAGACAGTGCGCATCAAAGAGCAATGCTACTCCGATAAAGTGGATACAACAGACAGTGCGCATCAAAGAGCAATGCTACTCCGATAAAGTGGATACAACAGACAGTGCGCATCAAAGAGCAATGCTACTCCGATAAAGTGGATACAACAGACAGTGCGCATCAAAGAACAATGCTACTCCGATAAAGTGGATACAACAGACAGTGCGCATCAAAGAGCAATGCTACTCCGATAAAGTGGATACAACAGACAGTGCGCATCAAAGAGCAATGCTACTCCGATAAAGTGGATACAACAGACAGTGCGCATCAAAGAGCAATGCTACTCCGATAAAGTTGATACAACAGACAGTGCGCATCAAAGAGCAATGCTACTCCGATACAGTGGATACAAAGCAAAAGACCGGCCAAGAAAAATGTGGACATCAGAGATAACAGAAGGAAGGAAAGACAATGTCTATGAAGGGCATACAAAAACCTGTTGTAGAACTCTCTCCTTATTCTGAAGCTGTGAGATAAAATATGATTAGAGAAAAGAAAGATAAACTACAGATGAACTGGTGAAATAATCTTTAGAACACTGTACACATAACAAAATGAAATAGCTGTGACATACCAAGCTGTCTAAAACAACTTTCAAAGTCACTTACTAGTCTTAGATCCAAGTGGCAACTAGATAAACCAAGACACATTTTAAATGCTTTCTACGGGAGACCACCAGATCATCATAGTCAGACTATTAAACAAGGGTAAAGTAGACGGAGACAATATGTGTACCACAGATACAAGATTGATGAAACCACAGATACAAGATTGATGAAACCACAGATACAAGATTGATACAATAGATCTGCGACATTATAGTACCAGTTCTGTGATACTATCAAACAAAAGTTACATGTTGGTATGCTATACCGTATAGCAAGGTCAGAAGCAGGAAAGTATGAAAGTCAAACAAAGAATAAGAACACATGAGCCACGAGCACGAATAATCTACTCTTGACATCATAACTTTTGTTTCATCAGTATTCTCACATTTCTCACTACTACTACTTCCACAATGGAAATGTCTTCATTTCAGAGAGAGCGCAAGAAACAGAGAGAGAGAGTGAAAGAGAGAGAGAGAGATAAACTTAGTAGATATATGTATTGATACCATGATACAAACTTGGGGTTGGTCGTATTCCAGAGTATGGAAGCAGTTATGGGAAGTACAATTACAGAAAAAGCTTTAGCTGGGAGTCGTAGAGTGAATACATTCATTATTCATACTACTAGAATTACTAGAGCCAAATGTTAGCCTATTACTAAACAGCAGCAACAATAGAAGTTCAGCACTTTCCAACTAACTATATGATATTGAAACATAGAAATACAACAGAGAACTGACAAATATCAAGCAGTACTACTTCTACTTCTTCTTCTATCTACGCCCATGTACATCGACCAGATTCTCTGGATTTCATTTCAAATCTATTAACGATGTTTCCCAGAAATATAGTTCTATTATATCCCTATATACAATATCTTCTTCCATTTATTTTATTTATAACTTGATGTTTTATTTCAGATGACTTTCTAGATTGCTTGATGCGTTCAATAGTCGCCAGTAACAACATTAGTTATCTGTGTCGTCGGCATCTCGTCTTAAAATGTATCCAGAGAAATCAAGCGTTGAGCTGCTGATGTTGTATATTATCAGAAGTTGATGTCGAACTATTCCAACTAGTCTGGCTGGTAGTTTGCAATGTTATTGTCAACTATATAACCTCTACTCTGTCAATCCCGAGGGGGACACTTACAACCGAGAGAACATTTGACATTTTGTATGAGAAATTATCTCAGATGTTTTTCAAGTTGAGAGTGCATACGTTGAAAACCGCATTTCTCTCAATTCACTCCAGCATCATTCTATGTGTTGTATTTTGTAGTTCATGCTGGCACACATGGGAGAGAAAATCAAACAACTTTCTCAAAGTTTCCTGTAATGGATATATTTCTTCAATGCGTGTACATAAAGACAATAATAATAATAATTCCTCTCGTATCGTTATACGTTACCAATGGCCTGCAAGTAAATTTCTCCATACCGCTCTATCCAGTGCAACTCGCTCAATCTCATCCATGGAAATGAGATCGATATTTTTTGCCTCTCTCAGCTTCAGAAGTTTGTTTCAGTCTCCATAGGTCGTGAACCTCTCTTTCTTGAACCCTTTGCATCCCACTTCAATGCCTGCTTTGATATTCTTTGATCATTTCTTCTCAAGGTATGTGCAACATATCTCTCCCTCTTATAACATGTTACTAGTGGTTGATCAAATATCTCTCTGATTTCATCACTTCTCCTGAATTCATCCCATTTTATATTCATTATTTTTCGCAGACATCAACTTTCAAATGCATTCAACTTGCTTTCTATATCTTTAATCATTTACCAACTCTCGCTAGCATATGTTAGGATTGATACAACATTTGAATTGAAAATTGGTAATTTAGTTTTAAAACTACATAGCTTACAGTTCTATATTTTATCCAGACAATTAAAACATATCACAAATGTTAAGGCTGACTTCTATTTGTTATGTTAAATACCAATGACAGTAAATCTGACTCTGGGATGAATCTACTACACTAGATCAGGAATTGTGTTAGGGGGTAGGGGTGTAGGTACTCTGTTCGTCTCTCGCTCCAAAACTACTTACTTATCTATGAGGATTGATGGGGAAATGGCCATCACCTTTCAGTGTTGTAGCCGCCCGTGTCTTTGCTGCACCCGCAAAGGGGAGCAAATAATAGTAACACTGCGACCTACAAGGCATGTCGTAAGAGGCGACTGATTTAGGGGCCTAGGGAAGCTGCCCTAGTCAATAAAAAAAAGTCGCAGAAATGTGCTGGCCTACTTGTACGCGCATAACTGGTACAACGTACAAACGCTCTTAGGCTCAGATCACATACAGATGACAACAAGTGGTTTAACAAGTGATCGATATGGAGCGTTGAAAGAAAAATAAGTGTTATAGTTACTTTTGGAAGAGAACATTGAGAGGTTTGGTCAGTATAAATACTGACCACACAATTAATAAAAATAAGTGTTATAGTTACTTTTGGAAGAGAACATTGAGAGGTTTGGTCAGTATAAATACTGATCACACAATTAATAAAAAAAAAGTGTTATAGTTACTTTTGGAAGAGAACATTGAGAGGTTTGGTCAGTATAAATACTGATCACACAATTAATAAAAAGAAGTGTTATAGTTACTTTGGAAGAGAACATTGAGAGGTTTGGTCAGTATAAATACTGATCACACAATTAATAAAAAGAAGTGTTATAGTTACTTTTGGAAGAGAACATTGAGAGGTTTGGTCAGTATAAATACTGATCACACAATTAATAAAAAGAAGTGTTATAGTTACTTTTGGAAGAGAACATTGAGAGGTTTGGTCAGTATAAGTACTGATCACACAATTAATAAAAAGAAGTGTTATAGTTACTTTTGGAAGAGAACATTGAGAGGTTTGGTCAGTATAAATACTGATCACACAATTAATAAAAAGAAGTGTTATAGTTACTTTTGGAAGAGAACATTGAGAGGTTTGGTCAGTATAAATACTGATCACACAATTAATAAAAAGAAGTGTTATAGTTACTTTGGAAGAGAACATTGAGAGGTTTGGTCAGTATAAATACTGATCACACAATTAATAAAAAGAAGTGTTATAGTTACTTTTGGAAGAGAACATTGAGAGGTTTGGTCAGTATAAATACTGATCACACAATTAATAAAAAGAAGTGTTATAGTTACTTTTGGAAGAGAACATTGAGAGGTTTGGGCAGTATAAATACTGACCACACAATTAATAAAAAGAAGTGTTATAGTTACTTTTGGAAGAGAACATTGAGAGGTTTGGTCAGTATAAATACTGATCACACAATTAATAAAAAGAAGTGTTATAGTTACTTTTGGAAGAGAACATTGAGAGGTTTGGGCAGTATAAATACTGATCACACAATTAATAAAAACATATGACATACAGAAGGATGAAGATGTATATATGGGTAGGCATATGCAGTGTGGTGAAATATCTGGCTGTAGTTCTAAAACTAGCGCTAACGATAGCGTTGTTGATGATTGGAATGGGACATACGAGACAACGACTTCTAATATGAGGATATAAGTTGAAACCCTTCTCTACCTTCCAGTGAATCTCTGAGACTTCGTTTACTGAGGCCAATTTTGTGTCCGACTGTCAGTTTATGCTAGGGAAGGTAGAAAACTGCAGGTTGGGGTACGGGCGGATGTCTATCGATGCCTCCAACCTTCAGGGGCTGCTTGTGTGGAGATATTGTTCTTGACATACGGTTGTTGGAGGTAATGAGAATAAAGACGAGTTAGCATTAACAACATCGGTTACTTGAAGCTGGAAATGGTGGACATACTTTGTTCATTGATCATCTGTTGAATGGTGACTGTTGAATGGTGACTGTTGACAAATAAATGAATGTTCTATATATACAGCGACTTAAGAAGTTTGGAATAAGACATTATACGAGCAGAGCTAGATGAAACGTCTCTACTTTCTCTAAAACATAACAACATAAACTGTCTAGCTTAATCAACCCTCACGTGTGTGTGTGTGTTTAGCTTAGAGTGAAATAGTTATGCTTCTCAATGAGAACTAAATGTGGTGTCCGCTACCTTAGTTAATCCCGAGATGATTAACCACGATCGTTCGCGAAATCTACTCATTATAACCAGTCTCTCCCACAGAGCAGATGACACTTCCACAAAACAGACGAGTCATACGTTAGCTAAGTCACATCGGTACACACGGGTGTACAGTCAGATTACCAACCAGGAAGTTATCGGAAGTATTGATGATACAATTACAGGTTACACTGACATATGTTAAGTAAGTGTATACAGGATGGATCGGTTCTTGGATAAAAATAAGTCTGATTTGCATATAGTCAGTCAGTCAGATGTATGATCACGCTACATATGTTGTTACATTAAACTATAGATACAGTTGTGGCGGCGTAGCTCTTCTCGGTGGTAGGCCAGTATGTACATACATACACCGGTACTTTGTCATTAGCCGGCCACAAAAAGACCTGAACGACTTCCGGGTAAACCCCGGGTATCCCGTAGGCGTGTCGGGGATTGTCCGGTGATTTCCAAAGGTCGAACAGTCCGTGCAGTTTATTCCATTTGCGTTTTTAGGGGTTTCATGTTGAAAAACAAGCCCCATAATTACGCTTCGGTACATTGTCATTAGCCGGCGCAACTGAAAGGAAGACCTATTTTTAGTAATTGTCGGAAAGTGTCATCTATTTTTAGATATGTTGTAAATAGTTGTGGACAGTCCACTTTGGGACCCAGGTAGGTCAAGCATTAGTATGTGGATACATTTGTTCAATTTATTATTTGAGGGCGGAAAGACAATCTCGGTCAATCTTTCTTTGAAAATACACATCCTATCATTATATGATACTACCGTACAACTTAACAGTGATAATAACAACACAATTCCAGAACAAAGACAGCGAGGAAAGGAGGAACAATTATATTATAGAATATTATAGAATATTATTATATTATAGATAAATAATAGTAAATATTAAAATATTTTAATATTAATGTGTTGACACTATACTGCTGCGTGTTGACACTGTACTGCTGCGTGTTGACGCTATAAAGCTACGTGTTGACACTATACTGCTGCGTGTTGACACTGTACTGCTGCGTGTTGACACTATAAAGCTACGTGTTGACACTATACTGCTGCGTGTTGACACTATAAAGCTGCGTGTTGACACTGTACTGCTGCGTGTTGACACTGTACTGCTGCGTGTTGACACTGTACTGCTGTGTGTTGACACTCTACTGCTGTGTGTTGACACTCTACTGCTGTGTGTGGACAAAAAACAGGCAATTAATTGCCACAGAAATACACATCCTATCATTATATGATACTACCATACAACTTAACAGTGATAACAACACAATTCCAGAACAAAGACAGCGAGGAAAGGAGGAACAATTATATTATAGAAACAAAAAACAGGCAATTAATTGCACAGATATACTGCCACAAAATTTAAAAGCTTGTGATCGTTGAGTTTGGGATTGTTACCAATCTCAAGACGCCAGAACTTAATTAAAAAGAAAAAAAGGCGAAAACGAAAGGAAGCGGTAATTATGTGGCTTGTTTTTTTCAACATGAAACCCCTAACGACGCAAATGGAATAAACTGCACGGACTGTTCGACCTTTGGAAATCACCGGACAATCCCCGACACGCCTACGGGATACCCGGGGTTTACCCTGAAGTCGTTGTTCAGGTTTTTTTGCGGCCGGCTAATGACAAAGTACCGTTCCTCGATGTCTTTGTTCTGGAATTGTGTTATTACTATCACTGTTAAGTTGTACGGTAGTATCATATAATGATAGGATGTGTATTTTCAAAGAAAGATTGACCGAGATTGTCTTTCCGCCCTCAAATAATAAATTGAACAAATGTATCCACATACTAATGCTTGACCTACCTGGGTCCCAAAGTGGACTGTCCACAACTATTTACAACATATCTAAAAATAGATGACACTTTCCGACAATTTCTAAAATAAGGTCTTCCTTTCAGTTGCGGCCGGTAATGACAAAGTACCATATATATATATATAATATATATATATATATATGTATGTGTGTGTGTATGTGTGTGTGAATCACAGGATAGCCCCGCGATAACACAGCGATGAATGTTTCTTAGTCTGGTTTCTAAATCCCCAGTTTAAGAATGGGATTCTTCTAACCGCAACAACTCTCATGTCGATCCAGTTTCAATTAGAAGATAACAGAGATACACTGAGAAGTAAAGACAGCTGGGGTGATTTTGACCACATTTCATACAATGTGTGTTTATGTACAGCTGTTCAATGAAAATTGCTGATCTAACACCGCTTATCCCTCAATATACCAACCACAAGGTATGAAAACGGGTCCTTTATTGTAAACCATTCACATGATTCTCAACATATCCAATAGCAATACACAAGTGGTTGACAGCTAATAATGTAATGATAAATCAAATGTAGGCTTTGTGTGTAACTCATAGTGGAAATTGTTCAAACAAAGATGAATCAAATAGTACACATAAAAAGACATGAAACTGTTGACAACCATACTGCAGGGAAAGTTTGAGTGGGTAAGCGGTCAAGAGGAAGACACTGATATGATTGAAAAGAAAACATTAAAGAAACGTAGGGTTATAAACATTATTATCTAGAGCCAGTGAAAAACAGTTGTAATATTGCTATCGCTGTGGGACGTTGAAGTTGTCAATGATATTCTCGCTGATATTGGAAACCGACAGAGACTCAGTGACCGATTCTGTGTTTCTGTATTTTGTAAACATAGTACTTTGTTTGTACGTGTTCACTTCTCGCTGATAACATCAGTTGTTATATCAATCATAGAACTATTTCATACAGTAAATTGTGTCACGGAACTGCTGCATGATTATATTGCTATCGATGTCTGGTATTCGCTCTCTAGCCTTTACCTAGCCTGGTCTTGCAGTTGTCAATGACCGCACACCTAGAGCAGAGATAACTTGTCCTTTTCCATCAACTGGTTATCTACGAGCTTATATAGTCTCTTGTTCGCTTGACGTTTCCCTTATTGTACATATGGAGTATTCGTAGAGAGTACCAGTGTTCTCTCTTTTCCCATCGTTGGTCCTTCACTGTTTAATCATAGTCTGAAACTGGTCAAAACCCACCTCATTTCTAAAGGGATTGTCTATCGACTCTAGTAGACGTGGCTGATGGTTAAAAGTTGTCAGGTGTGTAGTTAGCGATAAGCTGTAAGAAGACGACAGTCAAGTTTTTGTTTGACTAAACATTGATAATTTACCGCGATAAGGATAATAAAACTGAATAGAAAGTCGGGGGGTGTCTGTGTGTGGTGTTGAGCGGACGGTGTTTGTCTTACGTTCCGAATGTACTCGATTCAAATCTCATGAGGAACTACCGGGCTATATACCAATGATTGCTAATCTCAGGGTAGATGAGGTCGAGTGTCTAATCCTATCAGAGACAACCGAAATAAAGCATTTGATAATATATGGTTAAAACAAGCAAAGACAGAGAACCGGGAAAGTGCATGAATAAATAGAGGATAAATGGACCGAAAGTGTACATATATGGCAATTATTTCAGTAAACATAGCCCAACGCACACGTCATCACAAAGTGTGGTTTATAAGTGACGACTTACATATAGCATCATGTTTTAGTTAAATTTTGTGTTTTGGGGGTTAATTTCCCAATATTTATCTTCGATCTCGAACGATCGATGGTAAATATGCTTTCCATACATTTTTCTCTCTCGCTTTTAACCTGGATTGGGGCATAGGCCCTCAACTAGCTCATGCCAAGTCTTCCTATCTCTAGCTATCTCCTGTAGCTCCCTCCAGCTCTTCTTTATATTGTTGATCTCTGCCTCCAAATCTCGTCTCCACGTATTTCTCGTCTCCCTTCTTTCGCTGTCCCTGCGGTTGCAGGAAAGGACCCTTCTTGTTATATTCCCTCAGGTTTTTGCAAAGTGTGTCCTATCCAGCGCCAGCGTCTTTTTAACCTGTTCGTTCACTGGAATCTGTCTTGTTCTCTCCATAAGTTCCTAATTTGTAATCCTATCATACCATCTTAGTCCATCTATTCTGCGCAGACAACAGTTGATGAATGTTTGCAATTTATGCGCTATTGTTTTAGTTGTTCTCCATGTTTCTGACCCATACAGTAGAACTGATTTAACATTAGAGTTAAATATCCGAATTTTTGTTCCATATGTTTCCCAGTGCAATGAAAGCTCCTCTTGCCTTCTGTATTCTTATTTTGACATCTCTATCTGTTCCACCCTCGTTGTCTACATTGCTGCTCAAATATGTGTATGATTCTACCTCTTGAAGTGGGATTTCACTCAGGAGATCAAGTTGTCGTTTGCTTAGTTAATTCTCATTATCTTTGTCTTTCCCTTATGAATGTTCAGCCCTAGTTGCTGGGACCTTTGGTTCAATGTGTTTAGCTTATCCTGCATCTGATTTCGTGTATGTGACAGAAGGGCTATATCATCAGCAAAGTCAAGATCATCTAGTTGCTCTGTCAGAGTCCATTGGATTCCATTTCTGGTGTTAGTTACTGTGGTCTTCATAATCCAGTCTATTGTCAGTAAGAACAACAAACGTGATAGAAGACATCCCTGTCGCACTCCTGTTTCTATTCCAAAAGTGTCCGTTAGTTTACCGTCATGAAGAACATTTCATTTCTGTATATGTTGCTCTTATAAGATTAATCGCCCGAGTGGTTACCGGGTCCAAATTTGGGGTGTAAAGAATAGAATCACTGTTACCTGTCACGCATGTCGTAAGAGGCAACTAAGGAGGTGTGGCTGAAATTGAATGCACATGTCCTAAACGTGTAGAAATATATGCGTTTAGGTGCCTACCAAACCAATGTGCACGTTCTTGGCAAAGATCAAACATATCACAAAGAGTGATTAAAATTGGTCGTAAAGAACGAACGCGAAGAAGAAGATTAAGTTAATAATTTTCTGTGGGATTCCATAATGTCTCATCAATTTCCAAAGTGTTTCCTTATCAATACTGTCAAAAGCCTCATAATCCACAAATCCGATATAAAGTGGGGATTTCCATTCAATACTTTGCTCTATTATTATGCGTAATGAGGCTATATGGTTAGAACATGATCTATTTGGTCGGAAGCCTGCCTGTTCATCTCCTAGTTTTATGTCCATGGCATCTCTCAGTCTTTCCAGGATAATTCTGCTTAGTATTTTCCAAAGTGGCGTCTGTGGCCTAGGGGTTAGTGACTCTGTCTATTAACCCCGACGTTCTGAGTTCGAATCACGCTGCGGACAGTTGCTTGCAAATTGTTTCCGTTGATTTTAACAAAGGACGATGGCGCCACCCGTTCAGAAGCAATGGCAAACTACTGAACGTATAAGTGGTGCCTAGAAAATCAACGACTTGTTTACTGTGGTTGATGGCTACGTCCTTTGGGATATGCCACGATTTTCATTTCATTTTCCAAAGTACTGACAACAGCATTATTCCTCTATAGTTTTCACACTTCTGAAGGTCCCTTTCTTTGGTAGCTTCACCATGTATCCTTCTCTCCAGTTTGCTGGTATTTCGTCAGTCTCCCAGATTCTGCTAAATAATTTATACAGTATTTTTAGAAGGCGATGAAGAATCGAGTCATGGTGCTCGGTCTTATCAACCAACGATGAATTCGACTAATAAAGTAGGCATACACATTTTGTTGACTGGGTGGCGAATCGAGGGTACGTGAACACTTGATGCTGGTGAGTAAATGACTAGCACTGAGTTACAGCCGACTCCGTCCCAACGTCACGGGCTAATAATAAACTTGTCAGTAACTGTACTGGTATCATGATATCCTGCTGTGAGATGACATGATGTTGCTTGTTCATGGATCATTTATATGGGAAACGAGTATGTCATCTAAATATTTGCTAGGATCGTCCGTATAGATAAGGGGGGTACAAGATAGAATAACAGACACAGTCGCACTAAACGCCCACCTTCCCGTGTAAACATTGATAGTGTTGTGTGTGACATATACACCACTGTGTCAAATACAAGAGAACAGAAACTACCACCGTCATAACGTGATGCTTGGGTAACGTCATAACGTGATGCTTGGGTAACTTCATAACGTGATGCTTGGGTAACTTCATAACGTGATGCTTGGGTAACGTCATAACGTGATGCATGGGTAACTTCATAACGTGATGCTTGGGTAAAGAAAGTATGATGAGGCGATGTACAGAAACCTACAGATCAGGAGAAAACCATGGGGAAGCTGTGATAATATTGAGTCATCATCATCGTCAAATAGCTTGTTGTGAGCAGAACTTTGTCACCCCAAGAGTCCTTCGGAATTTCTCTCTCTCATAGGTCAGATGTCCAGCCTCCACAGCCGTCATGTTCAAACCATCAGTCACATCCCGAATCGATCCTCTCCGTTGTCTTCCTTTTCTCCTCTTTACCGGTATGCCCTTCCACGATGATTCTCTCCAGCCCTTCGTGTCTTTCTACACGTCCAAAACACCTTACTTTTCCTCTTCTTATTTGTAGCATTATCCAGTTGTCTCCGATTTCGAGTTCCCTCTGGATAGATGCACCTGTTCTCCTCTCTCTGTCCAAGGCACAAAAAGGGCTCTTCTCTAACACTTACATTCAAACGCTGATGTTTTTTAATACTGAGTTAACGAACGTATATGGACACAGGCGGGTATATACAGTATTATATCAGCAAAGTAAAGTAAATGATTACATATGAAAAATGACAACACTCAACGTTTCGACCATATCTCTTTATTAATCATGTACTTTACCTTGCTGATATAATACTGTATACATATCTCTTTATTAATCATGTACTTTACCTTGCTGATATAATACTGTATACATATCTCTTTATTAATCATGTACTTTACCTTGCTGATATAATACTGTATACATATCTCTTTGTTTATATCGACCGGTAAAGTATGATGGGAGGTTTGTGGTTGAGATGGTCCCCAGAGTCCAGATGTAGAGGAACAATGATTAACTAGTGAAACAATGTGCTAGACAAACAGAGTCATGGACGAGAAAGTGAGGTTGACGAATAGCACAATGTTTCCTCACTTTAATCCAAATACAGCGCAAGCTACAGTTTCAAACAAGTACACGCTGTAACAACACAAGAGGAACTCGCATAGCTGAGAATCGCCGTACTGTTGAGGCGCAGAGAAAGCGAGCTGCGCAAAAACAAACACCCACATATCCAACATTGATCATGTGTGCCCCACCTGTGGTAGAGGATTGTGTTCGAAGATTTAACCCTACAGTCACCTCCGCACGCATCAGAGAGGTGGAGCAGCACACGTCTGAGGTTATTGTCATCATCGCTTGCGATGGACGGCTATTATTATCAGTGAAACAATGGATTCAAAGCAGACATTAGACTGGTGATGGGAGGGGGTGGGGTGGGAGGGTGGCGGGTGGCCCTCACTTCATGTTGGTAAGTCTTATTCTGACAATACACTAATATGGGTAAACACGCTGCTTTACGCATGAACAGCGTCCTCCCATTACCAATCCTAAACAGTGTACACAATCCTTTAACCGTCATTCTGATTTCTTTCTCTGCGTCCTACTAACTTCCCGAGTCACAAAGCGCATGCATGCAGTCAACTACTGCGCAGATATGTATTAAGCCACATTACATTAATCTCATTAGCTCTATTATTAAGTGCATAATCAACACGACTCTTATCCTATAGTCTGTCCATTAATTCGTGAGCACGTTTGAAATTGATTTTCTCGAAAACTACCTGTTGGATCTCAGTGATTTTTTGCAAGCAGCCTTAGAATATCCATGACGCTAGAGAAATATTTTTTCCAAGAAAATTTGATGTAGTTTGAAATATTTCTTCTTCAGGTTATATTAAAATCAACCTCACCGGATTGTACACAATAGTAACAGGTCTACGGTACACAGACGCGTTGTTCTAAAAATACATTATGGTAACATTGAAATATCGTGAGTTTCACGAATTCCCTACACCTAACCCAGTCGACTTTGAAAGCGGAAAGCATATGACGTTATAATTGGTATACCGTTGTATAGTTATAGGCGTATCTCGCTATTTGTATGAACCTATTGTATCATATTTGTTGGCTTATCAAAACTGACATTGATATCACATTCATAATGAGTCTGAAGTGCACATTTATAACAATGCAGAAGGTTACAGTTTTACTATACCAACACTTCCGTAGGGAATCTAAGAGAGGTCATCTATATTGCGATATTCATAACCCTGAGAAACGAACGCAACTGGCGCTTGGTCTGAATAGAGAATCCTTTTCCCGATTGATTAAACATTACACAAAGTGCACTAATGTCAAGCAAGGAAGGAAAAGAACAATTGACGACTTTGACATAGATGTCATAAGACGGAGCTCTTGAAAATGTTTGCGACAAATCAACTTGTTACTCTCAGGAAACTGAAATTAAAACTGCAATCAGATTGCAGCATAGACATTTCTAAAAGTACTCTATGGAAAATTGTAAGAGCCGCCGGCTTCACCTTCAGAAAAACTAAAGGCGGCAGGAATATTATTTGTGAAAAGCCACATTTAATTGCTGCCGGAAGTAAATACCTGAGGCAGATCCGTGAGCGGCGGAGGCAAGGCTATGATATTGTATATTTGGACGAATCCTGGGTCAATGCTCACTACACCAATGCTAAAGAATGGCAATCAGTAGACGGTGAACAGAAAAGAAAAATACCAAGCAGCAAAGGCCAGCGTATTATACTAACACATGCAGGAAGTAGTGAAGAAGGTCTTGTCCATGACGCTGGACTTATTTTCCAATCAAAAGTACCGACGGTAGGGACTACCACACAGAAATGAATGGACATATTTTCAGGCACTGGATGGAGAAAGATCTACTTCAAATTCTAAACAGACCATCATACTTGGTAATGGATAATGCATCCTATCACAACGCAGTATCAGCGGAAGACAAAGTACCAACTGCATCAAATACAAAAGATCAAATTAGGATTTGGCTTGCTAAGGAAAATGTCAGCTTCGATGATACATATTTGAAACCCGAGTTGTTGCACCTGGTGAGGATGACAAATAAGACAAAGGTGTTTTATATTGACAAAATCATTGCGGAATACGGCCACACGTCTTTGCGACTACCTCCATATCATGCTCACCTCAATCCGATAGAGCTTGTCTGGGCTAAAGTAAAAGGGCAAGTTGCCGAACAGAACAGGACGTTTAAAATGTGTGATGTTGAAGTTCTGACACGTGAGTCCTTCTCAATGATAGACATGCAGTTCTGGAAGAAGTGTGTTGAACATGTGCTCCGAGAGGAAGACGAGTACTGGCACCGAGATGGATTACAATTTGTCCAGCCAGTAACAATTATCAACCTCATGGAATCGTCAGATTCGGGATGATACAAATCATATTTTGATTACAGACTGAGAAATAGCAACGTATACATTTCCATATCCAAATGCGTCTACCATCATACAATTTGTGGTGAAGTTAAGACACCCTGGGGTCTAATGGTGACCGAAGGGAGGACTAACTGTTGCATATTGTATCCAAGTTCACGATTGCACATAAAGGGCAACACACTTAATTACTTGACCTATCAAGTTAATATGGAGATACACCTATGAATAGAATTGACATGGACAAATTCTAGGGATACTGTAAAATCTAAAATTTGAGCCCCGTATTTGCAATTGTCATAAAAGATCAAAGGAATTCGCCGATGTGCAAAATCCGTAGCATCTATGGACTACTGGTTAGCTTTATTTTAGCGTCATGGATATTCTAAGGCTGCATGCAAAAATCACTGAGATCCAACAGGTAGTTTTCGAGAAAATCAATTTCAAACGTGCTCACGAATTAATGGACAGACTATAGTATATGTACGCTTCAGGCCACATCACTTCTCTTACATGGAGGCAGGTGGGGAAGGAGGGGAGGGAGGGACAGACCAACCAGCATGAATGTAGATATTTCAGGAATGCGGCGGTTTTTCTACTACTACTACACCTTCCCACAAGCTGAGTTGAGCTGGCGTAATACAACGACGCGTGACCAAGACGTCAGTGACCCAGTACCCCAAGGTTTTACAAACGAATTTGTATTTACTACAGAGAGAGTGTATTAAGTCTGTCCTTACTGTTTGCGTTCTGTCTATTTAATGTAACAAGAAATTGTTCAGTATTAAGTATATATATATAAATACACACACCTTCAATGTAGAAATAAGACTTTGATATTCTTCTATTTTGTATAATAATGTAAAGCAATGCTTTCTTTACTATCTACAATGACCACATCCATTTCAAAGATAACATTATTGGGAACCATATTTATCTTTCCTATTCAATCCCTACTCGCTTAGATAGACTGCGGTAATACAACCGGGGGTGCACCACTTTATGAAGTTGTCATTGTATCTGATCATCGTTAGTTCGTTGGTTCATGTGTTTTCTTCTGTTATCTAGTCTGTGTTGTTATTGTATCTGATCATCGTTAGTTCGTTGGTGCATGTGTTTTCTTCTGTTATCTAGTCTGTGTTGTTATTGTATCTGATCATCGTTAGTTCGTTGGTTCATGTGTTTTCGTCTGTTATCTAGCCTGTGTTGTTATTGTATCTGATCATCGCTAGTTCGTTGGTTCATGTGTTTTCTTCTGTTATCTAGTCTGTGTTGTTATTGGCTGAAGAAAGAATGATTCAGTTGAAAGGAATGTGTATTACAGAGACGGGCTTATTGAACTTGTCACACCAAGTTGATGACTTCAATGAATGACACACTCCTTAAACCAGGGTGTGTACACACACACAAGTCTACTGTTACTTCCTTACTTACAGGATTTACCCATCAAAATTAGAAATCATATGGCGAAGTAACGATTTGAGAACAAATCTAAGGTGTTTGTTTGCGTTAGTTTTTATCAACCAAGCTAACCACTCTATGTGGTTTGATTCGAGAACGTGAGTACGTTGCGTACCGATTGTGCCCCTACCACATATAGGACAGGCACATCCGAATTTCGGTCAAAGTGTATGCATATAATCCAACACAGCACACATTTCTACAGACAAATAACTGTAAGGTTTTACAAACAGAAAAACTCCACTTTAAACTACCACATCTGAAGTTATACTGTAGCATGATGTCAGATGTGATTGGTTGTATGGAGATGTCCGTCAGATCTGACTCATGCCAAAATGTAAGATGAATCAGTGAGGTAAATAACAGTGTATTATTAATAGTGATCTGAATGGTGTGGCGTTAAATCGTGATCTTGAATTCATCATCAGGTGCCGTGCCGGCTGACGTAGCTATCATGGATCTCCACAAATCTATGTCTCTGGTGATTGCTATCATCTCAGATGTTGACGTTCTTCCATGCCACGAAGTCAAGCTATCCAACATTTTGACTCTTTCTCTCTCTCTGTCTTCCTCTGTAAAATCGTGATATTCTTGAGTTATAGAGCAATAATCATCGAGGTGTTGGAATATTCTGGTAGTATTGACTTCTAAGCTGCATTATATATGTGTCACAGATTTGATATGAATTATTACGGTCCCCACTTACTCACGGAATTGACAATAATTGAAGTATATACTATGGTAATCAACAAGGAAATGGAAAACCTAAAATGAATATAAAAATACATGGAGAATTACTACATCAAGTAAAAGCTACTCCTATCTCGGTCAGATGATAACAGATGATGGCAGATGTATAACTGAAATTAAAAGAGAATAGGAATGGCCAAGGATAATTTCAATAGTATGAGAAAGTTACTGACATCCAAACAAATCACAAACAGGCTAAAATTAGAATGATCAAATGCTATATATATCCTATATTAATGTATGGCTCGAAACATGGACAATGAACAAGCAGTTAGAAGACAGAATTGATGCATTTGAGATGTGGATATATAGAAGAATAAGCAGAGTTTCATGGACAGAAAAACAGACAAATAAACAAGTTTTAGGAAAACTAGGCATGAAGAAACAATTATTAAGAGAAATAAAATTCAGACAAGTAAAGTATTTTGGGCACATAAAAGGCATGACACCATGATAAAACATTTACTAGAGGGGAAAGTTGAGGGGAAAGAGCAAGAGGAAGACCGAGAGATAAGTGGGAGGAAACTTTAAGAAATGGACAGGTTACAGTCTGGCAGTGTGCAACACCAAGGCGAAAGACAGAGGATGCTGGAGATTCATTGCAGCCAACCTTCGATGTGGAGACGGCACCTGATGATGATGATGAAGTATATACACTAAGAGCGCCTTCATAAGCGTTACGTCTCTCTTAAATATAGGACAGCGTCAGCGGGAGAGTCTTTACACATCAACTTCGGCAAATATTTGGATTTTTCTCACAATACAAAAAGTCCCAAGTACTCTTTTCCAAGTCGGTCGACTAGGTGTACCGGAAATTAAACACCTGATGTGCAAAGTCAGCGACCAAGCTATGCCGCCTTAAAGGTAACACAGCAGACACCCTTGATACCACCTCCGCCCTCTATCTTGTTATGACACAGATTACAGCAGCGCATCCTCCCCCACCTTGCTGCGTGGCACACAATACATCAATCTCTTTGTTATGTAGCACCTGCATAAATATCACAGAAGACATTAAGGATCTCTATTTTAGCAGCACAGTCAAACGATCTACAACAATATTGACACCGTGCACCACAATTGTATAAATCAAGACATGAAAATCAATAACACCAAAGTCGAAATAAAGAATATAGGAAGAAAACATAATAAACTAAACATTCATGTCAATGACACAACAATCAACTAAGTGCAAGAATGCAAATACTTAGGAAGCATATTCACAGATGATGGAAGACTAGACAGAGAGGCTAGAGTGCAAAAAGCAAATGCTGAAACTTACCAGCTAGCCCATTGTTAAAGCACCCAAAACTCTCACTAACAGCAAAACAACAGCATTTGCATACCTACTTTGTGTTCATCATCATCATCAAATAGTTTATCCTGAGTAGAACTTTGCCACCCCAACAGTCCTCCGGAATTCTCTCTCTCTCTCATAGGCCAGATGTCCTGCCTCTACAGCCGTCATGTTCAAACCATCAGTTACATCCTGAATCCATCTTCTCCGTGGTCTTCCTCTTCTCTTTGCCGGTATGACTCCTTCCATGATGGTCTTCTCCATCCCTTCATGTCTTTTTATATGTCCAAAATATCTCAATTTTCTCTTCTTATTTTCTTATTGTAGGATCAGCCAGTTTTCTTTGATTTTGAGTTCTTTCTGGATAGATCTATTTGCTCTTTTCTCTGTCCAAGATATACGAAGGACTCTTCTGTAACACTTATATTCAAAAGCACATATATTTTTTTCACCGCTTTACTAAATGTCCATGCTTCAATACTTTGTGTTATCAGAGCCAAACATGGACAATGAGCAAAGCAAAGTCACAAAAAATAACTACATGTGAAATGCGCTGCCTGCGAAAAGTTACCAACAACACCATAAAAGAGTTGCCAACATCAGTATAAGAAAGTTGGCACAGAGCCTTGCTTGAATTACATTGAGACACACAAAAATTAAACGGTTTGGCCACTTAAGAATAATACATCAAAACCCCACAGTATACAGTCTTCTACAACAGAACATCAGGAAAGAAGGCGAGAAGAAGACCACAAATAAGATGTTTAGATGTCATAGCAAGATGGTTAGATGGCATAGCAAGATGGTTAGATGGCATAGCAGAATGCTGTGAAAGAGCAAAAGTAACAATCACACAAGCCACTAGAACATCGCAAGAGAAAAAAAAACAGAAAAGCACGACACTGGGCAACAACCCGGTAACAGTGTGACGACAACAGCAAGAAGAACCAAAGATGTCATTAAAATCGATGATATCATTTACATGCACAGATTTGTGTATGCTTCTAAAGAAAAGTACGACACTGGGCAACAACCCGGTAACAGTGTGACGACAACAGCAAAAAGAACCAAAGGTGTCAGTAAAATCGATGATATCATTTACATGCACAGATTTGTGTATGCTTCTAAACAACAGGTCTAAATGCAAAAACGTCGTTGCACCGAGTTTCCATATATGGTTCCGTCCCTGTCGTCAGAAATGGCTCGATATCTGACGAGTGTTACACAAAGCACGAACTCCGTAGCTCCAGTAAGAATACTAGGGATCTCATGGATTCTAATGCTAGTTATTACGCAGACTAGACTAGTCTTGTCCACTCTCGGGAGGCGTCAAGGTAAATTTAACATGAATTGTTGACATTATCGATCTAGGCAGCGATTGTACTAAACTCACAATCGATAACGGGGAAACAATTCACATACACAACTCAGAAGAAATTATCTCGAAACTGGGAGATTCAAACACACACAAATTGAGAACAGATAATTATGTTTAACATGGGGATCTTCTTCTTTTGTCATTACACTGTTACCGGGCTGTTGAACAGTGTCGTGCTTTTCCTCTTGCGCTGTTCTAGAGGCTTGGGTGATATTTATTTTTGCTTTTTGACAGGATTCTGCTATGCCATCTGTCCATCTTTTTCGTGGTCTTCCTCTCACCTTCTATCCTGATGTTCTGTTGTAGAAGACTGTATACTGTGGAGTTTGGATGCATTCTTATAATTGGCAGAACCAATTGATTGTTTTCAATGTAATTCAAGAAAGGTTCTGTCCCAACTTTCTTTCTTATGCTGACATTGGTAATTCTGTCCTTTCTGGTATTGTTGGTAACTTTTCGTAGGCATCGCATTTCACATGTATCTATTTTTAGCGACTCTGCTTTTCTCATTGTCCAGGTTTGGCTCTGGTAACACAGAGTAGGCTGGAACACATGGTGATTCAAACACAAGATATTATCAGTTTACTTGTTGGTCAATGATTGTGTATTGGTTTCGTTTTTCCTGATAATTTCTCTTGATAGTGCATTAATTGAGTCGAAAATGCGTTTGTCTTGATTTCCTTGATGATCACATCTATATCTATACAACATGTGCGTTCTTGTCGAACAGAACAAAGGCGGCGCAAATACGGAATACAAGTAGGTAGACTATGAGTCAGGCGTCATGTACATTTTGCTAAGAAATCTTGCTGAGCAATCTTGGCTTCTCCAATGCTACAGCTATATGATATTGGTTTAATGTCACTGAACATGACAACAATCGATAACTTGAAATTGCGACATCGGACATCATAAACAACATGTGTTCTGTTCGCTTCATGATCAAGTATCCCCTGGAGATGTATTCTATGTAGGTGATGTCAGGACTATTAGGAGTGTTGTCGACACGAATAATCATTAAATGAGAAGAGTTGATGGATGCAGAAACACTAGGAACAATCTCATTAACATGAAGTAAGCTGCTACATAGCAATTCTTATAACGATTTGGACAAAGAAAAATGACAAATATTCCCACACCATACAAGACCTGAATCTCAAAGAACATTGGTTTCTAAACAATAATCACGGAAACAACATATCTGGGTTACATTAGTTTAACAAGAGCAATAACGAAGGACATGGTTCCTGAAAGATGAAACAGGGAACAAACAATACCGGTGGTAATTAGAACGTTATTTAGGAAAACAGTGAACATGGCTATAGAGGAGACAGGAGAACTGACAGGAGATCCGAGTCTTTTAGGTGGGCTGTGATGAGAGCAACATTCTGCAAAAGGACATGCTGCATGGTGTATTTCATAGCATAACATTGAGTTCACTATTGTATATTTTATAAACATGTTTTACTTCATCTTTCGTTACTCTACCTTTGAAATATTTTACTTTCAGTCTATCCTATTATCTATATAAGCATGTGGGGGGCTTCCATTATCTATATAAGCATGTAGTGGGCTTCCATTATGTATATAAGCATGTGGGGGGCTTCCATTATCTATATAAGCATGTGGGGGGCTTCCATTATCTATATAAGCATGTGGGGGGCTTCCATTATCTATATAAGCATGTAGTGGGCTTCCATTATCTATATAAGCATGTAGTGGGCTTCCATTATCTATATAAGCATGTGGGGGCTTCATTATCTATATAAGCATGTGTGGGCTTCCATTCATATACATGTAATTCTATTATTATGGGCTTCCATTATCTATATTTCAATCAAGTAAGGGCTTCATTATCTATTAGGCTTCCATTAGAATGTAGGCTTCCATTATCTATATAAGGATGTAGGAGCTTCAAACGTTAAGTGACTACAAAACTAGACTTTTAGCAATAAGAGGTAATGTGACAATGATGAGTTTTGTTTACCCACAAACTTTCCTTTACTTGCTTCGGTATCAATTACTGTTTGATCTATTCAAGTGTTCACACCAGGAAGTCACGCTCACATATTATTATTGTCAGTTGTGAAGCACAAATTATAACTACTTGACTAAGCTATGAGAAATTAGTTGAATGGATGAGGGATGAGTTACAATGTGCTGAAACTATAAGTGAGTTCCCCAATGTGAATATATATTTGATAGAATCTGATTATGTTAGAGAGATGGGAAACTCTAGCGACAGAGCAAGTTATTCAAGCAGACTGTCATGAAAGCAATGTTCTGCAAGGGACATGCTACTTGATGATGATAATCTGATCAATTATACTATAAGTAGATGTTAAACTCTTGCTCTTAGAAAGAAATACTAGCTAATAACCATGAGTTATAGTAAGTGAAGGAAGTGGATCTAGACTGGTCACATACTAAGTTGTGGTGACAAGAGATAGATGTTAAACTCTTGCTCTTAGAAAGAAATACTAGCTAATAACCATGAGTTATAGTAAGTGAAGGAAGTGGATCTAGACTGGTCACATACTAAGTTATGGTGACAAGAGATAGATGTTAAACAACAATGCATTGAGTTGACTTAGCACAAAAATAGCTCCAAGCATAAGTAAACTGCTTGCATCATGCTTCAAAGTAAGTGACGAAATCTGTAAGCAATCAAACTATATTCAGTGGTCCTGATCTTAAGGTAGGTGAAGATTGAGGTGTACCTATTTAAATGAACAATAAAATGTCTAGCTAATAACAGTAGTACATTCAAGTTGAACACAAAGAACCCTTGATAGCTGAACATCTACAAAGAGAAAGTTATAACGTCACTGTCCAGGCATAATTAAAGATATAAAACATTAAAATTCATTTCTACTAAATCTATCATCATAAAACCACCGGTTAGGAACAAACCTGGACAAAAAGATCATGATAAAATTGGATGTAATGGGTCAAAAGGTGTAGATATCGCAGTTATGCTGTAGACATAACACAACACGCTTGTGCACTTTTTTCTATACATGCTTTAGAATAACCTCTCTATGTGATTTGATCCAAAGAGCACCATATCATTAGTTTACAACAGTTGACACACATTACATTTATTCTAATCACACAAAGAGCGGTTCAAAAGCGGTTATACCAGAGTGAATACAAACGAAGAAGAAGAACACAAAGAAAGTAGATACCAAGCCTACTCTGATATACAGTTATTATTTGTCTGCATTCTTCTCTTCCATTTATAAGGTCTACTTTTTGTTGTCACTTTCAATAAGACAAAACATTAAGAAATGGTGGCAAAGTCTCCCCATTCCAGAGCTAACGGACTTGTAGTTCTACTTACACGTTCAGACTCAATGATGCAACAACGACTTATCATTGCTCGACCATTAAGTTCATACAGAATACCTGGAAAGGAGAGGTGGGGCCCGTGTAGTCTGTGTACCACAACTGAATATCTATAACAAATAAATGTACAGAGTTGTGTATAACTGTACAGTAAATGATACTACAGACATTTTGAATAAAAGATCTTACTTGGTACATGAACAATTCAATTAATATCATCAGCTATGTTTCTATTTCAACATAAATCGCAAACAAAACAGCTGTGTCTGAAGTCTTTTCTAGTCGCACAATTTATCATGAAATAAATGCTTCTTCATTAAATCAGGTTTCCATTCTTTGACTGGTAAGGATGGGGCAGGACTTGTTCTGAGCCTGAATGTGTTTATCCATTTCTATTGAGCCCATTTATGCTATAAAGCATTCCCTTGTAGTCTTCATTTACTTCCCTTCATTCCATTTTCATGCATTTGTTCAGCAGTATCTCTGCTTCTTTGTAATAAGTATAAGTGAGACTGCTCCCGGTTTACTCCAGTTCTTGTCAGCTTATCTGCTTTTTTAGTTTTATGGATACCATAGTTGGGCCAGGATCCACTGCAGGACAAATCCTGTTGTTCTGGACAATAATCCAGTATTGAGTTTTCTTTTTTGAATGAATTTGTCTCATTTGAAACATGGCATAGCTTGCAAAACAGATCTCAAGTCACTTAGAATGACGATTTTAGGGGTTGGATGCAAGAACTTTGCAGCTCACAACAAAACCAAAGTGGACACAAACAAAAAGCATTCTAAATGAAATTCACAGCTCACATTGTCACATCAAGCATACAACTTGGTAGCTGGGTGAAGAAACAAGGTCCTACAAATCCAAATGAGAGAAAATGCTCTAGCCACCGTGTAATAAGTAAATAAAACTCTGCAATTTTAACAGCCAGTCCACATTTCTGCCATACTGCCTATGTAGTCTGCTATTTATGGAATGGAACAGCCTAAGTGTTCGCCTATTGACTCAGACACAAGAGTGTTGTGGGTTCAATCCCACACATGACACTCCACATGAGGAAAGAAATTGACCATCCTACACACTAAGTCTAGAAATGTGAAGTGACAGGCACATTAAACCCTAAGGTCTGAAATGGCTACTGTAAATTTGTGTAGTCTGATACTTGTGGATGTTGTTTTGCCAGCATCTATGTACTCTACAAATGCTAAACTAAACCTACCTAGATATCTACTTTCTATCACTAAAAGCTAGCAGTTTTTCTAAGGATTCAGTTTATGAAGGAGGATCAGCCAATATTAATGGGAAACTCATTAGAACATATCTGGCATTTTCTGTGAGTGAACAAATCACACCTTAGCGTACAAAGGCAACAAATTATTTGACACAAATAACACAATAAAGGATACATAAATAAAATCCTTCTCGTATCGAACTTTGAGATTTGTGTTGATTCCATTTTCATCAATATCACTTATGAGAATCATATCCCGTACTCCATCTGTTGGCCTTAAACCTGAGAATAGAAAGACATTGAGATTTTTTGAGATCAAATCTAACTATACCACTGTCCCTATGCTTTTGATTATTTAAATTATGTAGAATTAATGCTTATTAATTTACAGAACCTGTCCCATGTTCTCCACCTTGATGAACTGGGATGGCTTAAATGTTTTAGAATCCTTAGCGTTATTTTAGCCACAGCCATGTCTTCCTGGTAGATCTAATAAGACTAAACAGATTGGAGGTGACAGGTTAGTCAAAAAGAGCACACCTTCCCTCAGGCTTAGGACTAACAATCTAAATCTTGACAAAAATTATTGTTACAGAAACTGCAGCAGCAACTGACCCTAATTTGTAAGAACCATCCCAGCTGCGCAACTGTGTATTGTGAAATTACCCGATAAAAACCAGCGGATGAAAGTCAAGTCCCCAATAAATCTTCTGTCTATGAAAGCTAAAACAAGAATCGCAACATGGAATGTGAGAATACTGTATGCCACAAGTGATGAACTGGACATACCCTCAAAACACAACTGAACAACAAAATCAGATATGGACTTGAAGTATGTCTTCTTCTTCTTCTTTGCGTTCATTCTTTACTCTCTCTCTCTTTGCCTTTTTACCCGGGTTGGGGCATAGGCCCTCAACCAACTCATGCCAAGTCTTCCTATCTCTAGCTATCTCCTGCAGCTCCCTCCAGCTCTTCTTTATATTGTTGATCTCCGCCTCCAAATCTCGTCTCCATGTATTTCTCAGCCTCCCTTCTTTCGCTGTCCCTGCGGGTTCCAGGCAAGGACCCTTCTTGTTATATTCCCTCCGGTTTTCGCAAAGTGTGTCCTATCCAGCGCCAGCGTCTTTTTAACCTGTTCGTTCACTGGAATCTGTCTTGTTCTCTCCATAAGTTGCCTCATTTGTGACCCTATCATACCATCTTATTCCCTCTATTCTGCGCAGACACCAGTTGATGAATGTTTGCAATTTATGCGCTATTGTTTTAGTTGTTCTCCATGTTTCTGACCCATACAGTAGAACTGCTTTAACATTAGAGTTAAATATCCAAATTTTTGTTCTAGATTTGATTTCTTTGGACTTCCAAATGTTTCCCAGTGCAATGAAAGCTCCTCTTGCCTTCTGTATTCTTATTTTAACATCTCTATCTGTTCCACCCTCTTTGTCTACGTTGCTGCCCAAATATGTGTATGATTCTACCTCTTGAAGTGGGATTTCCCCAGGGAGATCGAGTTGTCGTTGCTTGGTTAATTCTCAATATCTTTGTCTTTCCCTTATGAATGTTCATGTTCAGCCCTAGTTGCTGGGACCTTTGATTCAATGTGTTTAGCTTATCCTGCATCTGATTTCGTGTATGTGACAGAAGGGCTATATCATCAGCGAAGTCCAGATCATCTAGTTGCTCTGTCAGAGTCCATTGGATTCCATTTCTGGTGTTAGTTACTGTGGTCTTCATAATCCAGTCTATTGTCAGTAAGAACAACAAAGGTGATAGAAGACATCCCTGGCACACTCCTGTTTCTATTCCGAAAGTATCTGTTAGTTTACCTTCATGAAGAACTCTACATTTCATATCTGTATATGTTGCTTTTATTAGGTTAATAATTTTCTGTGGGATTCCATAATGCCTCATTAATTTCCAAAGGGTTTCCCTATCAATACTGTCAAAAGCCTTCTCATAATCAACAAATCCGATATAAAGTGGGGATTTCCATTCAATACTTTGCTCTATTATTATACGTAATGTGGCTATCTGGTCAGCACAGGATCTATTTGGTCGGAAGCCTGCCTGTTCATCTCTTAGCTTTATATCGATGGCATCTCTCAGTCTCTCCAGGATGACTCTGCTTAGTATTTTCCCAGGTACTGACAACAGCATTATTCCCTATAGTTTTCACACTTCTGAAGGTCCCCTTTCTTTGGTAGCTTCACCAGGTATCCTTCTCTTCATTCTTTACTACCAATTTTAATCACTCTTTGTGATACGTTTGATCTTTGCCAAGAACGTGTATATATGTTGCACATTGGTTAGGTAGGCCCCTAAACGCATAGACCTCTACACGTTTAGGACGTGCATCCGATTTCAGCCAAACCTGCTTAGTCACCTCTTACGACATGCATGACAGGCAACAGTGGTTCTATTCTTTACACCTCAAATTTGGGCCCGGTAACCACTCGCGCGACTTGAAGTATGTGATATAAATGTTGACTGTAGGTAACAGTAGGTGAATGTACAATGCAAAACAAATTTCTCATGTCATACTTGCTACTTGGTGTCACTCAGGGTCCCTGCTAATATGGTCATCCAACAGATGGTACATTCACCTTTTAACATGTCTACCCACATGGAAAGAGAGTTAGGAGACCAAAAAACTACCTAGCGAAGAAAGAAGATGATTCATCGTCTCATGGGCAGAACTGAAGATGACTTAAGATATAGTTTGGTGAACAGCAGTTGCAGTCTTATATTCCACTTGGGACCAGAAGGTTTAGCAGTTATCCTAACTGATATCAATGTGCATATAGGGGTTCAGTCTATTTCAGCAGATGAAAAGAATGTATTCTGACAGTTTCTGTAGTTCACAAGTTATACACATATTCAGCACAATATTATATTAGATTACTGTGCATTTTTTCTCTTTTATTTCTTTCCATTTCCAATGAAACACATGACTTCTCAAGTTTATTACAAACATTTACATTAGTTTTTTCTATTCAATGTTATTGATAAAACATAGTGCTGACACAGTGCTGAGATTGTAACACAATGTCAGTTTTTCATTGTGGTTTCTGTAACAAATCCATTTTGCTTTAATAAGATTAATCCTAACACCTCCATGTCCTGGAAACCTGGGGAAATATTGTCCAATATGACACACATTTGCAGTGGTAGTTACTATAAGATTTTATGAGTATAAAGTCCAACTGTACAGTACCACACCTACTGAGTTGTACTATAGCTTGGTGTCAGATCTGATTGACTATTGAGAACGAGTCCATCAGAGCTGACAAACCTATGATTAATGGGCTATTTAGTTATGATTATCACTACAACTAAACAAACTATTTAAGTAATCAATTTTGTAGGTTTTTTTTTTAATGTATTAACACCTTTATTATTTGATAACTTATTCGGCGATCTCTGGTCATTCACTGTGGACCACAAACTGGGCAGTCAGATTGAGATTTGCAGGTTTCCCCAAAGCTTAGTTGTCAAGCCCACTGGGTGTGGCCACATGTTGCTTTTCTGCTACCCAAGAGAGAACAGTCTCTTGTGGGACATGCTCCGGAGTATGTTCCGCCTGTTGACACTGACCTGTTTGACTTATTCCTGTTGAGTCCGCAGTGTCCTGTACGTATCAAAATATAATGACCTGGTCTGTTCTACTGAGGGTCTTTGAGAAAGTATTTTCCATTATTATATTCTATCTACTGCAGATTTTCTGTTTGTGCGAGTTTTTATCTCTTGAAAACACAGTGGACGTGAGTGGTAGTTGGTAGATTCCCTGTTGTTGAAGATTGCTCAACTGAAGTGAACGATAAATAAAAAATGATAATAATAACAGCACCTAAATAAATCTCATTCAGTTGAGTAACATGTTTCCTACATTATTAACTGGCTAAAATAATCAATTGTCCAAGTTGTCAAGATAGTTATCAGGTAGTAGTAGAGTATCAGTTGTAGTGTAGTAGGTAGTGTAAGTAGTAGTAGTAGTAGTAGTAGTAGTAGTACTTAGTGATAGTGGAAGAATCTAGGCCTTGCGACACTTTTTGTCTTTTGTCTCTTTATCTTGACAGACCTATGACATTTAACAATAATAATTCCTCTCGTATTTCAAATCCTCTGCATGTGTTATACACTCGATTAGCTAAGAATATTATTACGATATATTATTAGCAATTTCAAATCGAGATATGTGTAGATATTTAAGATACAAGTACTCTACAAATAATGAAAACGAGCAGACGGCAAGTGACCAATCCTTTCTGTTCAAAGTTAGGATCAGAATAACACCGGTTGTATTCATTTTGAGATCGAAAATTCAAACATATTATATTCAACCTTTTGCAAAATTATGTACACAATAAATACGTACCTTGTGAAGCCAATTCAGCTCGTATCGAAACCGAAGCCATCTTTCTTGTTTTCTATTAAATTAATCCAATTCTGAACAGAATTAACCACATCTCAGATCATGCTTTGACTACAAACGCTGCTGACTCACACAATCAAACGACTAGGGCCGGGTTTTCTCGTTACCAGAAATCACAAAAATACGGTAAGCGGTTTGGGTCAGATTCACTTTTTAAAACTCGGTGGTTATTAAACTGATCTTATGACAGTCCACACATCTTTCCGTGCTGTCTCAACATTGGCTCATTTATTAAGAACACTTATTACTCTACCCAGCATGTGCACAGTCTTTCTTATACAACGTTTTATTCCAAATTCACTACATTGCATTATAGATGAGTCATCAATTGCCATGTCTCCATCCAACAGGCGGTCGCAATGCAAATGCAGCATGTCCACACTATCGATCTCTAGCACCTCGACTATACTTACTTTTGATGCAAGTCTATCTCTTACTCTTTCATCAGAGCGAATACATGCATGCTTAGGCCAATAGAATCCTGTAAGATCCTGAATGTTAACAACAATTATAAATACCACCCACTTATACCGACACATGCTGTTCAGACCTGTTCGATGCATAGACTGAAAGTGGACATATATATATATATATATATGTTCTAGTAAATGGAGTCTCAAAGAGCTATTGGTTTGCTGAAGTAATGGCCTCAACATACATTCTCATTCCAGAAGTAGGCATCTTTTTCTTTGAACGCTCCATATCGACCACTTGTTAACCACTCTTTGTGATTTGTATGTATCCTAGCCGAAGAGCAATCGTACGTTGTGCCTGTTGTGCGCCTACAAGTAGGCCAGCACATCCGATTTCTGCCACGCTTTTTATTTACTAGGGTAGTTTTCCTAGGCCCCTACCTCAGTCGCCTTTTACGATATGCCTTGGAGGTTGCAGTGTTACTATTCTTTGCTCCCCTTGAGAGCCCCAGCAACACACAGGAGATATACTGAAGCAAATTCACTGATTCAATTAAACAATACTACAAAGAGAATTGCATTAACCTCTTTGTCTATTACAAAAGACAGTGCAGTTTATTCAAGAAACAACATTTAATACTTAAACAATATTTGAAGCAAACGAAGGGAAGGAAGCTGGGTCGAATTTGAGCCCTTTGATGTCGAGAAATGCTTTACTGTTTTTACTTTTGGAACACCCCGCAGCACACTAATTATGTGCTTGATTCAAACACTAACGTATACGCAAAAATGTACCTATCAGTACGGTCGGTTCCCTAGAATACCTAAGTGAAAATTGATACGAGACTTTCTAAGAGAAAAAAATCGGAATCTGTAATGGGATTGGTTACTAAACTGACGACATTGCACTCCGGGCAGACCCATAGGTTCCTAATCTCCCCCAACAGATATCGAAGAGTATGCATACTGGGGGGTCAAAGGCACATGGGTGCAACGTCGCGCCAGGATTAGTGAGCTGGCACTAATCAAGATCCTACCCCACCTTCACGTGGTGACCCTGGTAACAGACATTGGTTCCTGTCTGGCTAAGCAGGTAGGGATCGAGGGAGAGCTACTGTGACATAAGTAGAGATACAAACGTAGTCACGTTGGATGTGATCCACTCGCAACACAGACGAACGGAATCCCAGAGTGACTATTTATGCACGTCTCTCCCGGCTGATAGGAAAAGCTGAACGGATAACCATAAAGGGATGAGGGTGCATCCAGAGAAGAGACGTGGGCCGCGTGGAGCAAAACTTGGGCCCGAGATGAGTTGGAAGTGGGTCCACGTAGGGCGAAACTCGGGGTCCTGAGGTGGGGACCCGAGTTGTGCCACGTGTCCAGACAGCCTAGAGGCATGGTAAATGTGAGCACGGTGAGAACTGATGGAGACGGTGGGGCAGGCACCAGGGCAGAGCGAGCACGCAAGAGGACGATGCACAAGTGGGCCCACCGCTGAGCAAACGGGCACGGCGCTGATGTAGCGTGGCAGGCGTGAGGGTGAGCGGACCACCCAAATGTGAAAAAAACTGGAAAGCCCAGCAGAGGTTGAATCCAGTGCGCGTTTCAGCTCGCAGGGAACTAATACTGCCTTGTAGTTAGATTGGGGACAATCAAACGCTAGCGGAGTAAACCGTACACAAAGCTGGACGGCAGAAAAACCAAGTAGTCCATAAAAAGACAGATTTCCTGGGCAGATGACGCTCAACAACCCGGGAGAGCAGGTCATCTAAGGGTCGCTACCCTAAAAGAAAATAGCAAATGCTGCATTGCAGGTTGGCTGGGGACAGTCAAATGCTAACGGAGAGCTAACCCAGTAAACGCTGGTTGAAATCGGACACGTTGCCGAAGGACAAGCACTAGAGCTCCAAATGATACTGAAGATTGTGACGTAAAACAAACATTCTTGGCCAGGGCTGTTTATATATCACAATAAGAATTATAAAAATGGCCGAAAAAGAACGATCGAGAGAGAGAGATGGAGGAATTTATGTTCCTGGAAGAGCCCCTCAGTTAGGACAGATCCCCGAGGAGATATTCACACTTAATCTGTTATCTGTTCGTCGATGAATGGTGTTCTCGGTGTCCCAGGTCTAGTAGCGTGAAATATGTCATTAAAACATTCCAAGTCAGTAACTTCACTGTTGTTCATACCCAAGTTGAGAATTAGTTGTACTGTATACCTCTGAAATCGGAGAAGGCACTCCTGTATGGGTGGGGGGCACTGATAATAAGGAAAACAAACCGTCAGGCAAAAATCAGTCAAATACACCTACAAGGTGCATTACTATACCTGAATTAGCGGGCGAAGAAGAAGAAGTAGTTACTGTATATTTTGTTAGTACCGTTTTGATGTCTTTAATATTGCTGGGAAAACGATGACATAATAGCAGAGAACTACAGTAAAGGTATGTTCCAAATGGAGAGATTTTCAAACAAAGTAAGATAGTTTTATCAAGTACAATAGATCAATTTTTCGAACTAAAGCCCTTTATCAAACAAATAATACCAGATTTGTTAACATTTTAAAAAAAAACTGTCGTACTGTTCGAGAAACGACACACACACAAAAACCAGATAGGGCCGTCCATTTCTGACTGTCTATGTGCTCGGGACAAGCAGATTATAGTTATCCGATCGTGTTCGAACAATGATCCGATTCGTTATCAAAATCGTTATATATTTCTCTGTTGTACCAAATAACCCTCAAAGTCCCATGCGACACTACATTCCTATCTTATGTAACCAGCAGGATCCATGCGACACTACATTCCGATGCATGAAACCAGCAGGATATATGAGACAATCCCATTCCTATCTCATTGTCCCATATCTTTTCATTTCCAATCTGCAAATTATCTTGTGCATTCGTTACGCTGCTTTTAACAGATGTGCATATCAAATGTTTTCTGTATGCTGATTTTGTTCTACCACATTCAGTGGTGGCTCGTGGTCATTTTTGTTGGTGGGGCCAGACATTTTTTCTAGATAAATCATGGTTTTTGGTTGCTATATTTTAATTTATAAAATAATAAATACACGTTATACATTATTTTGGTGGGGCCCGGTCCCACTGGCCCTTAATGACGAGCCGCCACTGACCATATCGTTGTTTTTAAACAGCAAGTGTATATATTGTTTATTTTATAAAAGACATTGGTTATTACTACGATTTGGTTTTATTGTGTTCTGAGGCAATATCAAAGGTGAAACATGTAAAAACAAAGTACTGTAGTTTTACAAAATACAAAAACAATACACAGCAACGTTTCGACCAAAAGGCCTTTATCAAGCAAAGGATACAAGAGAAGTGAAGAATTTCACCTCTCGCACAACACACAACATGTAGAGTCAAAAAACGTTTGAATATCAAAGCAATTTGCAAGATCATGGCGTTAATGGTGTACCGTACAAAGTTCCCCGCTGTGACTTGCTTTAAATTGTTGTCTCAGTGGGACATCAAACTTATTTCTTTATACTTTCCAATTGCTATTTCAAAAACATTCTCGCCGTGACTTAGAAATAGATGTGTCTTTATATTGCTTTCAAATGATTTTCGTAAACATCAACAAATAATTTATACGGTGTAAGCTTATTTGGCAACTTATTTGCTAAAAGCAAATATTGTTTCCATTCATTATGTCATTTGTTAGACTAAATATATACAGCGATTATTAACAATATTTTTGGATTCTCTGCCGTAGGGATTATCTTGTTATTTATGTTTGTTAGACAACACGCCCTGATATAACAAAAACAACTTGTTTTTATGTTCAAAAGAGTGTGCCTATACTCTAATAATGAGAGACAATAACCCCGGGAAAAACAGTTCAGTTCTCTCTATGGGCCTAATATTCTCGAACACAACACGGAAAGCAACAGTCTCAGAAATGTGCGAAAGGGATAGCGCAACGAGTTGCTTTCCACGGAGGGAGTAGCTATTCAGCTGCACTTGTCATCTACCGCCCGCTTAAACTAGGCAGCATTAGTCAGTAAGGTGCTGACCCGTCACATCTATCTGTCTTGTAGGGTACTTGTAGGGTACACAGGGATATACCAAAAATAAAAAAGTGGGTGTGAAATTTCGTGCCTCGAAAAAAGAAAAATAAACCGCCTAGATTTGTCACATGCAACGTAAGGGACCATGTGTCTCAGACTTGGCAACCTAGACCAGTCAAAAGCAAAAGACATCTGAAAGTCAACTGTCATATAGAACTCAAGAGACTGCAGGTGGATATAGCTGCCATAAGAAAACCAGGTTCACAGGTTGCGGCTCAGTGAAGGAAAATAATTACAGGTTCGTATGACAGGGTCTATGCACAGATCAACCTAGAATATATGGAATCGGAGTGATGTGCACAATAAACTTGTTAAATATATTCACACACTAGTAGCTATATCAGAGCCAATAATATCATTTCGACTCTGTGTAAAAGGGGGAATCATAAACATCATATGTGTCTACGCACCAACTCTAGCAGCATCTGCAGAATATGAAGACAAGTTCTATGACTCATTACAGAACATCATTAACTCATTTCCAGTGAATGAGCAACTGCGTATAATGAGCGACTTCAACCCACAGAATCTGATAGCCAAAAACATTATAAAAGCAATGACCATAACGTTTAAACCAAAACTAAATGCAATAAAAGATAGGGTGGGAAGAACCCAAACAGAACAAGCAGAAATTCTCAACAGATGGAAAGAATATTGCAGCGAAATGAATATTCTTCTTCTTCTGCGTTCTCACTAGTTTGGGAATTTCGGATTCTCTAATAAAGGCTGCCGTCTGCCTCAGATTATCAGCCACGCCATACAGTTTGTCTTGGACGCTGGTGTAAGTGGGCCACCTCTTTCTTCTCAGGTCTGCATACTGGGCACAGTTCTGTAGGATATGTTCCGTTGTCATCTGCAGCCACAGGGGCGCAGGTCGTTGGTGCCTATCTTGAATTTAGTGTACAGGTGGCGTCTCATTCTGTTGTGACCCGTCCAGAGGCGAAGTATGGCTGTCTGGTCCCTTCTGGACAGTTGGTAATATCCATCATTCTTGTTGTGTTTTGGGTGTTCTTTATCCCATTTTGCTGTGTAGTGCCCTTTGGCGATGGTTTTGCTTCTTCATAGCTAACCAGGTTGTCATCTTGGGAAATTCCTGCTCCCTCTTTAGCCAGTCTGTCAGCATCTTTATTCCCCTTGATCTTGCAGTGTGAGGGTATCCACTGGATTACTACCTTCTCAGATTCATGGGATAACTGGGCTAAGATTGACCTGAGATCACTTAGTTCTGTGTTCCTTTCAGATTTCAGTGCTGAGATAGCAGACAATGCGTCAGTCAAGAGCACTATTTTTCCATGTATTTGGTTCATATTCTGTAGTGTCATTTTTGCAGCTGCACTGAGGGCCTCTACCTCAGCCTGAAATTGGTTAGAACTTGCCGGTGCCAGAGCTAAGGTTAGTTCTACTCCATTTTTAGTCTAAGGACAACTCCCCTCCTCCATTGTGGGTGGCATCTGTAGCAGAGCCATCTGTGTATGCATGTGTCCATGAGTCCATTGGGTAGTTTTCGTTTATGTGTTTTTCTGCGATGAGCCTTCTCTCCAGGTCTGTCTGTGTTCCTTTCTTGCCAATGCCACTTATTTCTTCTGAGAGCTCTGGGAGACTGCATGCCCAGGGAGGAGGATGAACAGAGGCGAATAAAGCATGGTTAGTGACCCTGCGGCCAGAAGTATCACACTCTAAGTATACCCCACATAGGTATTTCCAGAAGATTAAGTGAAAGGGGGAGGGGGAGAAAATGATATGAATATGGGAGTATACACATATGTCGAAGTAGAATACTAGATCCTGCTTGTGTGACTCACATCGAGGGGTAGAAAACTCGACTACTGCATCGACACGAGACCTACTTGGCTAATATGCGTACTGGAAGTCCAGAGAGCACGGACAGATGCATAATCCAATGTCATAGGGCTAGAGCAGTGACAAGAGTAGTATCATTAAGTGACTCCTCTAGGTTTGAGAGAGGAGCCGTATTCGGACACACGTATACTGCAATGTATCCTGAATTAGCCTGGCAATGCGTCATCTGAAAAATACAGTAGCCAGTAGATTGGCTCAGATGAGGAAGTGGTTAATGCTTATTACCGATTCAGTACGAAGCTTAACTACATCGATCTTTCAAAATGTACTCATCAAGTATGCTACTATTATTGTATGCGGCACACTCTATTCTATCAGCCACCATAATATCGCATGAGAAGCAGCAGCTATCTTCATCGTCACGCTTGAAGTAGCTAGAAATGAACGTTACGGATGAATGTGGTACAGGCAATGGTGAAAAAATATTGTAGTTCGTTCCAAAATTCGTGAACATCTTTACCGACCGATATAACATCATTCACTTGACAGAAATTATTGATTTTTTCATAGGTAACAGTGGCGACCTTCCTAAAGTAATTTTTGGACACCCAAACCTTTAGTGCTGTAAGATTTTCATTATACGTTATTACTAAAATAACAGCGATGTTGATTTGGTATATATGTAGAAGTTTAGCAGTATGATTGCCAAGTTTTTATATAATTAAGCATTTGTGTGCTCCACATGCAATTCAGCGCAAGTGAAAATCGGAATCCCGTGGAATTAATCAGTTCACAATGTATCCTAACGACTGTCATTGGCGAATACACACATAACACTTATTTTCATTAATAGAATGGAATGTCTTATTTGTTCACAATGTCACCTTTCTTTTTATAATATGTAATAAGGATATATTTATATGCTATATTGAACCAATACTTATGTATGGCAGCGAATCATGGACAATGAATAAACAATCAATACGACCATTGGAAGCCACAGAGATGTGGTTTTACAGAAGAATGTTGAAAATTCCATGGACAGCAAAGAAAACAAACGTGGAGGTTTTAAATCAGGCCTGCACACAAATAAACCTTATCAAAAGAATAAGAATCCGACAATCAAGGTTCTTCGGGCATATAATGCGAAGAGAAGGTTTAGAACATTTGGTGACTACAGGTAAAATTCAGGGAAGGAGAGATTGTGGAAGACAGAGGGAAAAGATGTTGGATGGCCTGACATCATGGTTCGACAAAATATCGACGTCAGAACTGATTACATGCACCAAGCAAATGTAACAGTTTCACTGTTATCCTAATTAGGGTACAGTCGGGGATCAAACCACGACCTTATTTTCGGCGTCCTTGAATACTATTAGTATTGTTGTTTACCAGTACAGTTGCTGACCAGTAGAGTTAAACTCATGAAAAGGGTTCTGACCTGAGATAGGCGAGAATCTTGAGACCAGGGCAGGGGCAGGCTGGGATTAGAGTGGAACATAAGTAGAAAGAGATCAACATTACAGACTGACTAAGAAGTTGGTACAAGGATGATGCTAATGTTTAAGTAGCCATGGATACTACTTTGATTTTTTTTAAGAGAAACCAAAATGCCTTTAAGTGTGATTTTAAATTGATTGGGAAATAACATGAAGTTGATAACTAGTTCACATCAATAACAGCCATTTACCAGAGAGGAACACGAGGTATATATATATATAAGGTACTGTGAACCAAGACAACGAGATGCCGACCAGATAACTGAGGCCTAGATGAACCGATGCCAGACGAACCGATGACCCGTGCCTGACGACCAGAAGACTGATGACTGTGAAGACTAGCTTTCCGCAACCAAAGACGAGACCAGTAAGATGCCAGAAGCATCCTATTTTTCCTAAGATTGAAGGAATTGGAACGACCATAGTATCTCGAATATCAACGCCAGGTAATGAACTGTTATAAGTTAATGAACTATTTTACAGTGTGGACTGAATTCCAAATAGGGACATTGGCGAAAAACTAACTTTATTAATATAGACCGGAGAGTACAGAAGATACGACATAATACTTCAGAAGGATCCAGGAAAATTGAATGTTACAAGCGTCATATTTTGTTGTTGTTGTTATTCACTCTCCAAGACAGAGAGCTTGATATTATAAGTGGTTAAATATACTTATGCATTTGCTAATCAGTTATCTGTTGTAATTCCTTATACCTGTGCTCATAGTCTGTTACAAGCGTCATTTTTGTTGTTGATTATTCACTCTCCAAGACAGAGAGAGCTTGATATTACCAGTGATTAAATATACTTATGAATTTTCTAAGCAGTTATCTGTTGTAATTCTTTATACCTGTGATCATAGTATGTTATAAGAGTTCCTTTATGGTGCAGCGTGACCTAGGATATTCTCTTTATATTTCTGGGGCCTTATACCAGTTAACCTGTTATACAAAGAGAGTTGTGGAGAGACATGATCGCCTACGCCGGCAAGCATGGCACTTGATGGATTGAATAGGGATACGCCTTTACAAACCTTCGCCACCATTTTGTGTATTACTGTAAACTCTAACCTGTGATTATAATTTTGTTGTCCTTATGCAAAGTTATATAACAAAAAAAGTTTTTATATCAGCTAAGCTACCTACCAATTAGTTTAACATGAATTCGTAAGGTCGTGAGGTTTATAAGACTGCCTGCAAAAAATTACTTTTATCCATCCGGTAGATTTCGTACAAATTAAACCTTTGTGTGTTCACGAATTTTGGAACGAACTACAGTAGACGACCAACTATATCAAAACGTTCGGTCAACGATTGACCTCAAAAATCTCCATATTCATTGCATGGATGAACGTGATTTTTGCATGTGGTGTTGTATTTCCGATGTCCCAACGATTTTCTAAAATTCAATGTTGCAGGTAGTGTACTTTTCTTGCAACGGCGAATTCCTTTGATCTTTTCAAACCTAGTAATTATTTGGTGCTGGAAGAAAATAATTTACCGTAATAGGCGTATATACAATTTGAATTTTGGAGGGTGAGATAACTCATATTATATAAATCATATAAAGTGTTTACTCACTTATTCTGAGTCCGATGAGTCTAACATATTGATGACTATTATTGGCTGCACGAACGACAGTCCATCTTTGTCCCAGTAGTCATTTTCCTCCTTTAAGACATGGTCTTCGCATTTACACCAATAATCTCTGTCTATCTTCGACAGGGCGGCATATGTTAGTTCTTTCATATTGCTTAGCTTGAAAGTTTTATTTTCAGCTGCTACCAGTCCTTTAACTTTGGCCCAAATGAGTTCAATTGGGTTTAAGTGTGAATGATAAGGTGGTAGTCTCAAACACACATGACCATGCTGTTGAATCAACTTGTCTGTTTGGAATACCCTGGTCTTCTGTGATGTTTTAACAATAGATAGTAATTCAGGCTTCAAAACCCCTCGTTAAATGGAATGTTCTCCTTTCTGAGCCAAAGTTTTATAGAATCTTCTGTACTCGAAGATGTCGGGATTTTGTCTTCTTCTGACACAGTGTTGTGGTATGATGCGTTGTCCATTATCACACAGGATGGTCTGTCTAGGGACGGAAGAAGAGTATGTTCAATCAATCTCTAAATATGTTACCGTTCATCTCAGTATGATAGTCCCTGTTGTCCGTATAATTGGAATCCGTATCTTTTACTTAAGCCCAAAGCATGCATAGTTCTCTGTTCAGGATTTGATATACTCCGATACAGTTTTCCACGATTAGATTCTCTGATAAAATATTTATACATTTTCACAGCCACTGTATGCAGTGTAAAAAACTTGATTTTCATACCCATTGTATAACAAATCTAGAATACTAAACGTTTTGTAATACACCTATGCTCTGAAAACACAAACAGTAAATTGTAACTAAACAAAAACAGGAAGGATCATTATAAAACATTTTTATTCAAGTGCGATAAAGCGTTCAAATGCAGGAAAACCACTGACCCTTAGAAACGATGTCAAGTCGATGGAACTGTGCAAGCATATCGACAAACAATCATCATCATCAGAATGCCGTCCTTCCACATCGAAAGGTTGGCTGCCCAAAGAGGTCTCCAGCATCCTCTGTCTTTGCCTAGTGGTGTTTTTGTACACTGCCAGACTAAACTGTACATTCTTATTTTAGTTTCCTCCCACTTATCTTCTCATGTTCTTCCTTTTTTGCTTTTTCTCCTCCCAGCTTCTCTAGTAAAATGTTTATATTTATATAAGTGTCATTGTTCCATTCTTTTATGTGTCGCATTATTGTTACTTTCACTTGTCTTGAAGTTTGTATTTGCTCTTATTTAATTTTTTTCTTTCATGCCTAGGTTTTTCTAAACTTGTTATTTGTCTTTTTTTTTTCTGTCCATACTTGAAATTCTGCTTATTCTTTCTATATCATTAAAACCCCACAAATATGAAGCGAAGTAATACTTCTCATTATATGGTTGGCTAAGGAGATGGTCACTTTTATATACTTTACATAAAGAAAATTTAAACCATACGTTTGTTATTGAGTTTTCAACCTCGGGACATTACGATCATTAGATCATATGCAAAGTTACAACAATTACGGTCAAGCGGTTGCAGAGATATTAAATTTCCCCGCGGAAAATCATTTTGAAACGCACTATAGGCGATGTACCGAAACCTACACATCTGAGGTGGTCAGTCCGGATCAGATCTGGAGAAAACCGTGGGGGAAGCTGCGGTAATACTAAGTAAATTATAGACAAAGACACTATATATAGTATTACATAAGCAAGCACGAAATGAATAATAAACATGACAACAATCCGACGTTTCGACCGTAGGTCTTTTTCAAGAGAACAATTGCAAACAAGGAATACTAAATAAACTAAAACATAGATCTAAATGAGAAGGAAAACTAGAGATTGATACAAAAAGATTGGACTTTAAGATACACGAATTGAAAGTTACAATAATCATCAAGAAAATGGAGAAGCCAATACTAAATGTAAAAAATACAGGGAGAAATACTGAAGCAAGTAAGCCGTATCTTATAGCTAGGACACGTGATAACAGACGTTAAAAATAAGCATACAATAAAAAGATATCGGGTACTAGAACTAAGGGAAGACCAAGAAAAAGATGGATAGACATTTCAAGACCATACTATATAAACACGGATATAACATAACAAGGGCCGGGCGACTCATCTGGCCCTAGAACGTAAATTAAAGCTTCCATCCCTACGCTTAACAGCAAGAGTGGACAGCCAACTACATCTTCCACCTGGAAATAGATAGTAGCCACAATATAAAGTTTAATACAGAGAATAGAAATTATCAAAAGTGCATTCAATGACATGAGGAAGTTATTAATATTCAAACAAATCACATATAAGTTAAAGATGAGAACTGTCTGTCGACGTTTGTTAGTCTAAATTAATGAATGGTTCAGATACAAAAGCAATGAACAAGAATTTAAAATAGCAGAAAGATGCATTTGAGATGAGGATATACTGAAGAATGTGGTGTGTTTCATGAAAGTAAAAATAGACAAATAAAGACATTCTGATTTTGTTGTTGCGTTCGTTTTTATCAACCAAGTTAAACCTCTCTTTATGTTATGTCTGATTTATCAACCGTTAAACCTCTCTTTATGCTCTGTGTGATTTGCCGCTACAGAACATCCCAATTTCTGCCAAACTGGATGCTTGTGTTTGCCTCCCCAGACATCTGCCACTTGTTCTGGCACTGAATGTCGTTCAATTTATATCCATAAGTGTTCTGATCTCCGCTATCTGATTTGAAAGATACGAACTACACTTTGTCAGTTTTTTCTTCCATTGAGTTGTCACCTGACAGGACCTACCGACTCTTCCTCCTTGATGTATGCTCACCTGACATGACCTACCGACTCTTCCTCCTTGATGTATGCTCACTGTACACCGCTATACCGACGGCCTTAAAGATCTCCAGTTCTTTCTCGATAGGAGAACTAATTCACTTGTCTCCACCACTGCTCTCCTTCGTCTTTCAGAACTAGTTCTCACTCTCAACTACTTCCAGTTCTTCTTCTTCTGCGTTCTCACTAGATTGTGGTTTCAGATTCTCTAATAAATGCAGCCGTCTGCCTCAGATTATCAGCCCCGCATACAGTTTGTCTTGGACGCTAGTGAAAGTGAGCCACCTCTTTCTTCTCAGGTCTGCATACTGGGGGCAGTTCTATAGGGTATAATTCCTATGATTTCTGCTTCCCCGTTTGTGCCGACCTCTTCCAGCAGTAAGTTTTGGCCACCCTCGTGATGGTGGGTCTGACATTCTTACTGCTTGGCTAAATCTCAGAGGCAGATTGACGACCGTAGAATCCGTTATCCCATTCCTCATTGTGGGTGGTCGTTGCACCATGTTATGCGCCTTACGGCCTGGTGCATCCGTTTTCTGCAAGCATTTATTTCGGGTTAGCATTCCTTAGCGGACACGTGCATCCGATTTCAGCTAAACATCCTTAGCCGCCTCTTACAACATGCGTGGCAGGTAACAGTGGTTCTATTCTTTACACTCCAAATTTGGGCCCCGGTAACCACTCGGGCGCTCCAGTTCAATGACCAATTCTTTGAGCAGATTAGTGGGGCCGCCATGGGTACTAAAATGGAACCTAGTTATGTTTGTCTGTTCATGGGTTATCTTGAACACCTAGTATGGACTACATATGATGGCCCCTTCCGTCTGTCTATCACACATACATCGATGACGGTATTGCTGATATACATGAAGCTGATTTGTCACGCTTCATAAATTTCATTAAAATTTTCAACCCATCTATTCGATTTACTTCTCACATCTCCACTTCTTGTGTCAACTATCTTGACATTACTATCACCATAAATCTATCCACCATCACTACATCAGTGTATTACAAGCCTACTGATGCACATAGTTTTCTAATTTATACCTCTTCTCATCCTCAGGCTTGTCGTGATTCTTTACCATTCTCCCAACTCTTGCACCTTCGTCGCGAGGAAGAAGATATTCTTGATAGAGCTCTGAGATGCTTGATTTCTTCCACAAGCACCAATACCCGGAGAAGGTGCTTGTATCTGCCATGCATCGAGTTCAGAAAATTACTCGCCAGCAGGCCCTTACCAACCACCATAGGACTTCCAACTCCGACAGAGTAAAACTTATCTTAACTTTGCACCCTCATAGTTCAGTGGCGAAAAAAGTTTTATTCCGTCATCTGTCTATTCTTAAGTCAGACCCCGAGACACGTTCAGTCTTCCTAAATATCCTTTGGTGGCTTACAGACGAGATGGAAGTCTTAAGGACATGTTGGTACACAGTCGCCTTAAGTCCAATGTCCAGAGTCATTTTGGCACCGTCCAGTGTGGCCATCGGCGTTGGAATACGTGTGCATATATGATACAGACCCGTACTGTGTCTTTTCCTAAAGCCACGTTTGTTATTGATGGTTTCACATGCGAGTCCCGCAATATAATCTACGCTATCACTTGCAAGCGGTGTGACAAGGCATATATCGTCGAAACAGGCAAAATGCTTAGTGATCGTTTCGGCCAACACTTGCGCGACATATCGTCAATTCTGTGACTCATGTAGCCGCTGATTTCAATGAAACTGACCATTTGGGAGCTCAAGACGTCCAGGTAACGACCATCCAATCATGCTCCTCTGATGATCGTAGTTGATTTGCACTGGAGAATCGTTTTATTTTGTTATATGGTACCTTGCAACCTTATTGACTCAACGCTCTACATTCCTATGCTTCTTAGTATTTTATCTTCTCATGCTTCATATTTTATATGTTTATGTTATATGTATATAAGTTATATATTTACTTGATTTTTATTGTTTCTCTTCTTTTTCCACTTCTAGTTTTTCTGCATTTATTTCGTTATTCGTTTTTAGTCACAGATTTTCATTTTATGCCCGTTGGAATCTCTGTGGTAATCTAAATGTAGTGTGCTGTGAAATTCGTCACTCCTGTTGTATCGTTTGCTTGATAAAGACCTTTTGGTTGAAACGTTTCTCAAACTCCTATGTTCTGAAATACTCTCTCAACGCGTCAAGAATGTCATTTCGGTCCATAGCAGCTCCCTCTGACATTGTAGCCATGCCAGCCAATCTATCTGCTCGTTCATTACCCTTGGCTCCTGCATGCCCAGGGACAAAAAATGAAGGGGAATCTTCTGATCTCTGTCTGTATTAGTACCTCCATCCAGTTTAATCATGTCATCATTAAATACAAGAACCAAGGGCTATAGAACACAGACAGCTGCAAACTTCACCTAAACAAACAAATCAAATCAATGCAGTATGTTCTGTTGACAACAAATTTTATTTCACACTAAAACAAAAGATTGTCATCTAAAGATTACAACATGTTGTGACAAGAAAAACTGATAGTGTAGATTAATTAGAATACATTTATAAGTGGTCTTTCAAGGAGGGAAGAAAACATGTTTAGAATCTAAATACTAGGTTTTCAGTTGGATAAATCAAAGAAGAAAGTAATAAAATGTATCTGGTGTTGAAATGATCATGTCCCTAGACAGATTAGTGTCTTGTAGTGAAACAAGGATAAACATTCATCTACTGGTACCTACACAGAATAGAGAAACTAAGATGGCTAGATATGGTCACATGTAGAGCGTTTATGGAAGGAACAAAAGATATCTTGAGAAAATCCGATGGGAATCTAACAAGAAGGGAAAGTTTCCTGGAACCTTCAGGGAATGCGAAAGAGAGGAAAGCCTAGAAACACAAGGAGAAGAGATTAATAATATACGGATAAGGATATCTAAAAATAGAAAGATTTGGCATGAGTTAGTGAGAACATATGCTTCAACCGAGGTTAAAAAGGCACAAGATAAAGAGATTATAAAACAAGGTGATTTCAAGTTTTATATTTCTGAATGATGACATTTGTTTGTGTCTATAATGTTTGATGACAGCTTGAAATAACTATCTGCAATATTTGATGATAAGTCATGAGACAAACATCAAATCCAACACTAGAATAAAAGTATTTGATATCATCTACTAGTCAGTATCACTTTAATACAATCTCAGTATCATTCTAATACAATCTCAGTATCACTCTAATACAATATTGACAATTAGCAAGTGGGCATTACTTAGTGTTTATTCATTGATTGTTTCAATGGCAGTTGTTATGAGCATGAGTACTTAATGTGATTTTGCTTTCTTTTGTCATCAAGCTGTTACCGGGTTGTTGCCCAGTGTTCTGTTTTTGTCATCAAGCTGTTACCGGGTTGTTGCCCAGTTTTATGTTTTTGTCTTGACTGCTCTAGTGTCTTGACTGCTGTAGTGTCTTGACTGCTGTAGTGGTTTGGGTGATAGTTATTTGATGTGATGACATCTAATTAATGAACACTTTGAAGTGATCATCCTTGGTTATACTTCATTGAAACAAGAGTTACTGACCTTGTTAGTTACATGTACTCAATAAAACACTTGAGAACTGTTGGGATACTTCATGATATCATTATTAAATACATGAACTCACTTCTCATATCCACCAGCATATATCAACACATGTTTGCTGACAACATGCTCTAGATAGTTGTTGGTAGTGTGTCTGTCCCACTCATGATGCTCTAGATCCCTGTTTCCCAACGTGGGCGTCGCCCACAGGGGCAATGGACTCGTTCAGAATTTAACTAATGTTTATGATGTTGCAAAACCGATATATCAGTTTTTGGATGTCTGTTAACAAAAACGAATGTTGCTTCACAATCACTTTACTGAAGTTTAAAATATCTTCAATAAACGGAAAGTACTTACATCTAGGTACATTTCTACCTCCTTTTAACAAAGCTTTAAAGCGGAAATCATGTGTTATTATGTTAAAATCGAGTCATATTTTTTTTAAAATAATGTGTCTAACATTTGCGAAACTTGTCACAAAGACCAAAATGAGTTTATACAGTGCAATCTTCAGCATGTAACAGTATTGGACAGAGCCAAGCATATCATATTTCCGCTATAGAACGAGGTCCAAGTTTGATTTGGCTTGGAATATTAGGTACGATGGGAAAAGGAACCAAGAAACATCAAGGTGGTTTGACTCAAATACAAGTTATGGGCAATTAGTCTGATTACCAGAGTAGAGGATACTCATTGTGTAGCTGGAGTACAGGCGTCCTTAGAGAACCATTTTGTAGTTGTATAGTTAATGAAGGAGCATTTATAAATGAATTACAGTAGAATGTTATGAGATCTTGTTTTCCATGTTTAGCGACAGATTGAGAATACGTGGTTGGGACATAAATGTTTAGACAATGACAGAAGAATATCGTTAGCCGAAGTAAAATGAGTCTTTTCCAAGAGAGTAATAGATGTGCGAAATTGCAGTCGTGAGAACAAAGTTATGGAATAGTAAAGTAATAGAATATTCACCCATATATATAGAGAACACCGCATACTTTTTCAGAAGAGCAGATTTGACCACTTCTTCTTCTTCTTTGCGTTCGGTTTAATCGCTCGTCTAAATCATGAGATGGGTTGCCTCTATGAAGCTGCATGTCAGTTGGAGTTCTTCGAGAGTTCCCCATAGCTTGGTCTGTAAGTTTTGTTCATGAGGCCATGTTTCCTTTCGTTGGTGTATGTATGATGGACATGACTGCAGGATGTGCTCTGGAGTCTGTGTTTCTGTCTGGCATGCACACTGTGCAGTCTGAGAAGGCTTTGTTCTGTGCATGTGGTGGTTGAGCCTGCAGTGACCTGTTCTTAGGCGAAAGATTGTTGTGTGCTGTTTTCTGTTTAGTCTGCTGATGGGATCTTGTGGGTGTTTGCTGTGGGTTTGTTGCCTCCATACCTCTTTGTACTTTCTTTTGATATGTGTCTTGATTTCTGGTAGTGATACTGGGTGTTTCTGTTGTGTAAGTTTTGTTCCATCCTTAGCCAGCATGTCTGCTCTCTCATTTCCTGGAACGCAACAGTGGGCTGGTATCCACTGGAGAATAATTTTGTTGTGTTCTGAGAGCTTGTTTAGCTGTAGTGTCAGCTATCTTTCCATGTTATCTTGTGGTTCCCTTTGTGTGGCCTGCAGGACTGACAAGCAGTCGCAAAGGAAGACAAGTTTGTTGTTTTGGATGTTTCTTTGCTGCAGTATTTTGAGGCATCCACAATTGCCTGTTGTTCGGCTCTAAAATTTGTTGATAGTTCTCCAGTGGCACTTGAATTTGTTAGTACAAAACCAGTAGTTCAATTTTTTTTAAATGATTTGTTTTAAAAAAAGTCATTCTACAATAATAGAACTTTCTCAAACGTATATCACCTGATGTGAAATATTATTTTATTAATGTCTTTTATGCCAACAATGCTTGACCAACGAATCAATGAAACGAGGTCGTCTTGAAGAGCATTTGAGGGCGAAACACAGTGCTCATATTAATTTAGATTTGAATTACTTTCAAACTTTAAAGGACAATTTTGAAAAAAGAGCAACATTAAAGTCTCTGTTTACTGCTCATACTGCAACTGTCATTCGTACTCTTGAGGCTAGTTATCAAATTTCATTACTTATTGCTAAATGTGAGAAAAATTATACCATCAATATCATCATTTCTTAAAACGATTCAGGAACAAAAGATGACAAAGAGATGAAAGCTATGCCACTCAGAAACAATACTGTTAGCAAAAGAAACAGACGAAATGAGTGAAGATATTGAAATACAACTTGTTCTTCTTCTCTTCTACCATTTACTTCTTTATAGAAGTGTTGGGGTGAAACGTAGTGATTTTGTGTGTGCTTTGTTTAAGACACATTGTGTAATTCACATGGAAAATTTGGTAGCTAAAAATATTTTGCCTGTCCTAAACGAAGTACTAAATTCAGTTATAAAGTGTATCAATGCTATTAAAGCTAATGTCAAATATGAGCATCTCTTCATGCTATTTTGTGAAGAACAAAATGCAGACCATGTGAGACTTTTACTTCACACAGAGGTAAGATGGCTCTAGAAAGGAACTGCTTGAAAAGATTTATGGTACTATTTGATAACCTTAGTGATTTTTTAAGGGACAAACCTGAAATGAAGTATCTGTTAACGGTCAATGGTAAAGTATTTGTGAGTTATCTATCCGATATCTTTGAAAAACGAATTATATTAAATAACCAACTTCAAGGGACAAATAAAACTCTTGTTGATATTAAAGCAAAGATATTTGGTTTCATTACCTTTATTGAATTATGTCGAAAATATATTTGCAACAAAACTTTTGAAGAAAAATTTCATTGGCTCCAGAAATGTGAAGTGACTGATAACGTTATACTTGTTATTGTCGATCATCTGAAAATTCTATCGGCTGATTTAAAATAAAGATTTTCTGATTTGAAATAAACTGAATTTCCAGCTTGGATGTTGCAGCAAATGTTAATGTATTTGTCTGATATTTCAAATACGCAGTATCAAGAAGAACTCGCAGAAATGCAAAATGATGAGTCAGTTAAAACTGCATTTAATATAAAAAAAGAACCACGGCGTGACTTTGTGAGGAAACAGAAATCAAATATACAAATTCAACAAAATGTGCTAGAAAACTGTTATTACCGTTTCCATCTTCATATTTAGTTGAATGTGGATTTAGTGCCATAACTGATTTGCTGCTAAAAAATAAATCGGCTGGATGTAACACAACGGGGAGACTTGAGACTGAAGCTACTAAATAGGAAAGTAACATAAAATATCCTTGCCGCATGCATCAAGCGCAAAGATCTCTCTAAGTGTAAGTAATAAATAATTACTAATAATTAAAATAGTATTGAAACATCTGTCCTTAAAATTATATCGTACTTGAATTTCAGTTTTTCCATTATATGTTTTGAAAATTTACTTACTATGTTTCCTCAACAACTGCCTAGTTATTTCTTCCTAAAACCTATCATTTAAGTTTCTTCAGGGAACAATTCAATTTTTGGAAACTAAAATTTTGTGTATATGTTACATATGGTTGGGAGGGCATACAAATTTTTAAAGGCTTTGGTGGGCATGGCACAAAAAGGTTGGGAAACACTGCTCTAGATAGTTGTTGGTAGTGTGTCTGTCCCACTCATGATGCTCTAGATAGTTGTTGGTAGTGTGCCTGTCCCACTCATGTTCTTGTTCAACAATTTCCTGTCATCTTTATGTATCTTACTTTAAACATCATACTTTCATCTCTCTTCTTCAGACACTTTATCTCTCTAGTCTGTGACGTCCCTGGTGTTTAGGGCAGCAACAAATGCATATCATTCTTCACTGTTCTTGATCATTCTCTGACTAATGTTTCAGTTCCTGTTCTCATCCAGATCATTTTGGGTCTTCCATGTTTTCGTTTACACTCTGGTGACCATCTCAATGCAGTTTTTGTGACAGAGTTAATCTTCATGTTTATCACATGTGTATCATCTCTTTTATATGATGGAGTTCATATTCTCTTGCTGACACTGTCTAAGCAGTTCTTAGTTACAGATAGTTTTTGGTTAGAACACACGTAAGACACCACAATATTTCATTCATATTTTGCAATCAGAATTCACAGACGTTTACAAACTGACTTTAAATTTATGCGGTTTTTGTTTGGTATTCTTACGGCAGATAAAGTTAGTAGCAGCGCACCGACTGGTAGCTAGACACAGCGCACCGACTGGTACCCTAGACACAGCCACCAACTGGTAGCTAGACACAGCAACCAACTGGTAGCTAGACGGGAACACGATGTACAATATTTTAACAACTAGTCAAAAATATAAAAAAATGATACAGCTGAAAACTCTGAAATAAATATGAGATCTTTTCTTTAAAACAAAATCACAGTGAAAGTACAAGAACACATAGGAGAAATCTAACTGAAATCATCAATATTTCAGTCTGCTGTGATTATCCTTTATTGTAGCAACATTTTCTTCTTTTACTAACACTTCTTCTTTCATACATTTTTTTTTTACCTAATCACTTACTGTCAACATTTTGTAGCAAATTATCTAATATCATGAATTTTCTTTTTTTTAGCAAATTATCTATATATGATTGATCATTTTTATAGCAAATTTATCTAGTATCATGATTTATGCAAATTATCTAGTATCATGATTGATCATGTTGAGCAAATTATCTAGTATCATGATTTTAGCAAATTATCTAGTATCATGATTGATCATGTTTAGCAAATTATCTAGTATCATGATTGATCATGTTTAGCAAATTATCTAGTATCATAATTGATCATGTTTAGCAAATTATCTAGTATCATGATTGATCATGTTTAGCAAATTATCTAGTATCATGATTGATCATGTTTAGCAAATTATCTAGTATCATAATTGATCATGTTTAGCAAATTATCTAGTATCATGATTGATCATGTTTAGCAAATTATCTAGTATCATAATTGATCATGTTTAGCAAATTATCTAGTATCATGATTTTAGCAATTTTCTAAAACATTGAGACAACTACTTTTATGTCAAAAAAATTAGTAAATTATTTACTGTAAATTTATTTATCCACATCACCTGCTGTAAAAATATGGACAACAACTACAATAAAAAAATAATTAATAGAGCAAATCTCGTACTATAAGACTTTGTTCTTGTATATAACTAAAATGTAAAATATATGAGCAAATCTCGTACTATAAGACTTTGTTCTTTATAACTAAAATGTAAAAATATGAGTAAATCTCGTACTATAAGACTTTGTTCTTGTATATAACTAAAATGTAAAACATATGAGCAAATCTCGTACTATAAGACTTTGTTCTTGTATATAACTAAAATGTAAAACATATGAGCAAATCTCGTACTATAAAGAAATATGAACAAATCACATAATGTAAAAAAAACATGATCACATATACCTGACTTTTTAAAAGACCATTTCTGTCAACCGAAACAAATGATATCCTGCTGGTGTGTATATGTCAGTCACATACCTCAAAGATTAAGCACATAACATCATGAATACCAGACCAGATATAAAATGATTAGGTCAAGTGAGAATGAGTCCATGAAAATGTCAGTTTGACTACGGTTTGAGAATCTTGAAAGTTAACTAGTTCACAAGGATATTTGATTTGTGTAAACAAGGTGTGACGGTACATTGACTGTACAACAAACTTGTATAAGATGTACAACTACTTCAGTAGCTATACTCTCACAACTTTGAGAAACTAACATGCATTTGTGGGAAGGATTAGCGTAATGAGCAATAGTTTGCCTATCGACTTGGACTTAAAGAGCGTTGTGGGTTCAATCTCACACTCAACGTTCCACACTTGAGGAAAGGTATTGACCCTCCTAGCTCCTGAATTGTATGCCATAAGACTGCAACAGATTAAATTGTCATGTGATTGCTTTCATTTTCTCCTTTTTGTTGCTGTTGTTGCTGAATAGTAATGTTTTTGAGTACAGTGTCATTTACCTACAAACAAAATGCAGGTTTGATGTATATCCAGGTAGAATGCAAACAATCTACTATGTACATGTGAGTATTCTAATAAGAATATTGAAACTGAGTTAGATAACCATTTAGATGACACACAAATGTTTGAATTGATTGATATTCAAGCTAGGTTTGTTTCATCTAGAGAGCAGGTTACAGTATGTGTGTGTGTCTCATACATAATGTATCAAGTAAATTTCGTAGACTGGTCAACTGTAAATATATTTAGTCATACACATTTTTTAGAGAACTTAGTTGTGCCAAAATAGTTAGTTTTCAAAGATTGGTCTACAAAGTGTGTTTTGTTCCTGGCTCTGAATACAGCAGAGTTGGGAGTCAGGTAGTCTCTTAGGAATGGTGAAAAATGAGAATGAGTAGCCTGCTGATGACCATACAAGTCAACCCCACCTTCCAGTGGTGTAGACCGGGACTGCTAGGTCTACGGCGAATAGGACTCTGGTTCGCATAGGGGGATGGACCACCCTAGGTCAGGTTTTTGTGTGTGTTCTTAGGGAGGCAAATACCCCAAACAATGCATACAGAAATTGAATGTGTTGGCCTATGGATCTGTAGGCATGTAAATGACACAACAAACTCACCCTTTAAGACGTAAAGCACATACTAACCACAAAGAGACTTAACAAGTGGTTGATGTCGAGCAAACACAGTGGGAAAAGAATATAATTTTGTAATGTGAAGTTTTTGCTCAGGAACCCAGAGTCTAACTATCTATTCTCTAATCCTGTTTTGCCTTTCAGTGTCAGGTTGAAAAGGAGACACCTGGGTGAGCCTCTCTATGTGCCTTGTCTTTCTTTCTTTTCTCCAGTCCTTATTGGCCTCAAAGCTTTAGGGGAAGAAGAGATTTGTAGAACAGGCTTTTGTGTGCGCTTCCCTAAACAGTGATTTTCAGTCATATTATCTCTGAGGTCCAACTTTTGAGTGTATTAAAAGGTATTTATGGTATGGATGAAAGGGAATGACCTTACTGGTATGATCTGTTATTATTTATGCGATGAATGTTAACCAAAATACTAAAGTACAAGAAAGGAAAAGAACAACAAAGTCATTAGAAAGAGTTGTTCAAGTAAGTGATAGTTATCGAGAAACTATAGATACCTCAAACCGTAGTCAGCAAAGTTTTTGTAAGCACCACATATCTACCTTGTTCCTGAGTCAACAATTGTATAATAGAAATAAATAAGTCAATAAACTAATACAAATCGTCATGTATAATTTTGTGTGACAAAATGTCATCAGTAAAATGATGAAAATAATGTGAAGATTGCATAACCTCAATCTGAGCATTCAATTTTGTAGTCTTCCAAAAAAGGTTATCAATTTGAAAATGTTATCCATAACACACTAAAGTGTATGATAAATTTGAGTATGTAAGTCTGGAAATTCTTTGAATGTTTCTTGAACTTGGCATATTGAGAAGATGTTGACATTGATCGGGACAGGATGTGCCTAAGCTCCCTTGCTAGTGATTATAGGATGGAACACCCAGCACTCTCAGATTTGGTAATCTGCGAGTCTCACCTTTCTGGGCATAACGGATGCTTTCAACCACCTGGAACAGTAGAAGAAACACTGTTTTAGAAGCATCTAACTTCAACTGTAGATAACACATTCTACATATCAAAACATCAGAAAATTGTATGTCTAATCATCATCCCGTGTTATCCGCTGCCTAACGGTGGATCATCTGTCCCCAAAGCGTTCTGTACTGAGTATTAAAATCATTTCTGATATTGAGACTATTCCGTGGCATGAAGCTAAGATGTTCAGACTTTTCTTTGTTTTCATCGTTTGTTAAATCTTCCTTAATTTTGTCAGTTGTCAATTCATGTTCTAAACCTTCCTCTCATTACATGTCTGGAAAATAATTATTACCTCTGTCTTATGTCACTGAGTTGTTCTCTGTGTCTTGAACTCTCACAACACAAGTTATTTTAGTAGGCCATGGGATTCTCAGTATTCTTCTGTAAAACTACATCTCTGTGACCTCCAGAGATTTTCTCTCTGTTGTCTGATTGTCCATGATGTGCTTCCTTAAGTCAGTACCAGTTCTATGGAGCACTGAAAAACTCTTTAACTTCAAATGACTGTAAGTTCTTCCTTCATTTTCTGAAACACTGGCCTATTCTGTTTCTGATTTGCCATTTTATCAAGAGTTCTAAGATATTTAATCTAATGTACTTGTCTTAGCAGGGTTGGAGAAGATCATGCTAGAGGGAAGTATCAGAAACAAAGAGGAAGACCACGTGAGAAGATGGATTCAAATGTAATTGATGGTTTGAGAATGTAATTGCGGCTGCAGAGGTTGGACATCTGGCCTATGAGAGACAGAAATTCCGAAGGACCGTTAGGGTGGCAAAGATCTGCTACGGACAAACTATTTGATGATGTACTTGTCTTAGCAACATCTCATTTACTTTGATGATGTCTTTACTTGTCTTATCTAGTTACATATCAGACATAACAAACTCATAATCCAATATGTTGCAATATCTACATTTTCAATGCAAACATTTGATATTACATGGTCAAATCGAGCGGGTCGAAAGGGTTGACTTGATTGCACCAGGTTTTACCCCATATAGCTTGTTCCCTCTCTACAGAAGTGACATGCCAGCTGCCGAGAGTATTGCACAAAGCATGAACTCCCAAGCTCCAGCACAATCTTAGGTGGCTTTGGAAAAATGCACTTTTGAACAGATCTGCGCAGTTCCATTTGAACTCATGATCCTGAACACAAGGCAATGGCATAACTATTTAGACCCTGAAGGTTTTAGACCATAGATTCCTAAACATTTTCGACCCACCGCCCACTTTGCACGACATAAACTTTGTAACGCCCACCTCCAATTATAACAGTTTGCCATACGCACCCCCTTTTTGAACTGTCAAGGGTTCTTTTACGTACTCAAATTGAACACGGGACCTAAGTTTTATCGTCCGTCTCCGATAGGACTAGGAACTTGATCTCACCTACACTGAAATCAGGGGAAAATATCCAGATGGCTCCATGAGGAGCTAACCTGGTACCTTTGTCATGAGAGGAGCACCTAACCTCTATGCCCAGAGCAATGCAATGCAATCACAACAGTTTTATGACAATATGAATGGTACACAAACCTCATCTGCACTAGGAAAACCTCCTTGTTTTAGCTTGGAAAAGACCAGCTCATTGTTGATCTTCACCTCAAAGGAAGCTAGAGAGTAGAACAAACAGATCTGAGACACAAAGACTATAATATTCATTTATGAAATGTGATACATAATCAAAGCAGATATGCATTCCTTACTAAAGGTTCATTAATATCTCTTCTTCTTTCTTCTTCTGCATTTTCACTAGATTGGATTTTGGGTTCTCTAATAAAGGCAGGCCAGATATCAGCCCATGCTCTCCAGATTATCAAGGCTCATTCACCGCCATAAAGTTTGTCTTGGATGCCGTGTAAGTGGGCCACTCTTTCTTCTCAAGTCTGCATACTGGGGGCAGTTCTGTAGGATATAATTCCTACTGATTTCTGCATCCCGTTTGTGCCGACCTTTTCCCGATAAGTTATGGCCACCCTTGTGATGGTAGGTCTGACATCTTACTGCGTGGTAAATCTCAGAGGCAGATTGGCGACCAGTAGAATCCATTATCCCATTCCACATTGTGAGGTCGTTGCACCATGTTATGCACCTTACGGCCTGGTGCATCCGTTTTCTGCAAGCATTTGTTTGGATTAGCATTCCCTAGCGGACACGTGCATTTGATTTCAGCCAAACCTCCTTAGTCGCCTCTTACAACATGCATGGCAGGTAACATTGGTTCTATTCTTTACACCCCAAATTTGGGCCCGGTAACCACTCGCGCATTAATATATCGTCAAGAAAGGTTTTATCAATGCAAATAACAACAATACACAGCATAACTCATTGTGGACCAAATGTCACACTACATGGCTTTGGGTTGGATGCCTTATTACCAGGAGCCACACTAAAGGGCATTTTTTAATTAAGAGTTAATATAATAACTGATCAAATGCAGTTTATTGAAATTCTAGACCGATAAAACTGCTATCAAAAATCCAATCTGAGCTGATGGAACTAACGCTGCTCCTCTATGAGGCTCCATCCTGCACCCCACCCTTTCACCTTGAGTTTGTTGGCTGTTAGATATGAGACTTCCACCAACATAGCCTGAAGGATAATAAAGACAAACAACCTCCCTCCAACCTATGATACAGTAGACTACAAACAAACTCTCCAACCATGATACAGTAGACTACAAACAAACTCTCCAACCATGATACAGTAGACTACAAACAAACACTCCAACCATGATACAGTAGACTACAAACAAACTCTCCAACCATGATACAGTAGACTACAAACAAACTCTCCAACCATGATACAGTAGACTACTAATGTTAGCGGGAAATAGTTAATATAACAGGAAAATAGAAGATCTGAAGACAAAGGATTTACTTCATTATACTGGGTGGTGGGGTCATTAAAAACAAAGTTGAGAACACTTTATGTTAGTGACCATGTGACACAAACAGACCAGTGTACAAGGTCAGTTAGGAAAAAATGTCTGGCAGCATTACTACATTTCAATTTATAGCTGATGAAACAAAATTGAATTGGTTTGCCGCATGGCTCAGTCACTCTATGCAGAAACGCACACCCACCCCTGAGTACTGCACACAACACAAACTCTGTAACTATGGGAACAATAATCCTAAAGGATCTCTGAAGTGTGATTCTGCTGACCATGATTCGTGGTCATGAATGCCAAGTTCTCAATGCGTCTTAACTATCACCACACCCCCAACAAACAAAACAAGAAAGATAAGATATTTGACTAAGGAAGTGTGTGAAGACAGAATGATTCAGTAAGCACTGAGCTAGATACTTACAAGTGCGTCCCACCTGCCCAACAATGTTAACCTCAGATTCCAGAATCTGCTTCAAGACAGCATGTCGCAGTTTCTGGAACCGAGGTGCGTAACCTCATCCACCGCTGCAATGAAAATATGTAAATGCTTAATCTCATGGAACGGAAAAAAGGCAACAACAGATCTGGTTAACAGCAGTAGAGATAGAAGTTGTGGATGTCTATGATCTCCTTCACCAGCAGACATTTGGACAGGGTAGAAAAGAAAGGTATTGCAAGTCAGTGAAGACTACTCGATATCACATCAATGCTGGTTGAATCTTATCATCAATCATTGGCCTTCCTCAGTAGTGACTGTTTAATTAACTTCTGTAGATCTCTGTAGTTTGTGTAGCACAGGTTCCAAGCACAGAACCTTTGTCTCTAGGAGAGTGTTCAAAGGGAAATGATCATCATTATAGTTGCTCCTCAATCTGACATGTCTGTGCTTTATTCATCAAATTTTCTTCTTTTGCGATCTGTAGTCATCATGTGCTTGACAAACTGGGTCGTCATTGGCAGGTTTTTCCAAAGCTTAGTTTTCAGGTCGGCTTAGTGTGACTATATGTTGCTTCTCTGCTCACCCATGAGAGAACAGTCTTGCAGGACCTGCTTCTGTGTCTGTTCCACCTGTTGACCTTGGCAGAGAGTTGCTTATTACTAGCATAGTAAGTGTTTGTTGAGTCTGCAGTGTCCAGGACATATCTCTAGCCTTGTTTTAATATTATATGTACACTCTTGTCCGTACATTCTTGACTGCTTCTAGCAATTCTTCTTCTTCAGCAATCTCTGGGATGTGCTTAGTTTACTGTATGTGGATCACAAACTTGGCAGTCGGCTTAGGTTTCCCCAAAGCTTAGTTTTCAGGTCAACTGGGTGTGGCAACATGTTGCTTCTCAGCTCACCCATGAGAGGAAAGTCTTGTAGAGCCTGCTCTGTTTCACCTATTTACACTGGCACAAAGTTAACTTATCCCTAGACTATCACTATTATGTAAGTGTAACTTGTTGAGTGCAATATTCAGGGTGTATCTCTAACATTGTTTTGATATATGTACACTCCTGTCCATCCATTATTGATTGCTTCTAGCAAAGCTTTCTTCATTTCTTCTTCAGCGATCTCTGGTCGTGCGCTTAGTTTATGTTGACCACAAACTGGGCAGCCAGCTTTGGGTCTGTCAGGTTTCCCCAAAGTTTTAAGTTTTTAGGTCGACTGGGTGTGGCCACATATTTTGCTTCTCGGCTCACACAGGAGAGGACAGTCTAGCAATTCAAATAAGGTTGTTTTTACTGTACTTACTTTGTACTTTTTCGCCAATACAACTGACCAACGTAGACAACTCTCAAACACAGTTAATTGACAACTCAATCACTCACCAATCCCACTCAGGCCCACCCCACTGACACTTACTAGTGACACTGCAAACTTGCTGACACAACGTCAACACAGTACTACTACTAGTAGTAGTAGTTAGTAGTACTACTTACAACACACTTTTACACAGCAATTTTATAAATAATTAATTTGAAATAACCAAATTCAAAAACAAAATATATCGCAGAATATAAGCAAAAGTTTTGTAGAATTAAGAATAGCTGTCTACAAATGAAGAATGCTTTACTATATGATAGGGAAGTTTCTTTCACATAAATAATTTACCAATATTCTACATGAACTTGAATCTGCGCCATCTTGTTATAAAGTGACGAGTCACTGTATGTTTTGACTGCCCACACATTTGTGACTCGAATAGTTACTACTCGTTACTCAAATACCTAATTTTTTTTTTTACAGGTCAGGTGGCGTGCCACTTCTGCGGAGTGAATACTAGATATATGGGGCGGTAAAACCCGGTGCAGTAAAGTCTGGGTCCGAAAGGACCTAATAGGACATCGGAAAAATAATGAGTCACTAATCCCTACATTACCAGCTTGTGCAATTTCCACATAATCACAATATATACCTCATTGTACACCTCTATACCTCATCCTGACAGCCTTAAAGCTCTCCAGTGTCAACATCTGCCCTCCTTCGTCTTGCGGAACTAGTTCTCACTCTCAACTCCTTTCAGTTCAATGACCAATTCTTTGAGTAGATCAGTGGGGTCGCAATGGGTACTAAAATGGAACCTAGTTATGCTTGTCTGTTCATGGGTTATCTTGAACACCTAGTATGGACTACATATGATGGCCCCCTTCCGTCTGTCTATCACAGATACCAGGGGCGGCTCGTCATTAGGACCAGTGGGCCAGGCCCCACCAAAATATTGAGTAACGTGTACTTATTATTTCAGACATTATTTGTTTATAATTATTACTTTTAACGAGAGACTGATTAGCTTTGAAAGTTGATATATAACGCTAAAATATCACACACATTTTGAAATCTGAAATTCAGCAGTTTTTCCCCTCTGATTAGTATACACCCATGGTCATTAGGGGCCAATAAGAACAGGCCTATCAAACCAAAAATAATTAACGTGTACTTATTATTTTTAAAAACTTTTTGTTCGTAATTACTATAGTTAACTTGACACTGATTAGCTTTGAAAGTTGAATATTTAACACTAAAATATAAATATTATATCATAATAATATAACAATCATAATAATATATAAATATTATTATTTAAAAACTATTATATATACGGTTTCAAATGTAGCTTCTCTATATAACGTATCAGCGCACCATGTTTTATTGGGTCGTTTTAAAATTCTCTACTGACGATGTAAAACACGTAATTACAAAGTACTGTAGTTTTACAAATTACAAAAACAATGACAAAATACAGCAACGTTTCGACCAACAAGGCCTTTATCAAGCAAACGAACAAACAGGAGTGACAAATTAAAATGAAACACAAATGGACGACCAAATACAAACGTATCTAAGGAAAATCTGGAATAAAAACGAATAACGAAATAAATGTAACACAAAAACACACATAAAAACTAGAAATAGAAAGGAAAAGAAACAATGAAACATCTAGTAAATATATAACTTGAATACATGCAACATATACCCATATAGATTACAAAGCAGGGGAAGAGAAATTACTAAGAAGCATAAGAATGGAATATAACATGAATACATGCAACATATACCCATATAGATTACAAAGCATGGGAAGAGAAAGTACTAAGAAGCATAAGAATGTAATACGTTGAGCCCGCGTGGTCGCAAGGTACCATACAAAGAAATCAACCGATTCTCCAGAGCAAATCGACTGCGATCATCCGAGGAACATGATCGGATGGCTGTGACCTGGACATCGTGAGCACCTAAATGGCCAGTGTCATTGAAATGGGTGGCTACAGGGTCACAGAGCATTGGCGTATGTCGCGTAAGTGTTGGGCGAATCGGTCACTGAGCCTCTTGCCTGTCTCGCCGATATAAGCCTTGTTACACCGCTTACAGATAATGGCATAGATAAGATTACGGGACTCGCATGTGAACCCATCGTCAATAAGAAACGTGCCTAAAGGAAAAGATACAGTACGCGTCTGTATCACATAAGCACACGTGTTGCAACGCCGACGACCACACTGGACAGTGCCAAAATGAGTGTGGATATTGGACTTAAGGCGACTGTGTACCAACATATCCTTAAGACTTCTGTCCCGTCTGTAAGACACCAAAGGATAGTTGGAGAAGACAGAACGGGTCTCAGGATCTGATCTAAGGAGAGACAGATGACGGAATAAAACATTTTCACCAGGGAACTATGGGGGTGGTAAGTTAAGATAAGTTTTACTCTGTCAGAGTTAGTAGTGCTATGCTGACTGGTAAGGGCCTGCTGGCGAGTGATTTTCTGAACTCGATGCATAGCCGAGACAAGCACCTCTCCGGGTACAGGCGCCTACGAAAGAAATCAAGCATCTCGCGAGCTCTCTCAAGAATATCATCGTCCTCACTACAAAGGCGACGAAGGCGTAAGAGCTGCGAGAATGGCAAAGAGTCACGACATGCCCGGGGATGGGAAGAAGTATAGAGGAGAAAACTATGTGCATCAGTAGGCTTGTAATATACTGATGTAGAGATAGCGGATAGGCGTAAGGTGATAGTAATGTCAAGAAAGTTGACACAAGTAGTGGAGATGTGAGAAGTAAAACGAATAGAAGGGTTGAAAACATTAATGAAATTAATGAAGCGTGACAAATCGGCTTCAGGCATATCAGTGATGCCAATACAGTCATCAATGTATCTGTGATAGACAGACGGAAGGGGCCATCATATGTAGTCCATACTAGGTGTTCAAGATAACCCATGAAAAGACAAGCATAACTAGGTCCCATTTTAGTACCCATGGCAACCCCACTGATCTGCTCAAAGAATTGGTCATTAAACTGAATAGCTAAACACGTAAACACAAAGTACTACAGTTTTACAAAATACATCAACAGTGACGATAAACAGCAACGTTTCATCATTTGTCACGCTTCATCACCTTCATCAATGCCTTCAATCCTGCTATTCGGTTCACCTCTCACATCTCTACCTCCTGTGTCAATTTTCTTGACATCACTATCACCATCAGCCTATCCACTATCACTACATCAGTATACTACAAGCCTACTGATACACATAGCTTTCTTCTGTATACCTCTTCCCATCCCCAGGCCTGTCGTGACTCTTTACCTTTCTCTCAACTCTTACGCCTTCGTCGCCTCTGTAGTGAGGACGACGATTTTCTTGATAGAGCTCACGAGATGCTGGATTTCTTCCGCCAGCGCCTATACCCGGAGAATGTGCTTACATCTGCCATGCATCGGGTTCAGCTAATTGCTCGCCAGAAGGCCCTTTCTCACATACATAGAACCCCCAAGTCTGACAGGGTTAAACTTATCTTAACTTTCCACCCTCATAGTTCCCTGGTGAAAAGGTCTTATTCCATCATCTCCTATTCTTCAGTCTGATCCTGAGACACGTTCAGTCTTCCAACACTATCCTTTGGTGGCTTACAGACGGGACAGAAGCCTCAAGGATTTGTTGGTACACAGTCGCCTCAAGCCTAATATCCAGAGTCACTTTGGCACCATCCAGTGCGGACGTCGGCGCTGTAATACATGTGCATATGTAATACAGACCCCCACTGTCTCTTTTCCAAAAGCTACGTGTGCCATTCAAGACAGTTTCACGTGGAGTCCGCAATATCATCTATGCCATCACCTGCAAACGATGCAACAAGTCCTATATTGGCGAAACCGGTAAGAGACTCAGTGACCGATTCGCCCAACACTTACGCGATATTCGCCAACGCTCTGTGACTCCTGTGGCCACTCATTTCAACGATACTGGCCATTCAGGAGTTGACGATGTCCAGGTCACAGCCATCCGATCATGTTCCTCCGATGATCGCAGTCGATTTGCCCTGAAGAACCGTTTTATTTCATTCTATGGCACTTTGCGACCTCTTGAACTCAACGCATTACATTCCTATGCTTCTTAGTACTGTCTTATCTCGTGCCTTGTTATCTATATGTGTGTTTGCTCCATATATGTGTCATTTATCCACTATATTGTTTATTGTTTCTCTTCTTTTCCACTTTCGGTTTTTGTGTTGCACTCATTTCGTTGTTCGTTTTTATTCCCAGATTTTCATTAGATAGGTTTATGTTTCCACGTGTAATCGTCCATTTGTAGTGTTCCTCGAAATTCGTCATTCTTGTTGTAATGTTTGCTTGATAAAGGCCTTTTGGTTGAAACGTTGCTGTTTATCGTCACTGTTGATGTATTTTGTAAAACTGTAGTACTTTGTGTTTACGTGTTTAGCTATTTTTCAAAGTTTTACTGCAGCCTCCACCTTTTTCATTAAACTGAAAGGAGTTAAGAGTGAGAACTAGTTCCGCAAGACGAAGGAGAGCAGAAGTTGACACAAGTGGATTAGTTCTCCTATTGAGAAAGAACTGGAGAGCTATAAGGCCGTCAGGATGAGGTATAGAAGTGTACAATGAGCACACATCAAGGAGGAAGAGACGGTAGGTTCTCTCGGTAGCAACTCAATGGTAGAAAAGACAGACAAAGCGTGGTTTGTATCCTTCAAAAATGACGGGAGTGTGGTGACTATTGGATTAAAGATGCTATCAAGGAATTCGGAGATGTGTTCCGTAGGGCAGGAGCAAGCAGAAACGATAGGCCTACCGGGATTGTGGAGTTTATGAATTTTGGGAGCATATAAAAGGCGGGTTTACCCAAACAGCTATCGATCACACAGAGTGATGATGCACTGGATGGAAGGTCGTTCGTGGCAATTAAGTTCTTAATGACTTCACGAACCTTATTATTATTAGACTGAGTGACATCAGTAGGGCTGGTTTTATAAAACTGAGTGTCACGCAGTTGGGTATGACCTTCCTGAAGGTAAAGATCTTTGCTCCAGACGACTATAGCTCCGCCTTTGTCGGCGGGTTTGATAACAATGTCATCACGTCGACGGAGGTGTGATAGAGCACGAAACTCCGACGGTGACATGTTAGACTGCCAAAGGCGTTTTGGGTGGAGCAGTCCAATATCATATTCGCCCAACACTTACGCGACATACGCCAATGCTCTGTGACCCCTGTAGCCACCCATTTCAATGACACTGGCCATTTAGGTGCTCACGATGTCCAGGTCACAGCCATCCGATCATGTTCCTCGGATGATCGCAGTCGATTTGCTCTGGAGAATCGGTTGATTTCTTTGTATGGTACCTTGCGACCACGCGGGCTCAACGTATTACATTCTTATGCTTCTTAGTACTTTCTCTTCCCATGCTTTGTAATCTATATGGGTATATGTTGCATGTATTCATGTTATATTCCATTCTTATGCTTCTTAGTAATTTCTCTTCCCCTGCTTTGTAATCTATATGGGTATATGTTGCATGTATTCAAGTTATATATTTACTAGATGTTTCATTGTTTCTTTTCCTTTCTATTTCTAGTTTTTATGTGTGTTTTTGTGTTACATTTATTTCGTTATTCGTTTTTATTCCAGATTTTCCTTAGATACGTTTGTATTTGGTCGTCCATTTGTGTTTCATTTTAATTTGTCACTCCTGTTTGTTCGTTTGCTTGATAAAGGCCTTGTTGGTCGAAACGTTGCTGTATTTTGTCATTGTTTTGTAATTTGTAAAACTACAGTACTTTGTAATTACGTGTTTTGCCAATCAAATAGTTTTACTGCAGTTCCATATATATATACTGAATACTGACGATGTAACATTGCGACCTCTGACCTTTGACCGCTACCTTTAATAATAAGTGCCAAACAATTTATGTCATTGTATTCACCGGAAGCTAAATTCCTACGCGATCAACCAATTAACAGTTAAAAGACAGCTCTTGATTAAATAGTACTTTGTATAATTATCGATTGAATCAAAATTATATATACAATAGTAGAAACGGATATGTAATAATAGAAATATGTAATTAACTATTATTATAATCGTTAATGGTAATCGTCCGTTAAATAGAATATGTCTTCTACATATTTTGCGATTGACAAGAAGTGACCTACTTTTGAAGTTGTGGCTTACTCGAAATTCAAAATGAATCAAGTTGATTATTTATTACGAAATCCGTTTCCTTCGTTAAAGATAGACGAAAAGCTTGAAATTAAACGGCTAAGTGCACATCTGCCAAATAGCTTTGTATATGTGCAACAAGATGACAAGAAAAAGAGGACTTTCGATAATAAGTGGTTTAATAAAAAATCGTGGTTAACTGTAAGTGGAGAAAAGCAAAGTGTTTTTATTTTTATTGTTTGCTATTTCACGGGAAGGACTGTGGTCAACGGTAGGTTGTAAGGATCTCTTTTGTACCTTAGTTATATGGTATATATTTTAGTTGTTGTTGAACGCCAGGAATTATGAGTGTTCACCATTTTGCCTATAGTGCGTAGGGAGAGTGCCGGCTTTCTTGCAATGAGAGCTGGCAATTATGGTTGACCATTGATTTAGGAGGAGAGTTTACGCTTAAAGCGACTCGTACGTTGTTACTTCTTACATTTGCTTTGCATTTATGCAACTTTTTCATTAGACATCGGCAGAAGATGCGTGCATTCACTAGTATTTAGGACCCAAGAGGCGTGTCTGCGTTTGCTTTATTACCTATACCAGAGTAGCTCTCTCGCGATCCTTACCCACGTAGCCAGACATGATCTTTGTCTATTTCCAGGGTCACCACGAGGAGGTGGAGTAGGGTCTTGATCAGTGCCAGCTCACTTACCCTGGCGCAACGTTGTCCGTTTGTTTTTGCGTATGCGGTGCCAAATCATTATAGTAAAGGGGAATAACTTCGCGGAATAGACAAATAATAGTAAATACTAAAATATAAACCGAGCCCAAAAACCATGATTTTTCCGAAATATTTGTCTGGCCCCACCACTAAAAATGACCACGAGCCGCCACTGACAGATACATTGATGACTGTATTGGCATTACTGATATGCCTGAAGCCGATTTGTCACGCTTCATACATTTCATTAATGTTTTCAACCCTGCTATTCGTTTTACTTCTCACATCTCCACTTCTTGTGTCAACTTTCTTGACATTACTATCACCATATACCTATCCACTATCACTACATCAGTATATTACAAGCCTACTGATGCACATAGTTTCTCCTTTATACTTCTTCCCATCCCTAGGCTTGTCATGATTCTTTGCCATTCCTCGCAGCTCTTGCGCCTTTATGCAAGGTCGATGATTTTCTTGAGAGAGCTCGCGAGATGCTTGATTTCTTCCGCAGGCGACTATACCCGGAGAAGGTGCTTGTATCTGCCATGCATCGAGTTCAGAATATAACTCGAAAGCAGATCCTCACCAGCCAGCATAGGACTACTAACTCTGACAGAGTAAAACTTATCTTAACTTTCCATCCCCATAGTTCACTGGTGAAAAATGTTTTATTCCGTCATCTGCCTATCCTTAAGTCAGATCCTGCGACCCGTTCAGTCTTCCCCAACTATCCTTTAGTGGCTTACAGACGGGACAGAAGTCTTAAGGGTATGTTGGTACACAGTCGCCTTTAGTCTAATATCCAGAGTCATTTTGGCACTGTTCAGTGTGGCCATCGGCGTTGCAACACGTGTGCTTATGTGATACAGATGCGTACTGTATCTTTTCATTTAGCCACGTTTGTTATTGAAGATGGTTTCACATGCGAGTCCCGTAATCTTATCTATGCCATTATCTGTAAGAGGTGTAACAAGGCTTATATCGACGAGACAGGGAAGAGACTCAGTGAACGATTCGCCCAACACTTACGCGACATACGCCAATGCTCTGTGACCCTGTAGCCACCCATTTCAATGATATTGACCATTTAGGAGCTCTCGATGTCCAGGTCACAGCCATCCGATCATGTTCCACGGATGATCGCAGTAGATTTGCTCTGGAGAATCGGTTGATATCGTTGTATGGTACCTTGCGACCACGTGGGATCAACGTATTACATTCCTACGCTTCTTATTACTTTCTCTTCTCATGCCTTGTAACCTATATGTGCATATGTTGCATGTATTCAAGCTATATATTTACTTGATTTTTATTGTTTCTCTTCTTTTCTATTTCTAGTTTTAAGTGTGTTTTTTGTGTTACATTTATTTCGTTATTCGTTTTTATTCCCAGATTTTCATTAGAAACGTTTGAATGTCTCCGAATCTAGTCGTCCATATGTAATTGTTTTTTTTTAAATTCGTCACTCCTATTGTTCGTGGGCTTGATAAAGGCCTTGTTGGTCGAAACGTTGCTGTATATTGTCATTGTTTTTGTAAAACTACAGTACTTTGTGATTACGTGTTTCGCCAGTTTCCACATTGAAGGCTGACGGCAAACGATTTTCAGTAAATACTGTTTCTTGCCGTGATTGTACTTATTTCTCGATGTCATCCTCCCAATTATCATCATCATCATTGTCTCGAGAGACAATAGGTGTTGCGTCACGTAGTATGTTCTGCGCTGAATCACAACGTTTCTTGTGGCTGTAATGCCCTATTCTGGAATGGTACTCCTTGCCACAGTTGCTGCAGGTAAAAGTGGAGACTGGAGCTGATACATAGGATGTTCTCTCTGCCCTCTGTGCTCTCTTTGCTTCCACATGTAATGGTGGTGTTTTTCTTGTTTTTCTTTTTGAGCCGCCTTTCACTGCCGCTGGCCATGTTGCCTGTCTTTGGCCAGCCGCTCCCAATGTTCTTTGTCTATGCCGCATGAAGTTAGATCACGCTTGCAGGTGTCAATGAAGCGTAATAATGGGTGCCCTTGCTGTCTAGTACTAGTTGCGAGTTGACCATATAGAACCCTGTTTCACAACGTGGGGCTCACGCCCCACAGGGGGGCATTTTCATCGTTTAGAGGGGCAATGGACTTGTTCAAAGTTTAACTAATGTTCATGATGTTGCAAAACCGATATATTGACTTTTGGATGTCTGTTGACAAAAACGACTTTTGCTTCACAATCACTTTACTCAAGTTTAAAAAGTCTTTAATAAGCGGAAAGTACTTATATCTAGGTACATTTCTATCTCCTTTTAACAAAGCTTTGAAAGCGAGAAAGCATGCGTTAATGTGTTATGGAGTCATATTTAAAAAAAAATCTAATGTGTCCATTATTTGTCAACCTTGTCATGAAGACCAAAATAAGTTTATGCATTGTAATCTTGAGTATGTAATAGTATTGGACGGAGTCAAGCATATCATATTTCCGCCATGAAAGCAGATCCGAAGTTTGATTTGACTTGGAATGTTAGGTACGATGGGAAAAGAAACCAAGAAACATCAAGGTGGTTTGACTCAAATACAAGTTATGGGCCATTAGTTTGATTACCATATTAATGGATACTCGCTATGCAGCTGGATTATACAGGTGTCCTTAGAGTACCATTTTGTAGTTATATAGTTAGCCAAGGATATTTCTTTGTATATGTTACATGGGGGCATGCGAAAGTTTTAAAGGCTTTGTGGGGCATGGCCCAGAAAAAGTTGGGAAACACTGATATAGAATGTTCTTTGGAATTCTATCATTGCTCATACGGCACACGTGTCCCAGCCATCTCAGACGTCGCTGGCTCAGCAAGGTGCGCATGCTGGCCAGCACTGTCCATGATGTCTATATTGGAGATGTGGTCTTGCCATCGGATGTTATATATTCGGCTGAGACAGGGCGTGTGGAAGGTGTTGAGGCGATGTTCTTGTCTAGCATATGTGGTCCACGTCTCCGTACCATACAGCAGAGTACTGAAAAGCATGGCGTAAAAGGCGACTGATGTAGGCCCTAGGGATGCTACACAACTGGCACAACGTACAATCGCTCTTAGGCTCAGATCACATACAAATCCCACAGAGTGGTTGACAGCTGGTCGATAGGAAGCGTTCAAAGAAGAAGAAGTTTCTTGCTTGAACTTTAATAAAATATTCAAATGGCACTACGCGTGGACAGATCTGAGTACTTGTGGGGGGCGAGAGGTCAACACTTTACCTCCAGGTCACAGAGACCTCCATCCAGAATAAGAAGAAATATGGACACTTTTCATAGACATGTTCTGTTTCTATATGCAATACTTTGTTTAATTTCTATGTCATCAAACACAGACTGAAATGTCTAAACCATTAGATTGTTCTTCTTCCAAAGAGAAGCAAAGGCGTCTCTGACAGGGTTCTCTCTTGACACTCACATAGTAAAGACACCCATTCCAGTTGTCAGCATGTGTAACAAAGACATTGACAGAAGCGAAACACTAAAATATCTTGGAATAACAGTTGACAGAAGCCTGTCATTTAAGAGTCATGTTGCCGCGTGCCCAGCGTGTTCGTAGCGCGTTGGACTGTGGGGTGACTAGCCCTCTGTGTGTACGGGTTCAATTCCGTGGGCAGGCAGAAAAAGCCACATATTCCCCAGATTCACGGTGTTCGTGGCACCGAACCGAAGGGTTACGATGTCCATGGCACGAGCCGAAGAGCTGAAAGCTCAAGTGCTTCTGGATCGGAAAAAAAAAAGTCATGTTGAAAACGTAATCCTAAAGGCAAGAAAAGAGCTAACTGCCCTCAAAATTATGGTGGAGGCGGATATTGAACAACGTCTGCTGCTTTTTCTTTATCAGGGACTAGTGCTGAGTGTGGTGAACAATGGTCTTGGTCTTCTGACAGTAAGCAGAACATCGCGGGATAAGTTAGACACGATCCAAAATGAAGCGACGAGGCTTATACTTGGTTGCACACGTGACACTTCATGTGAGGCAATGCGCTATATCCTTGGATTGCCAACGATGGCCATGAGACACAAAGTCGCACAGGTGAAAGCTTATCTGAGAGTTTCTGCGGACACAAATCATCCTCTGCACAAATCTATAAATGAAAACAAGGGCAGACGATTGAAGAGAGGCCGACCCTGGATGGTCGTGGCAGAGGATGTTATTAAACAGGTATGTACTCTAGATTAGTGGGAAAGAATGGATGCCTATATCAGAGGATATGACTGCTTACATCAGGGTTGTCAGTATACTTGGACGCTGCTGTAAAGAATGGGCCCCGGGCGTCGTCAATGCGGAGATTCTTGCACTCGTGGATCAGCACTCCCACCCAGGTGATATCATTATCTACACCGATGGCTCTGTCAGACGCGGAACCAGATCATCGTGGGATTATTCAGCACAATGAAACGGTCGCACACTTCATGAGGACTGCGGCGCTTTTGAGACAACGACATCGAGCATGGCTATGGAGATCACTGCTGCCTCCATGGCTCTGTCATGGGTGGCTGATCAACAAGTAACCCATACGATTATCATATCAGACTCGATGAATATGCTTAAAATGATTGTCTGGAAGTCTGCGCGTGGAATGGGTGGACATCATTCGGAGATCACATATCAAGAAAATGACTTGGCTGTACACGCCTGGACATGCTGTTGGACAAGGTAATGAGCTTGCTGACTTTCTAGCAAACAATGCCCCGACTCAAACGGGCAGAAGTATCGACAGAGCCGATGTCATCAATGCGGTACGCTCTCAATTATGTGACATGGGCAAGTCTCAGACACTGGAGCAAGTTCAAGATATAGCAGGGGGCGTGATGTTATCATGCTTCCAATACTGGTACGGCACCGAAATTAGATCTGTAAACTGCCACCAGATCCTCCATTCTGAAAAACACTGATGAATACTTTTCTCATTCAATTAACTGGCCACGGCAAAACTCTCTACTAAGATACCTCAAGTACTGCAACAGACTTTGCCACTGGCTTCTGTTCCTCCATCAAAAGAATCTCTTGGACAGGGCCACCATGAACTGTTCAATCTTGAATCAGCTCAATGTTCTGTCTCCTCGAATTTGTCAGTTTCAGCCATATTTATACTTCCTAACAATTTCGCCACAATAATTTCCAAAAGTCTCCAGAAATGTACTATTATGCTGAACTTGACCTCAGCCGAAGGTGTTTACAACTTAACCTAATTCCCGATGAATAAATATATTTTCTCTCCAAGACGACCTGATTACGCAATACTTCCGGCTTCCAGAAGGGTCCCGGATGTCTTAAACTGCTAATTGTGAGCGTAAACTTCCACTAACCAAGCTGCACTGTCCAAATTATTACGTATGTTTACACCACGTTTAGCTTCACAAAAGTTATTTTGCGAAAATAAAATTTATAACTGAATATTTTTTCCCTTCAAATATAGTACTCTAAATAGGAGTCATGTAATCTTGTTTACTAGATCTGTCCAACGACTAGCGTCATTACTACAAGACACTTGGTATGTCCCTGTTACAGAGAATTAGGCGTTAAGTTTGGACATGTCAGTCAGTGTCATCTTCGTGGTAGAGAGAGAAGATATACTAATCAACTTCTCATGGGTACGGTGAGCAAATGGACGTTGGGGTGGCTGCTGCTGCGGAGGACAAAGCACGAATGAAAATTCCCAATGTGCCATGACGTCAATCGCCTAACATAACATAACTCGAGCGATTAGATTGTTGATGAAACATTAACGATTGTCACTATCATCTCATAGAGTTCAGATTTCTTTGTTACTTAATTAAAACTACACTTCGAATAGCTCGCTGGTTGTGTTCGTAAAAACGTTTGTATTGTTAGATTAGGCAATGGGTGCCGTAAGAAATAATGATAAGTGATTCGAATCCTGTATTTGGTCATTCGTTTTTTTCGGAAGCTCCTAATACTTGTACACTGTCTATTTATTGATCATATTCATTGGCTTCCTTGCTTCCCTGCAGGTTCTTAACAAAAGACTCATTGTTCTCATCTTAATTAAAACGACATATGTTCCCGTTGTGTCTGTCAACTGTTAGTGTCACGATCTGTCAGTGCCTGTATTTGAAGGCACAGCCGTGCGAGAAGATAATACATAAATATATATCTGGTGTTGGAACAACTTGAGTAATGATTGCATCGCTTTGTGGGCGCCATCTGGTGTTGGAACAACTTGAGTAATGATTGTATTGCTTTGTGGGCGCCATCTGGTGTTGGAACAACTTGAGTAATGATTGTATTGCTTTGTGGGCGCCATCTGGTGTTGGAACAACTTGAGTAATGATTGTATCGCTTTGTGGGCGCCATCTGGTGTTGGAACAACTTGAGTAATGATTGTATTGCTTTGTGGGCGCCATCTGGTGTTGGAACAACTTGAGTAATGATTGTATTGCTTTGTGGGCGCCATCTGGTGTTGGAACAACTTGAGTAATGATTGTATCGCTTTGTGGGCGCCTAGTTGCTCAAAGAAAATAACATTGAAATCATCATCAAACAGCTTGTCCTGAGCAGAGCTTTGTCACGCTAACAGTCCTCATGAATTTCTCTCTCTCATAGGGGCATGTGTCCCGCCTCTGCTCACATCATGAGGTACATCATGAATCCATCTTCTCTGTGGTCTTCCCATTCTCCTCTTTGTTGTGATGTGTCCTTCCATGATGGTCTTCTCCAACCTTCGTATCTCTTTATATGTTCAAAATACTTCAATTTTCTCATTCTGTATTGTAGTATTGCTATACAGCAGATATACAATGGGACGAATTGAGGAGAAGTGATGAAATCAGAGAAATGTCTGGTCAATCACTAGTAACAACTGTTATAAGCAAGAGAAGATGGAGACATGTTGAACATACTCTGAGAAGAAGGGATCAAAGAATCATAAAGCAGATATTGAAGTGGGAGGCAACAGGTTCAAGAAATGATCAAAGAATCATAAAGCAGATATTGAAGTGGGAGGCAACAGGTTCAAGAAAGAAAGAAAGTCATAGAGAAACCATGAAATGACTTTAACGGAGAAAGGCGAGACATATCTCTATAGTCTCCATAAGGTGAAACACGTAATAACAAAGTGCTGTAGTTTTACAAAATACAAAAACAATACAGAGCAACGTTTTGACCAAAAGGTCTTTATCAAGCAAACGACATAACAGAAGTGACGAATTTCACATCACGCTGATATCGTTTGCTTGATAAAGGCCTTTTGGTCGAAACGTTGCTCTGTATTGTCATTGTTTTTGTAAAACTACAGCACTTTGTTATTACGTGTTTCACCATTTGTCATAGTTCTACTGAAGTCTCCCCTTATATATAGTTTCCATAGAAGAGTTGTCTAGAATAGAGCGGTATAGATAAACTAATGTAGGTCCTATACAACGTATAACGGTACAAGAAGGGTATATAAATATATAGCAGATCTGAAACAATGAACTCTCTCTCTCTCTCTCTTACATCATCACATCAGGAACACAAACATGCAGTTAGTGAGTTATTTAAAGATTTATTAGAAATGTATAGTGATATCAAATGTCGTTATGTAGGATATGTTCTGTATTGATAATGAACATCAAATGTCGTTATGTAGGATATGTTCTGTGTTGACAATGAACATCAAATGTCGTTATGTAGGATATGTTCTGTGTTGATAATGAACATCAAATGTCGTTATGTAGGATATGTTCTGTGTTGATAATGAACATCAAATGTCGTTATGTAGGATATGTTCTGTGTTGATAATGAACATCAAATGTCATTATGTAGGATATGTTCTGTGTTGATAATGAACATCAAATGTCGTTATGTAGGATATGTTCTGTGTTGATAATGAACATCAAATGTCGTTATGTAGGATATGTTCTGTATTGATAATGAACATCAAATGGCCATTTCTACATTTTTCCACTTGATGTTTTTACTTCTAAAATTAAACATATGAACAAGAAGTTGGGATTGTCGGTGGGTGGAGTCAGTTGGTGAAGTCAGTGGGTGGAGTCAGTGGACGGAGTCAGTAGCTTGGATCAGACGAATGTCTGGTGGTCATCAATCTGACAAATTCTGAAAAAAAAGAAAGCATGTAACTGAGGTCAAGGTTGCTAAAAAGGGTTATCTGTGATACACAATAATATAGAAGATGTGAGACATGTATTGGAAGTTCAGAAAACAATAAGAATAAGCAAAAAATGTATTTCACAACATGAGAAAGATATTAGCAAAGATGTTAATATTTTATAATGATGATGCCCAAAGAAGGGGCACAAAGTATTGGGGCACAAGTATTGGCACACAAGTGAAAAAAACAAGAGAAGTAAAGTAAATAATTTGTTTTAAAACAACTAAGATGTCTGAGGTATATGGTGTTATGTCTGCATGTTCATTTGACCAACAGCCACTCGATGAGTAGTGTGGTCAACGTCAAGTCTGCCTTTGGAAAACACCACACAGGTAGCAAGAAATATGGCGGAAGCAAGTGAAACAGAGTTAACAAAGACTCTATCTCAGAGAGGTGGCCTCAGTAATAGGCTGCACCATACAGTTTGACAAAGTGAGAAGAAATTGAACTGAAATTTTAAAAAATGATAAGTCCGAAAAAAATGTGCAGATATTCCAACCTCGCTGTAAATTGTGACACAGAGAACAAGCATCATGTTCAGCGCTAACAACAAACATCATGTTCAGCGCTAACAACAAACATCATGTTCAGCGCTAACAACAAACATCATGTTCAGCGCTAACAACAAACATCATGTTCAGCGCTAACAACAAACATCATGTTCAGCGCTAACAACAAACATCATGTTCAGCGCTAACAACAAACATCATGTTCAGCGCTAACAACAAACATCATATTCAGCGCTAACAACAAACATCATGTTCAGCGCTAACAACAAACATCATGTTCAGCGCTAACAACAAAAAAAGGAAAACGATTTTATATATATATATATGCACGGCTGGTAGCCTACCCTCATAGTTGATCTGTCCATCGCCATCCACATCTGCTTCCTTGATCATCTCTTCCACCTCCTCGTCTGTCAATCTCTCTCCTAAGTTAGACATAACATGACGTAGTTCTGAGGCAGAGATTACTCCGTTTGCATCCCGGTCAAAAACTCTACCGTGTAAATAGACAAACAAAACATCACTATTGATGGCAGAAACAAGACCTCGTCTCCAGTACGTTTAGTTCTCTATTTGACAGAAGTAAGTAGCATAGTAGGATGTATACATTGAAATAAAACTAAGATTCTTCTCCTTTTATCGTGTTCATATTTGTGCTTCTTGGCAGGATTCTGCTATACCACCATTCCATCTTTTTCATGATCTTCTCTCGCTTCTTTCCTGATGTTCTGTTGTAGAAGACTCTATATACTGTAGTATTTGGCTGCATTCTTATTAAGTGACCAAGTCACTTCAATCTTTGTCTCTTGATGTAATTCAAGCAAGTCCCAACTCTCTCTCGTATGCTGATGTTTGTGACTTTGTCTCTTCTTGTATCTCTCTTATGCTGATGTTTGTGATTTTGTCTCTTCTTGTGTTGTTGGTAACATTTCGAAGACACCGCATTTCGCATGTAGTTATTTTTTTCAACGGTGCTTTGCTCATTGTCCATGTTTGACTCTGGTAGCACACAGTAGGCATGAAAAGGCTGTTTATCATCTGTTGTTTATTTGTCAGTGAGATGTTGTACATGAACAAGAGATGTTGTACACGAAAAAATAAAATTATATACCTGGAAAAAACATCAACTCATTCAATAATGAAGACATTGAAAATGTTTACAATTTGGAATACATTGGACTCCGTAATCAGCAATAATGAAGACATTGAAAATGTTTACAATTTGGAATACATTGGACTCCGTAATCAGCAATAATGAAGACATTATCAAATAAATCAGGAGACTGGTCAGCATATATCAGAGGATAATTATAGTCCGTTCAACAATTTATGCCAACAGTCAATGCAATTGTAGCAAAATCATCAATTCCCCAGAAGTGAAACTTTGCACCCAATCTTAGAATTATAACGATGCAAATGTTTGATGGAAGAAATTGCTATAGGAAACCTGGATTTTGTAATATAATGGTTTCCTTTGATGTTGGCAGCATATTTGGCTAGTCTGAAACGCACCGATATGACATCTGATGACAAGTCTCATGCAAAGGTAAATCCTCTCAGCTTATACATGGGGGACAATGTTGGTACTTGCAATAGAGTCATGAAATAAACAAAAAATATAGAGTTAGTTGCATTATTGTTTTTAAATAACTTACATTACAGTAAAAGTTAGCTGCCATGTCATAATGCCATCCCCTTTCACGTCCAGGCTTGGGACTGGCAATGGCGGAGCTACTTGGAGAGGTTCTTTTCAAATCGCAACTTCTTCGTTACAGTGTGTGTGTGTTAACATATGTGGTAGGGAGGTATCACTACAATAAAATAGCTCTTTTCTCTAGTTCTTGTATACTGTAGTACAGATGACCCATATATGCCTCTTTGCGGAAATGCGCGTATAGTATTAACGACACTTTTTGCATTGTAACTTCAAACTCATTAGAAATGTTCTATCAATGTCTGTTTTGAGAAGTCAACAATATGACCCAATAGCCTCACACTAATTTCGGTATACGCCTTTAACTAAAAGTCCGTCTAGCACTAATGACGTCATTTGTTTACCACGTTCAATCTCGAGTTGATATGGTGCGCGGGACATGCAAGAATTGTTTTTAAAAAAACCACGAAATTCGTCCTAGATGTTGCTATTTTTGTCATCAATGTATTAAATTGCTGTAAACATTAGTTTTCTTCAACCATGCCAATGTAGACGTTAAATATATAGCACAAAGAAGGAAACTTCTAGATAGTATGATTGTTTGAATGACAACAAATATTTGGTAGCGTTGGGAACATGTGTAGTTCACATGCAAGTTTTCAAGTTATTTAATCAAATGGTTTCAAAGATACACAATTTTATCTGCGGACATGACAAGTTGAACGGACTATAGTATGAATAACATATGGTATGATCACAGACAAATATAATTTCTTTCCTCTCTCTCTCTCTTTCTCTCTCTCTCTCTCTCTCTTTCTCTCTCTCTAACACTAATTCGAATACTCCTCACTTGAAGGCTTGTCTTAGTTCCTCTTCTGTGTCTGATTGCTTCAACTTCTTTGACATCATTTGCAGAAACTCGTTGAAGTCAATGGAACCATTTCCTACAGTCGGTGAATTAAAACATAAATAACTTAGCCGTTACTACTACACAGAGAGGGATGACGTCATATCAGTCAGTCACGTGATATTTGTTCAATTAAAACATAAATAACTTAGCCGTTACTACTACACAGAGAGGGATGACGTCATATCAGTCAGTCACGTGATATTTGTTTTCTATAACACTACAAATATGAAGTAAATACAAAAGACAACATTTAATACATCAACAACATTTCAAGAGAACAAACGAAAGAAATCATTCTACTAATGATAATATCAACAAAGATATCAGATTTATTTCTATTCATTTTATATGTAAATAACCTCATCTCTGGTTATTGGTTCATAGTTCATATGTACGGTTCCAACTTCACTGCAACAGGTCACGCAATAATTGCTCTGTTCCTGTGCCAATGAAAATCACACGAAATGCTAACAACTGTCTCCTGTGAACTAATTCCATAATGAAACAGTCAACAGCCACAAAAAGCAACCTGCACCGCATAAATGCATATGGCCGTCGCTAAAGTGTCAACACAAAACTGTTCATCACTTGAATTGCAGTTCATGTCGAAGGGAACATCAATCACGAAAAAATCCAAATTTCTGCACACGCAATATCACTGCATACAGCAGATTGAGTCGGATCGTCATAACCACTGTCCACCATTTTCGGAATACCCACAACAAACGCACGGTTGACACAGCAAAAAGCATTCCATGTAACAGTCATAGCTCACAGCGTTGCTCAAGCACTAACTCAGTAGCTCGGCAAACAAAACCGGAAAATACCCGACCAAACATGGTGCAAATGCGCTAGCAAAGTTGTGTACAGAATCAAACAGTCCTGATACTGAATGGCCCTCCCGCATTTCGCCATTGCTGGCCAGATCGGTTATTGGTTACTAAACTGACGTCATTGCACTCCGGCAGACCCATACGCTCTCAGTCTCCACCAACATATATCGAAGAATATGCATACTGATGGTTTCCCTGGCTCGCTGATTAAACACACCCCTAGCATCCAGTTCTACTCGTACACTGGGTAACTCCAAACTGCCTAAATCGCTGGATCGATTCAACATCGATTTTAGTGTCCTCATCCACCAGACAGTCGCTAAGAGACCGAAGAACATCCCCGTAATCCATCTTAAACTCTACAACAATCGATGCTGTTGATGCTAGCCTGTCCGCTCTCTCATTACCGTAAACACCGCATGCCCAGGATAGTATTTCCACGTAAGACGGTTAGAAACTTCTATAGACGACATCCACTCATACCGAAACCTGCCCTGTTGGATCTTGTGAAGCATTGACTGAGAGTCAGATACAACAACGGCCCCAGTAAATGAAGTCACATGCCCGAGTGGTTACCGGGGCTCAAATTTGGGGTGTAAAGAATAGAACCACTGTTACCTGCCACGCATGTCGTAAGAGGCGACTTAGGAAGTTTGGATGAAATCGGATGCACGTGTCCTAAACGTGTAGTCTATGCGTTTAGGGGCCTACAAACCAATGTGCAACGTATACACGTTCTTGGCAAAGATCAAACATATCACAAAGGGATTAAAATTGGTCGTAAAGAACAAACGCAAAGAAGAAGAAGAAGAATGAAGTCACAGAGAGCCAAATGAGGGCAGCAGTAACGGCCTCAACCTCCATCCTCATAGTAAAAGAAGTAAAGGAACCCTTTCATACCTCGTGGTATATAGGTCAATACATTGTTAGGCCTGTATTTTTCATTGACCGTCGGCACACGACGAGTGATGTGGTCAGCATCACGCCGGCCGCCTTTACTTTCACAGAGCATGTCTGGTACCCAGTTGAGGCTGGGTCGACCTGAAACCGTCGCGGTCGGGAAAAATTCCACGCACATTGCGGGAACCCAGACCACCAGCCTTGCGAAGCGAGTTCACTAACAACTACGCTACAGCGGCTCTCTCCATCCTCATACTAGAAGTAATTGTCCTGTATGCCCCACTTTGCTCTGCAACAGCCCTGCCATGCGCATTAGCCAAGAAACCCCAGCCGGATTTCTCACCACGTTGAACCGACCCATCGGTATATATAACAACATCATCATCCCTGCATTATCTTCTATCAGCTGCTTAACTGCGAGATCAGCCTTCATGTTGCCCCAATCTCTACATTCTCTTCCAAGAGTAATGATAACGTTGAGATAGTTGGTCATGCTACCATCTGTTGGGATCCATTCTTCCCCTTTTGGTAGGGTCGCAACCGTAGTCACCTGGCCAATTGTTCTCTCAGCCTGTGCCATCCGCGACATGCCACGCTTGATTCTCATGCCCTTAACATCATTAGTGTTCTTGTGTAGTGGATGTCTTTATCCGAAGTAACCCGCATATATGACTTGGTTTGGGCGATTGTATGACGGGAGCGTAGTGACAGAAGGCCAAGCATATATTTCATCTTCACAATGGGGTATCTCTAGTGCAGCCCAGAACTATACGCATACCTTCATTCTGAACCCGTTTGAGTCGTTCACATTGTGATCTTGATATCGTAAGAATTCCGAGTCCGTAATCTACCACTCACATAACCAGTCGATCGAACTAAAAGGGCAAGTAGTCTCTGCTCAATGTGTACGGCCACCATAACTTTGAGAGCCGCAAGACCACGCTTGTACCGTTGTATCGTCTGTTCAATATGGTGTTTGAAAGATAGACTACGATCAAAGGTTATTCCAAGATAGCGCAGCCTGTCTCTGCGCCCGATGGTATGTTCATCAAAGATTACACAGGGTAGGTCAGCCTTGACGATGTGATTATTCAACGAGCACCACAACATACAGGCTTTTTCAGGATTGACCTGAGAGCGAGACTCTCTACACCAACCCGAGATGGTATGCAATGTTTTCTGAATGTCGTCAACCATCTCTCATCTATCTGACTCAGTCCTATATATTAAGATATCATCTGCAAATGTCAATGTCCGACCCAATCCGGTTGGCTGAATAATGATTTAGTCATTTGTTGTTATTTGTTCATTAATTTAACTTTCTGGACCTAATCTTACTCTCTTTCTCTCTCTCTCTCTCTCTATTTCTCTCTATCTCTATTTCTCTCTCTCTATTTCTCTCTCTATCTTTTCTCTATTCTCTCTCTCTATTTCCCTCTCTATCTCTCTCTCCATTTCTCTCTCTCTCTCTCTATTTCTCTCTCTCTATTTCTCTCCCTTTCTCTCTCTCTCTCTCTCTATTTCTCTCTCTCTATTTCTCTTTCTCTCTATTTCTCTCTCTCTCTCTCTGTCAACTGCTGTAATAGATTACAGTAAATGATCTACAAAGTCTGTTCTGTGATTGTCTTTGCTTCAAATAGAGTTGAGGTCAACTAGTCTCTGTTAGGTAGAGCGGTAAGTGAAAATTAGTATTCTGTTAATGACCAATAGAAAACACACCAACCCACCTCCCAGCGGTGTAGACAGAAACTTTGATCGCCAGGTCTCTAAGGTCAACAGGTCTATAACTTGCATAGAATGATAGATTACTCTAGGTCAGGTTTTGCGTGTGTGTGTGTGCTTTTTAGAGAGGCGAACCCAAATACAAAGCATACAGAAACCGGATATGCCGACCTATGGGTCTATAGGCATCTAACTGGCACAACAAACTCATGCTCCAAGGTCATCTAACTGGCACAACAAACTCATGCTCCAAGGTCATCTAACTGGCACAACAAACTCATGCTCCAAGGTCATCTAACTGGCACAACAAACTCATGCTCCAAGGTCATCTAACTGGCACAACAAACTCATGCTCCAAGGTCATCTAACTGGCACAACAAACTCATGCTCCAAGGTCATCTAACTGGCACAACAAACTCATGTTCCAAGGTCATCTAACTGGCACAACAAACTCATGCTCCAAGGTCATCTAACTGGCACAACAAACTCATGCTCCAAGGTACAAATTACATACAGAACAGAAAGAGTGATTTAACAAATGACATACAGAACAGAAAGAGTGATTTAATAAATGACATACAGAACAGAAAGAGTGATTTAATAAATGACATACAGAACAGAAAGAGTGATTTAACAAATGCTTGATGTAGAGTGAATACAGATAGTTACAAAATAGTGTTGTATTGTCTAGTGTTTGCTCAGTTTGTATTGTCTAGTGTTTGTTCAGTTTGTATTGTGTAGTGTTTGCTCAGTTTGTATTGTCTAGTGTTTGTTCAGGAATCCAGTGTAATATGTTTTTATAGCATGGATGGAAAGAGTATCCAAGGGTTAAATTATGCTCGGGGTCAAAGGCGGAAGTCAGAGGGGCAACGTCGCGCCAGGTTTAGTGAGCTGGCACTAAGCAAGACTCTGCCACACCTCCACGTGGTGACCCTGGAAACAGACAGAAGATCATGTTTAGTTAAACGGGTACAATCGAGTGAGAGCTACTCTGGTATAAGTAGTAGTGCAGATGCAGTTACTTTTGATGAGTTCTGCTGACAACACAGACGAGCAGAATCCCAGAGTGACTAGTTCTGCACGTTTCTCCCGGTCCCAGAGTGACTAGTTCTGCCGATGGGAAAAGCTGAAACGTTAAAATCGCATGTGTGATGCTGTGGCCTGCAAGGGAAGCAAAGAATAGCACCACTGCAACCTACAATGCATGTCGTAAGAGGCGACTGATGTAGGCCCTAGAGATGTTTCTCTAGTAAATGAAAAGCATCGCAGAAATCGGATGTGCTGGCCTACTTGAGGCGCATAACTGGCACAGCGTACAATCGCTCTTAGGCTCATATCACATACAAATCACGACACAGAGTGGTTGACAAGTGGTTGATATGGAGCGTTCGAAGTAGAAGACTTAGGCTCAGATCACATACAAATCACGACACAGAGTGGTTGACAAGTGATCGATATGGAGCGTTCGAAGTAGAAGACTTAGGCTCAGATCACATACAAATCACGACACAGAGTGGTTGACAAGTGATCGATATGGAGCGTTCGAAGTAGAAGACTTAGGCTCAGATCACATACAAATCACGACACAGAGTGGTTGACAAGTGATCGATATGGAGCGTTCGAAGTAGAAGACTTAGGCTCAGATCACATACAAATCACGACACAGAGTGGTTGACAAGTGATCGATATGGAGCGTTCGAAGTAGAAGACTTAGGCTCAGATCACATACAAATCACGACACAGAGTGGTTGACAAGTGATCGATATGGAGCGTTCGAAGTAGAAGACTTAGGCTCAGATCACATACAAATCACGACACAGAGTGGTTGATATGGAGCGTTCGAAGTAGAAGAATGGTAAAACTGGCAAGGTAAGAGTCGTTCAGAGTCACGTCCCCTCGAAGCAATGGTCGCACTCATATGCCGGCTTTTGGCAGAATCGTCGGAAAAGAGAAAACATGTCGTGTCGACACAAGGGAAGATTGCAGTAAATTCCATATCAGAGGCCAAGCGCAGATACATTTACTGGGTAAGTTGTCCGAGCGCAAATCCCAAAGTTGCGTTCTAGCAAAACTGCCCTCCCTGTGACAATAGAGGAAGGTACTGTTGCACAAGCAACTAACATTCTCGGAAGAACTGGGGTGGGTGATGTTAGCGAGCGCAACATTTCGGTTGCGTTGCTAAGCGCCGAAAGAAACGACCTTCTAAAATATATGTCAGCAGCCCAGTCCAGTGTTTCGGAACAGGAAAATGCAGATGACATTTCAAATTGCCAAGTTCCGTTATGCCCCGAAACGGCTGGGAATACCAGGAATAAACTCACCCGTGGATAGAATACCAGGAATAAACTCCACCGTGGATAGAATACCAGGAATAAACTCACACCGTGGATATAATACAGGAATAAACTCACCCGTGGATAGAATACAGGAATAAACTCACACCGTGGATAGAATACCAGAATAAACTCACCGTGGATAGAATACCAGGAAGAAACTCCCCCGTGGATAGAATACCAGGGAATAGACTCACCGTGGATAGAATACCAGGAATAAACTCCACCGTGGATAGAATACCAGGAATAAACTCACACCGTGGATAGAATACCAGGAATAAACTCACACCGTGGATAGAATACCAGGAATAAACTCACACCGTGGATAGAATACCAGGAATAAACTCACACCGTGGATATAATACCAGGAATAAACTCACACCGTGGATAGAATACCAGGAATAAACTCACACCGTGGATAGAATACCAGGAATAAACTCACACGTGGATAGAATACAGGAAGAAACTCACACCGTGGATAGAATACCGGAATAAACTCACCGTGGATAGAATACAGGAATAAACTCACACCGTGGATAGAATACCAGGAATAAACTCACACCGTGGATAGAATACCAGGAATAAACTCACACCGTGGATAGAATACCGGAATAAACTCACACCGTGGATAGAATACCAGGAATAAACTCACACCGTGGATAGAATACCAGGAATAAACTCACCCCGTGGATAGAATACCAGGAATAAACTCACACCGTGGATAGAATACCCGGGAAAAAACTCACACCGTGGATATAATACCAGGAATAAACTCCACCGTGGATAGAATACCAGGAATAAACTCACACCGTGGATAGAATACCCGGAATAAACTCACACCGTGGATAGAATACCAGGAATAAACTCACACCGTGGATAGAATACCAGGAATAAACTCACACCGTGGATAGAATACCAGGAATAAACTCACACCGTGGATAGAATACCAGGATAAACTCACCGTGGATAGAATACCAGGAATAAACTCACCGTGGATATAATACCAGGAATAAACTCACACCGTGGATAGAATACCAGGAATAAACTCACACGTGGATAGAATACCAGGAATAAACTCACACCGTGGATAGAATACAGGAATAAACTCCACCGTGGATAGAATACCAGAATAAACTCACACCGTGGATAGAATACCAGGAATAAACTCACACCGTGGATAGAATACCAGGAATAAACTCCCACCGTGGATAGAATACCAGGAATAAACTCACCCCGTGGATAGAATACCAGGAATAAACTCACACCGTGGATAGAATACCAGGAATAAACTCACACCGTGGATAGAATACCAGAATAAACTCACCGTGGATAGAATACCCGGAATAAACTCACACCGTGGATAGAATACCAGGAATAAACTCACACCGTGGATAGAATACCAGGAATAAACTCACACCGTGGATAGAATACAAGGAATAAACTCACACCGTGGATATAATACCAGAATAAACTCACACCGTGGATAGAATACCAGGAATAAACTCACACCGTGGATAGAATACCAGGAATAAACTCACACCGTGGATAGAATGCCAGGGAAAAAACTCACACCGTGGATAGAATACCAGGAATAAACTCACACCGTGGATAGAATACCAGGAATAAACTCACACCGTGGATAGAATACCAGGAATAAACTCACACCGTGGATAGAATACCAGGAATAAACTCACACCGTGGATAGAATACCAGGAATAAACTCACACCGTGGATATAATACCAGGAATAAACTCACACCGTGGATAGAATACCAGGGAATAAACTCACACCGTGGATAGAATACCAGGAATAAACTCACACCGTGGATAGAATACCAGGAATAAACTCACACCGTGGATAGAATACCAGGAATAAACTCACACCGTGGATAGAATACAAGGAATAAACTCACACCGTGGATAGAATACCAGGAATAAACTCACACCGTGGATAGAATACCAGGAATAAACTCACCCCGTGGATAGAATACCAGGAATAAGCTCACCGTTGATAGAATACCAGGAATAAACTCACACCGTGGATAGAATACCAGGAATAAACTCACCCCGTGGATAGAATACCAGGAATAAACTCACACCGTGGATAGAATACCAGGAATAAACTCACACGTGGATAGAATACCAGGAATAAACTCACACCGTGGATAGAATACCAGAATAAACTCACACCGTGGATAGAATACCAGGGAATAACTCACACCGTGGATAGAATACCAGGAATAAACTCACACCGTGGATAGAGATACCAGGAATAAACTCACACCGTGGATAGAATACCAGGGAAAAAACTCCCCGTGGATAGAATACCAGGAATAAACTCACCGTGGATAAGAATACTCCAAGAAGGAATAAACTCACACCGTGGATAGAATACCAGGAATAAACTCCCACCGTGGATAGAATACCAGGAATAAACTCACACCGTGGATAGAATACCAGAATAAACTCACACCGTGGAAATAGAATACCAGGAATAAACTACACCGTGGATAGAATACCAGGAATAAACTCACACCGTGGATAGAATACCAGGAATAAACTCACCCCGTGGATAGAATACCAGGAATAAACTCACACCGTGGATAGAATACCAGGAATAAACTCACACCGTGGATAGAATACCAGGAATAAACTCACACCGTGGATAGAATACCAGGAATAAACTCACACCGTGGATAGAATACCAGGAATAAACTCACACCGTGGATAGAATACCCGGAATAAACTCACACCGTGGATAGAATACCAGGAATAAACTCACACCGTGGATAGAATACAAGGAATAAACTCACACCGTGGATAGAATACCAGGAATAAACTCACACCGTGGATAGAATACCAGGAATAAACTCACACCGTGGATAGAATACCAGGAATAAACTCACACCGTGGATAGAATACCAGGAATAAACTCCCACCGTGGATAGAATACCAGGAATAAACTCACACCGTGGATAGAATACCAGGAATAAACTCACACAACGATAAGGATGAAGAATACCAGGAATAAACTCACACCGTGGATAGAATACCAGGAATAAACTCACACGTGGATAGAATACCAGAATAAACTCACCCCTGGATAGAATACCAGGAATAAACTCACACCGTGGATAGAATACCAGGAATAAACTCACACCGTGGATAGAATACAAGGAATAAACTCACACCGTGGATAGAATACCAGGAATAAACTCACCCCGTGGATAGAATACAGGGAAAAAACTCACACCGTGGATATAATACCAGGAATAAACTCACACCGTGGATAGAATACCAGGAATAAACTCACACGTGGATAGAATACAAGGAATAAACTCACACCGTGGATAGAATACCAGGAATAAACTCACACCGTGGATAGAATACCAGGAATAAACTCACACCGTGGATAGAATACCAGGAATAAACTCACACCGTGGATAGAATACCAGGAATAAACTCACACCGTGGATAGAATACCAGGAATAAACTCACACCGTGGATAGAATACCAGGAATAAACTCACACCGTGGATAGAATACCAGGAATAAACTCACACCGTGGATAGAATACCAGGAATAAACTCACACCGTGGATTAGAATACCAGGAATAAACTCACACCGTGGATAGAATACCAGGAATAAACTCACACCGTGGATAGAATACCAGGAATAAACTCACACCGTGGATAGAATACAAGGAATAAACTCACACCGTGGATAGAATACCAGGAATAAACTCACACCGTGGATAGAATACCAGGAATAAACTCCCACCGTGGATAGAATACCAGGAATAAACTCACACCGTGGATAGAATCCCAGGAATAAACTCACACCGTGGATAGAATACCAGGAATAAACTCACACCGTGGATAGAATACCAGGAATAAACTCACACCGTGGATAGAATACCAGGAATAAACTCACACCGTGGATAGAATACCCGGAATAAACTCACACCGTGGATAGAATACCAGGAATAAACTCACACCGTGGATAGAATACCAGGAATAAACTCACACCGTGGATAGAATACCAGGAATAAACTCACACCGTGGATAGAATACCAGGAATAAACTCCCACCGTGGATAGAATACCAGGAATAAACTCACACCGTGGATAGAATACCAGGAATAAACTCACACCGTGGATAGAATACCAGGAATAAACTCACACCGTGGATAGAATACCAGGAATAAACTCACACCGTGGATAGAATACCAGGAATAAACTCACCCCGTGGATAGAATACCAGGAATAAACTCACACCGTGGATAGAATACCGGAATAAACTCACACCGTGGATAGAATACCAGGAATAAACTCACACCGTGGATAGAATACCAGGAATAAACTCACACCGTGGATAGAATACCAGGAATAAACTCACACCGTGGATAGAATACCCGGAATAAACTCACACCGTGGATAGAATACCAGGAATAAACTCACCCCGTGGATAGAATACCAGGAATAAACTCACACCGTGGATAGAATACCAGGAATAAACTCACACCGTGGATAGAATACCAGGAATAAACTCACACCGTGGATAGAATACCAGGAATAAACTCCCACCGTGGATAGAATACCAGGAATAAACTCACACCGTGGATAGAATACCAGGAATAAACTCACACCGTGGATAGAATACCAGGAATAAACTCACACCGTGGATAGAATACCAGGAATAACCTCACACCGTGGATAGAATACCAGGAATAAACTCACACCGTGGATAGAATACCAGGAATAAACTCACACCGTGGATAGAATAGGAATAAACTCCACCGTGGATAGAATACCAGGAATAAACTCACACCGTGGATAGAATACCAGAATAAACTACACCGTGGATAGAATACCAGGAATAAACTCACACCGTGGATAGAATACAGGGAAAATAAACTCACACCGTGGATAGAATACCAGGAATAAACTCACACCGTGGATAGAATACCAGGAATAAACTCACCGTGGATAGAGATACCAGGAATAAACTCACCGTGGATAGAATACCAGGAATAAACTCACACGTGGATAGAATACCAGGAATAAACTCACACCGTGGATAGAATACCAGGGAAAAAACTCACACCGTGGATAGAATACCAGGAATAAACTCACACCGTGGATAGAATACCAGGAATAAACTCACACCGTGGATAGAATACCAGGAATAAACTCCCACCGTGGATAGAATACCAGGGAAAAAACTCCCCCGTGGATAGAATACCAGGAATAAACTCACACCGTGGATAGAATACCAGGAATAAACTCACACCGTGGATAGAATACCAGGAATAAACTCACACCGTGGATAGAATACCAGGAATAAACTCACACCGTGGATAGAATACCAGGGAAAAAACTCCACCGTGGATAGAATACCAGGAATAAACTCACACCGTGGATAGAATACCAGGGAAAAAACTCACACGTGGATAGAATACAGGGAAAAAACTCACACGTGGATAGAATACCAGGAATAAACTCACCGTGGATAGAATACCAGGAATAAACTCACCGTGGATAGAATACCAGGAATAAACTACACCGTGGATAGAATACCAGGAATAAACTCACACCGTGGATAGAATACCAGGAATAAACTCACACCGTGGATAGAATACCCGGAATAAACTCACACCGTGGATAGAATACCAGGAATAAACTCACACCGTGGATAGAATACAAGGAATAAACTCACACCGTGGATAGAATACCAGGAATAAACTCACACCGTGGATAGAATACCAGGAATAAACTCACACCGTGGATAGAATACAAGGAATAAACTCACACCGTGGATAGAATACCAGGAATAAACTCACCCCGTGGATAGAATACCAGGAATAAACTCACACCGTGGATAGAATACCAGGAATAAACTCACCCCGTGGATAGAATACCAGGAATAAACTCACACCGTGGATAGAATACCAGGAATAAACTCACACCGTGGATAGAATACCAGGAATAAACTCACACCGTGGATAGAATACCAGGAATAAACTCACACCGTGGATAGAATACCAGGAATAAACTCACACCGTGGATAGAATACCAGGAATAAACTCACCCCGTGGATAGAATACCAGGAATAAACTCACCCCTGGATAGAATGCCAGGAATAAACTCACACCGTGGATAGAATACAGGAATAACTCACCGTGATAGAATACCGAATAAACTCACACCGTGGATAGAATACCAGGAATAAACTCACACCGTGGATAGAATACCAGGAATAAACTCACACCGTGGATAGAATACCAGGAATAAACTCACACCGTGGATAGAATACCAGGAATAAACTCACCCCGTGGATAGAATACCAGGAATAAACTCACACCGTGGATAGAATACCAGGAATAAACTCACACCGTGGATAGAATACCAGGAATAAACTCACACGTGGATAGAATACCAGGAATAAACTCCACCGTGGATAGAATACCAGGAATAAACTCACACCGTGGATAGAATACCAGGAATAAACTCACACCGTGGATAGAATACCAGGAATAAACTCACACCGTGGATAGAATACCAGGAATAAACTCACACCGTGGATAGAATACCAGAATAAACTCACACCGTGGATAGAATACCAGGAATAAACTCACACCGTGGATAGAATACCAGGAATAAACTCACACCGTGGATAGAATACCAGGAAAAAACTCCCCCGTGGATAGAATACCAGGAATAAACTCACACCGTGGATAGAATCCCAGGAATAAACTCACACCGTGGATAGAATACCAGGAATAAACTCACACGTGGATAGAATACAAGGAATAAACTCACACCGTGGATAGAATACCAGGAATAAACTCAACCCCTGGATAGAATACCAGGAATAAACTCACACCGTGGATAGAATACCAGGAATAAACTCACACCGTGGATAGAATACCAGGAATAAACTCACACCGTGGATAGAATACCAGGAATAAACTCACACCGTGGATAGAATACCAGGGAAAAAACTCACACCGTGGATAGAATACCAGAATAAACTCACACCGTGGATAGAATACCAGGAATAAACTCACACCGTGGATAGAATACCAGAATAAACTCACACCCTGGATAGAATACAGGAATAAACTCACACCGTGGATAGAATACCAGAATAAACTCACACCGTGGATAGAATACCAGGAATAAACTCACACCGTGGATAGAATACCAGAATAAACTCACACCGTGGATAGATACCAGAATAAACTCACACCGTGGATAGAATACAGGAATAAACTCACCGTGGATAGAATACCAGAATAAACTCACACCGTGGATAGAATACCAGGAATAAACTCACACCGTGGATAGAATACCAGGAATAAACTCACACCGTGGATAGAATACCAGAATAAACTCCACCGTGGATAGAATACCAGGAATAAACTCACACCGTGGATAGAATACCAGGAATAAACTCACCCCGTGGATAGAATACCAGGAATAAACTCACACCGTGGATAGAATACCAGGAATAAACTCACACCGTGGATAGAATACCAGGAATAAACTCACACCGTGGATAGAATACCAGGAATAAACTCACACCGTGGATAGAATACCAGGAATAAACTCACACCGTGGATAGATACCAGGAATAAACTCCACCGTGGATAGAATACCAGGAATAAACTCACACCGTGGATAGAATACCAGGAATAAACTCACACCGTGGATAGAATACCAGGAATAAACTCACCCCGTGGATAGAATACAGGAAAAACTCCACCGTGGATAGAATCCCAGGAATAAACTCACACCGTGGATAGAATACCAGGAATAAGCTACACCGTGGATAGAATACCGGAATAAACTCACACCGTGGATAGAATACCAGGAATAAACTCACACCGTGGATAGAATACCAGGAATAAACTCACACGTGGATAGAATACCAGGAATAAACTCACCGTGGATAGAATACCAGGAATAAACTCACCGTGGATAGAATACCAGGAATAAACTCACACCGTGGATAATAAGAATAACTCCAGAGAATAAACTCACACCGTGGATAGAATACCAGGAATAAACTCACACGTGGATAGAATACCAGAATAAACTCACACCGTGGATAGAATACCAGGAATAAGCTCACACCGTGGATAGAATACCAGGAATAAACTCACACCGTGGATAGAATACAGGGAAAAAACTCACACCGTGGATAGAATACCAGGAATAAACTCACACCGTGGATAGAATACCAGGAATAAACTCACACCGTGGATAGAATACCAGGAATAAACTCACACCGTGGATAGAATACCAGGAATAAACTCACCCCGTGGATAGAATACCAGGAATAAACTCACACCGTGGATAGAATACCAGGAATAAACTCACACCGTGGATAGAATACCAGGAATAAACTCACACCGTGGATAGAATACCAGGAATAAACTCACCCCGTGGATAGAATACCAGGAATAAACTCACACCGTGGATAGAATACCAGGAATAAACTCACCCCGTGGATAGAATACCAGGAATAAACTCACACCGTGGATAGAATACCAGGAATAAACTCCACCGTGGATAATACCAGGAATAAACTACACCGTGGATAGAATACCGAGAATAAACTCCCCCGTGGATAGAATACAGGAATAAACTCACACCGTGGATAGAAAACCCGGAATAACTCACACCGTGGATAGAATACCAGGAATAAACTCACACCGTGGATAGAATACCAGAATAAACTCACACCGTGGATAGAATACCAGGAATAAACTCACACCGTGGATAGAATACCAGGAATAAACTCACACCGTGGATAAATACCAGGAATAAACTCACACGTGGATAGAATACCAGGAATAAACTCACACCGTGGATAGAATACCAGGAATAAACTCACACCGTGGATAGAATACCAGAATAAACTCACACCGTGGATAGAATACCAGGAATAAACTCACACCGTGGATAGAATACCAGGAATAAACTCACACCGTGGATAGAATACCAGGAATAAACTCACACCGTGGATAGAATACCAGGAATAAACTCACACCGTGGATAGAATACCAGGAATAAACTCACCGTGGATAGAGATACCAGGAATAAACTCACACCGTGGATAGAATACCAGGAATAAACTCACACCGTGGATAGAATACCAGGAATAAACTCACACCGTGGATAGAATACCAGGAATAAACTCACACCGTGGATAGAATACCAGGAATAAACTCACACCGTGGATAGAATACCAGGATAAACTCATCACCGTGGATAGAATACCAGGAATAAACTCACACCGTGGATAGAATACCAGGAATAAACTCACACCGTGGATAGAATACCAGGAATAAACTCACACCGTGGATAGAATACCAGGAATAAACTCACACCGTGGATAGAATACCAGGGAAAAAACTCACACCGTGGATAGAATACCAGGAATAAACTCACACCGTGGATAGAATACCGGAATAAACTCACACCGTGGATAGAATACCAGGAATAAACTCCCACCGTGGATAGAATACCAGAATAAACTCACCGTGGATAGAATACCAGGAATAAACTCACACCGTGGATAGAATACCAGGAATAAACTCACACCGTGGATAGAATACCAGGAATAAACTCACCCCGTGGATAGAATACCAGGAATAAACTCACCCCGTGGATAGAATACCAGGAATAAACTCACACCGTGGATAGAATACCAGGAATAAACTCACACCGTGGATAGAATACCAGGAATAAACTCACACCGTGGATAGAATACCAGGAATAAACTCACACCGTGGATAGAATACCAGGAATAAACTCACACCGTGGATAGAATACCAGGAATAAACTCACACCGTGGATAGAATACCAGGAATAAACTCACACCGTGGATAGAATACCAGGAATAAACTCACACCGTGGATAGAATACCAGGAATAAACTCACACCGTGGATAGAATACCAGAATAAACTCACACCGTGGATAGAATACCAGGAATAAACTCACACCGTGGATAGAATACCAGGAATAAACTCACACCGTGGATAGAATACCAGGGAATAAACTCACACCGTGGATATAATACCAGGAATAAACTCACACCGTGGATAGAATACCAGGAATAAACTCACACCGTGGATAGAATACCAGGAATAAACTCACACCGTGGATAGAATACCAGGAATAAACTCACACCGTGGATAGAATACCAGGAATAAACTCACACCGTGGATAGAATACCAGGGAAAAAACTCACACCGTGGATAGAATACCAGGAATAAACTCACACCGTGGATAGAATACCAGGAATAAACTCACACCGTGGATAGAATACCAGGAATAAACTCACACCGTGGATAGAATACCAGGAATAAACTCACACCGTGGATAGAATACCAGGAATAAACTCACCCCGTGGATAGAATACCAGGAATAAACTCACACCGTGGATAGAATACCAGGAATAAACTCACACCGTGGATAGAATACCAGGAATAAACTCACACCGTGGATAGAATACCAGGAATAAACTCACACCGTGGATAGAATACAAGGAATAAACTCACACCGTGGATAGAATACCAGGAATAAACTCACCCCGTGGATAGAATACCAGGAATAAACTCACACCGTGGATAGAATACCAGGAATAAACTCACACCGTGGATAGAATACCAGGAATAAACTCACACCGTGGATAGAATACCAGGAATAAACTCACACCGTGGATAGAATACCAGGAATAAACTCACACCGTGGATAGAATACCAGGAATAAACTCACACCGTGGATAGAATACCAGGAATAAACTCACACCGTGGATAGAATACCAGGAATAAACTCACACCGTGGATAGAATACCAGGAATAAACTCACACCGTGGATAGAATACCAGAATAAACTCACACCGTGGATAGAATACAGGAATAAACTCACACCGTGGATAGAATACCAGGAATAAACTCACACCGTGGATAGAATACCAGGAATAAACTCACACCGTGGATAAATACCAGGAATAAACTCACCGTGGATAGAATACCAGGAATAAACTCACACCGTGGATAGAATACCAGGAATAAACTCACACCGTGGATAGAATACCAGGAATAAACTCACACCGTGGATAGAATACCAGGAATAAACTCACACCGTGGATAGAATACCAGGAATAAACTCACACCGTGGATAGAATACCAGAATAAACTCACACCGTGGATAGAATACCAGGAATAAACTAACACCGTGGATAGAATACCAGGAATAAACTCACACCGTGGATAGAATACCAGGAATAAACTCCCACCGTGGATAGAATACCAGGAATAAACTCACACCGTGGATAGATACCAGGAATAAACTCACACCGTGGATAGAATACCAGGAATAAACTCACACCGTGGATAGAATACCAGGAATAAACTCCCACCGTGGATAGAATACCAGGAATAAACTCACACCGTGGATAGAATACCAGGAATAAACTAACACCGTGGATAGAATACCAGGAATAAACTCACACCGTGGATAGAATACCCGGAATAAACTCACACCGTGGATAGAATACCAGGAATAAACTCACACCGTGGATAGAATACCAGGAATAAACTCACCCCGTGGATAGAATACCAGGAATAAACTCACACCGTGGATAGAATACCAGGGAATAAACTCACACCGTGGATAGAATACCAGGAATAAACTCACACCGTGGATAGAATACCAGGAATAAACTCACCCCGTGGATAGAATACCAGGAATAAACTCACACCGTGGATAGAATACCAGGAATAAACTCACCCCGTGGATAGAATACCAGGAATAAACTCACACCGTGGATAGAATACCAGGAATAAACTCACACCGTGGATAGAATACCAGGAATAAACTCACACCGTGGATAGAATACCAGGAATAAACTCCCACCGTGGATAGAATACCAGGAATAAACTCACACCGTGGATAGAATACCAGGAATAAACTCACACCGTGGATAGAATACCAGGAATAAACTCCCACCGTGGATAGAATACCAGGAATAAACTCACACCGTGGATAGAATACCAGGAATAAACTCACACCGTGGATAGAATACCAGGAATAACCTCACACCGTGGATAGAATACCAGGAATAAACTCACACCGTGGATAGAATACCCGGATAAACTCAACCGTGGATAGAATACCAGGAATAAACTCACACCGTGGATAGAATACAAGGAATAAACTCACACCGTGGAAAAGAATAAACCCCAGGAATAAGTAAACTCACACCGTGGATAGAATACCAGGAATAAACTCACACCGTGGATAGAATACCAGGAATAAACTCCCACCGTGGATAGAATACCAGGAATAAACTCACACCGTGGATAGAATACCAGGAATAAACTCACACCGTGGATAGAATACCAGGAATAAACTCACACCGTGGATAGAGATACCAGGAATAAACTCACACCGTGGATAGAATACCAGGAATAAACTCACACCGTGGATAGAATACCAGGAATAAACTCACACCGTGGATAGAATACCAGGAATAAACTCACACCGTGGATAGAATACCAGGAATAAACTCCCACCGTGGATAGAATACCAGGAATAAACTCACACCGTGGATAGAATACAAGGAATAAACTCACACCGTGGATAGAATACCAGGAATAAACTCACACCGTGGATAGAATACCAGGGAAAAAACTCACACCGTGGATAGAATACCAGGAATAAACTCACACCGTGGATAGAATACCAGGAATAAACTCACACCGTGGATAGAATACAGATAAACTCACCGTGGATAGAATACCAGGAATAAACTCACACCGTGGATAGAATACCAGGAATAAACTCCCACCGTGGATAGAATACCAGGAATAAACTCACACCGTGGATAGAATACCAGGAATAAACTCACCCCGTGGATAGAATACCAGGAATAAACTCACACCGTGGATAGAATACAAGGAATAAACTCACACCGTGGATAGAATACCAAGAATAAACTCACACCGTGGATAGAATACCAGGAATAAACTCACCCCGTGGATAGAATACCAAAGGGAAAAAACTCACCGTGGATAGAATACCAGGAATAAACTCCCCCGTGGATAGAATACAGGAATAAACTCACACCGTGGATAGAATCAGAATAAACTCACACCGTGGATAGAATACCAGGAATAAACTCACACCGTGGATAGAATACCAGGAATAAACTCACACCGTGGATAGAATACCAGGAATAAACTCACACCGTGGATAGAATACCAGGAATAAACTCACCCCGTGGATAGAATACCAGGAATAAACTCACACCGTGGATAGAATACCAGAATAAATCACCGTGGATAGAATACAGAATAACTCACCGTGGATAGAATACCAGGAATAAACTCACACCGTGGATAGAATACCAGGAATAAACTCACACCGTGGATAGAATACCAGGAATAAACTCACACCGTGGATAGAGATACCAGGAATAAACTCACACGTGGATAGAATACCAGGAATAAACTCACCTGGATGAATACCAGAATAAACTCCACCTGGAATGAAACGGATAAACACACCGTGGATAGAATACCAGGGAAAAAACTCACACCGTGGATAGATACCAGAATAACTCACCGGGATAGAATACCAGGAATAAACTCACACCGTGGATAGGGAATACCAGAATAAACTCACACCGTGGATAGAATACCAAGAAGAATAAACTCACACGTGGATAGAATACCAAGGAATAAGCTCACACCGTGGATAGAATACTGAGGAATAAACTCCACCGTGGATAGAAAATACGAGGAATAAAGCTCACCGTGGATAGAAAGATACATAAGAAATAAACTCACACCTGTGGATAGAAATACCAGAATAAACTCACACCGTGGATAGAATACCAGGAATAAACTCACACCGTGGATAGAATTTTCGAATGAAGAATAAACTCACACCGTGGATAGAAATTTTCTGTAGTGAATAAACTCACACCGTGGATAGAATTTTCATAGGAATAAACTCACACCGTGGATAGAATTACGAAAGTATAACTCACACCGTGGATAGAAAAATTATAAGGAATAAACTCACACCGTGGATAGAAATTATACTGATAATGAAAAATAAACTCACACCGTGGATAGAAAGTTATACTGATATGTCAAGAATAAACTCACACCGTGGATAGAAAGTTATACTGATAATGTAAAAAACTCACACCGTGGATAGAAAGTTATACTGATAATGTCAGAATAAACTCACACCGTGGATAGAAAGTTATACTGATAATGTCAAGAATAAACTCACACCGTGGATAGAAAAGTTATACTGATAATGTAAAGAATAAACTCACACCGTGGATAGAAAAGTTATACTGATAATGTCAAGAATAAACTCACACCGTGGATAGAAAAGTTATACTGATAATGTCAAGAATAAACTCACACCGTGGATAGAAAAGTTATACTGATAATGTAAAGAATAAACTCACACCGTGGATAGAAAAGTTATACTGATAATGTAAAGAATAAACTCACACCGTGGATAGAAAAGTTATACTGATAATGTAAAGAATAAACTCACACCGTGGATAGAAAAGTTATACTGATAATGTCAAGAATAAACTCCCCCGTGGATAGAAAAGTTATACTGATAATGTCAAGAATAAACTCACACCGTGGATAGAAAAGTTATACTGATAATGTAAAGAATAAACTCACACCGTGGATAGAAAAGTTATACTGATAATGTCAAGAATAAACTCACACCGTGGATAGAAAAGTTATACTGATAATGTCAAGAATAAACTCACACCGTGGATAGAAAAGTTATACTGATAATGTCAAGAATAAACTCACACCGTGGATAGAAAAGTTATACTGATAATGTCAAGAATAAACTCACACCGTGGATAGAAAAGTTATACTGATAATGTAAAGAATAAACTCACACCGTGGATAGAAAAGTTATACTGATAATGTAAAGAATAAACTCACACCGTGGATAGAAAAGTTATACTGATAATGTCAAGAATAAACTCACACCGTGGATAGAAAAGTTATACTGATAATGTCAAGAATAAACTCACACCGTGGATAGAAAAGTTATACTGATAATGTAAAGAATAAACTCACACCGTGGATAGAAAAGTTATACTGATAATGTCAAGAATAAACTCACACCGTGGATAGAAAAGTTATACTGATAATGTCAAGAATAAACTCACACCGTGGATAGAAAAGTTATACTGATAATGTCAAGAATAAACTCACACCGTGGATAGAAAAGTTATACTGATAATGTCAAGAATAAACTCCCCCGTGGATAGAAAAGTTATACTGATAATGTAAGAATAAACTCACACCGTGGATAGAAAAGTTATACTGATAATGTCAAGAATAAACTCACACCGTGGATAGAAAAGTTATACTGATAATGTCAAGAATAAACTCACACCGTGGATAGAAAAGTTATACTGATAATGTCAAGAATAAACTCACACCGTGGATAGAAAAGTTATACTGATAATGTCAAGAATAAACTCACACCGTGGATAGAAAAGTTATACTGATAATGTAAAGAATAAACTCACACCGTGGATAGAAAAGTAATACTGATAATGTCAAGAATAAACTCACACCGTGGATAGAAAAGTTATACTGATAATGTCAAGAATAAACTCACACCGTGGATAGAAAAGTTATACTGATAATGTCAAGAATAAAACTCACACCGTGGATAGAAAAGTTATACTGATAATGTCAAGAATAAACTCACACCGTGGATAGAAAAGTTATACTGATAATGTCAGAATAAACTCACCCGTGGATAGAAAAGTTATACTGATAATGTCAAAGAATAAACTCACACCGTGGATAGAAAAGTTATACTGATAATGTCAAGAATAAACTCACACCGTGGATAGAAAAGTTATACTGATAATGTCAAGAATAAACTCACACCGTGGATAGAAAAGTTATACTGATAATGTCAAGAATAAACTCACACGTGGATAGAAGAAAGTTATACTGATAATGTAACGAAGAATAAACTCACACCGTGGATAGAAAAGTTATACTGATAATGTCAAGAATAAACTCACACCGTGGATAGAAAAGTTATACTGATAATGTCAAGAATAAACTCACACCGTGGATAGAAAAGTTATACTGATAATGTAAAGAATAAACTCACACCGTGGATAGAAAAGTTATACTGATAATGTCAAGAATAAACTCACACCGTGGATAGAAAAGTTATACTGATAATGTCAAGAATAAACTCACACCGTGGATAGAAAAGTTATACTGATAATGTCAAGAATAAACTCACACCGTGGATAGAAAAGTTATACTGATAATGTCAAGAATAAACTCCCCCGTGGATAGAAAAGTTATACTGATAATGTCAAGAATAAACTCACACCGTGGATAGAAAAGTTATACTGATAATGTCAGAATAAACTCACCGTGGATAGAAAAGTTATACTGATAATGTCAAGAATAAACTCACACCGTGGATAGAAAAGTTATACTGATAATGTCAAGAATAAACTCACACCGTGGATAGAAAAGTTATACTGATAATGTCAAGAATAAACTCACACCGTGGATAGAAAAGTTATACTGATAATGTCAAGAATAAACTCACACCGTGGATAGAAAAGTTATACTGATAATGTCAAGAATAAACTCACACCGTGGATAGAAAAGTTATACTGATAATGTCAAGAATAAACTCACACCGTGGATAGAAAAGTTATACTGATAATGTAAAGAATAAACTCACACCGTGGATAGAAAAGTTATACTGATAATGTCAAGAATAAACTCACACCGTGGATAGAAAAGTTATACTGATAATGTCAAGAATAAACTCACACCGTGGATAGAAAAGTTATACTGATAATGTCAAGAATAAACTCACACCGTGGATAGAAAAGTTATACTGATAATGTCAAGAATAAACTCACACCGTGGATAGAAAAGTTATACTGATAATGTCAAGAATAAACTCACACCGTGGATAGAAAAGTTATACTGATAATGTCAAGAATAAACTCACACCGTGGATAGAAAAGTTATACTGATAATGTCAAGAATAAACTCACACCGTGGATAGAAAAGTTATACTGATAATGTAAAGAATAAACTCACACCGTGGATAGAAAAGTTATACTGATAATGTCAAGAATAAACTCACACCGTGGATAGAAAAGTTATACTGATAATGTAAAGAATAAACTCACAGTGGATGAAAAGTTATACTGATAATGTCAAGAATAAACTCACCGTGGATAGAAAAGTATACTGATAATGTCAGAATAAACTCACACGTGGATAGAAAAGTTATACTGATAATGTAAAAATAAACTCACACCGTGGATAGAAAAGTAATACTGATAATGTCAAGAATAAACTCACACCGTGGATAGAAAAGTTATACTGATAATGTAAAGAATAAACTCACACCGTGGATAGAAAAGTTATACTGATAATGTCAAGAATAAACTCACACCGTGGATAGAAAAGTTATACTGATAATGTCAAGAATAAACTCACACCGTGGATAGAAAAGTTATACTGATAATGTCAAGAATAAACTCACACCGTGGATAGAAAAGTTATACTGATAATGTCAAGAATAAACTCACACCGTGGATAGAAAAGTTATACTGATAATGTCAAGAATAAACTCACACCGTGGATAGAAAAGTTATACTGATAATGTCAAGAATAAACTCACACCGTGGATAGAAAAGTTATACTGATAATGTCAAGAATAAACTCACACCGTGGATAGAAAAGTTATACTGATAATGTCAGAATAAACTCCACCGTGGATAGAAAAGTTATACTGATAATGTCAAGAATAAACTCACACCGTGGATAGAAAAGTTATACTGATAATGTCAAGAATAAACTCACACCGTGGATAGAAAAGTTATACTGATAATGTAAAGAATAAACTCACTATAGAAAGTTATACTGATAATGTCAAGAATAAACTCACACCGTGGATAGAAAAGTTATACTGATAATGTAAGAATAAACTCACCGTGGATAGAAAAGTTATACTGATAATGTAAGAATAAACTCACACCGTGGATAGAAAAGTTATACTGATAATGTAGAATAAACTACACGTGGATGAAAAGTTATACTGATAATGAGAATAACTCACACCGTGGATAGAAAGTTATACTGATAATGTCAAGAATAAACTCACACCGTGGATAGAAAAGTTATACTGATAATGTCAAGATAAGCTCACCCGTGGATGAAAAGTAACTGATAATTCAGAATACTCACCCCGTGGATAGAAAAGTTATACTGATAATGTCAGAATAACTCACACCGTGGATGAAAAGTTACTGATAATGTAGAATACTCACCGTGGATAGAAAGTTATACTGATAATGTCAAGAATAAACTCAACCGGGATGAAAGTTATACTGTAATGTCAAGAATAAACTCACCGTGGATAGAAAGTTATACTGATAATGTCAAGAATAAACTCACACCGTGGATAGAAAAGTTATACTGATAATGTAAGAATAAACTCCACCGTGGATAGAAAAGTTATACTGATAATGTAAGAATAAACTACACCGTGGATAGAAAGTTATACTGATAATGTGAATAAACTCACACCGTGGATAGAAATACGATAATCAAGAAAAAACTCAACATGATAGAAAAGTTATACTGATAATTCAAGAATAAACTCACACCGTGGATAGAAAAGTTATACTGATAATGTCAAGAATAAACTCACACCGTGGATAGAAAGATACGATAGTAAGAATAAACTCACACCGTGGATAGAAATTATACTAGTAGAATAAACTCACACCGTGGATAGAAAGTTATACTGTAATGTCAGAATAAACTCACACCGTGGATAGAAAGTTATACTGATAATGTCAGAATAAACTCCCCCGTGATAGAAAGTTATACTGATAATGAAGAATAACCCCGGGATAAGTTATACTGATAATGTCAAGAATAAACTCACACCGTGGATAGAATAAGAGTAATAAACTCACCGTGGATGAATAGTTACTGATAGAATAAGAATAAACCCCACCGTGGATAGAAAGTTATTGATAATGTCGAATAACTCACACTGGATGAAGATCATAATGAAATAAACTCCACCGTGTGAATAGGGAAAAGTTATACTGTAATGAAGATAAACTCACACGTGGATGAAAGTAATAGAATGATAAACTCACACCGTGGATAGAAAAGTTATACTGATAATGTCAAAATAAGCTCACATGAATAGAATTACATGTGCTACCAGATAACTCAGGATAGAAAAGAATTATACTGATAATGGAAACTCACCGTGGATAGAATGCATAAACTCACCGTGGATAGAAAGTTATACCTGATAATGTCAAGAATAACTCCACCGTGGATAGAAAAGTTATACTGATAATGTCAGAATAAACTCACACGTGATGAAATATGAAATGCAGGAATAAACTCACCGTGGATAGAATAGGAATAAACTCACACGTGATAGAATCAATGCTCACAGGGAATCAGGAATAAACTCACACCGTGGATAGAAAAGTAATACCTGATAATGTCAGATAAACTCACCGTGGATAGAATACCAGAATAAACTCACACTGTGGATAGAGTACGGAATAAACTCACGTGGATAGAAACGTAAACTCACACCGTGGATAGCGAATACTCTGGTAAAGAATAAACTCACACCGTGGATAGAAAAGTTATACTGATAATGTAAAGAATAAACTCACACTGTGATAAGAAATACAGAATAAACTCACGTGATAGAATGCCAAGAATAACTCACCTGGTAGAATCGAATAGAACTCACACCTGGGATACGAGAAGTAAATCAGCCTGGATAGATGATCAAGAATAAACTCACACGTGGGATAAGGTACAGAGATAATACTCACTGATAAGATATCGAATGAGAATAACTCACACGTGGATAGAATACCAGAAAAACTCCCTGGATAGAATAACAGAATAAACTCTCACACCGTGGATAGAATTACCTAGATAAACTACACCGTGGATAACAGAATGTCTAATAAACTCCACTGTGGATAAGAATCCGGAAGTAAGTCACACTGGATAGAATACAGAATAACTCACCTGTCAGTAAATACTGCGTGAGTATGCTACGTGGATAGTCGAGATAAACTCACGATTGGACAGAATCCAGGATAAACTCCACTGTGGCATAGAACTATCAACGGAATACTCAGTGATAATACCAAAATAAACTCACACCAGTCAGATAAAATCACCGGTAATAAACATACGATGCATGAAATCAGTACTGGATAATGTAAGATCTGATGACCAGTACAGGATAACATTGGCAGGATACTGGAAGATCACTACTGTAGAACTAAGAGATCCAAAGCAAACCACGAGATCCAGAGTATCTTATCGCATAAGAGAAATAAAATGTGGCACAGAAATACAGAATAGCTCAGATCATCATAGGCATGAGATCAACCATAATCAGCTCTAGATCCAGAATAACTCCAACAGAAGATCAATAAAAGGCTGTATACTCAAAAGAACGAACAAGATCACATATAGAGAAAGAGTTCCAAATACACTAGTTCAACCAGATTAACATCCAGCACAGATTAACTACCATATCAATATAACCACTGTAACAAACTCCTTTTACAGTAACACCATATACATGAAATAGTCTAACCATCAAAATCAAGATAACTCCCCTGTTTAAACCAGTAACCAGTTACAGATTCTCTATGTCAAAACCCCTATGTCAGGGGATTTGGTTGGTGTTTCCCTTGTAGAGGAAGAAAACTTGCACCCGAAATCGGATGTGCTGGCCTACGGGGCTAGAGGCTAACTAGTACAACAGAACTAGTAAAAAATCACAAAATAGATCACATACGAGATCACTACATAGATCACATACAGAGATCCAAACAGAACCACGTTAGCGAAGAACACATAAAAATCATACGAATCAAACTAGATCACATACAGGGGTCCCTACGAGATCACATACCAGAGATCGCATGCAGAGATCCATAAGATCCATAAGAGATCGCATCAGAGTCCATACAGAGATCACATACAGAGATCACTTTCAGAGATCACATACAGAGATCGCATACAGAGATCGCATACAGAGATCACATACAGAGATCACATACAGAGATCACATACAGAGATCGCATACAGAGATCACATACAGAGATCACATACAGAGATCACATACAGAGATCACATACAGAGATCACATACAGAGATCACATACAGAGATCACATACAGAGATCACATACAGAGATCACATACAGAGGATCACATACAGAGATCACATACAGAGATCACATACAGAGGATCACATACAGAGATCACATACAGAGATCACAAATAATGGTGTAACAAGTAGAACATACACAGAAAACGTAGAAGATTATTGTGACCAAATTATCTCAATATCTCCAAGACATGATATGTTTTGTGTGTGCTAATGTTGCAATATTCCTATCTTGTTAGAAGTCTGGATTTGTTCTTTTGTTTGTTAAATGTTTTTGTGAAATTTGTTATCTGGACAAGTATAAAATGTTTATAGACAAAGATAATAAAGAACTTGGAAGACGATGCTGGGTACGACCAGACAAAGATAATAAAGAACTTGGAAGACGATGCTGGGTACGGACAGACAAAGATAATAAAGAACTTGGAAGACGATGCTGGGTACGGACAGACAAAGATAATAAAGAACTTGGAAGACGATGCTGGGTACGACCAGACAAAGATAATAAAGAACTTGGAAGACGATGCTGGGTACGGACAGACACAGATAATAAAGAACTTGGAAGACGATGCTGGGTACGGACAGACAAAGATAATAAAGAACTTGGAAGACGAAGCTGGGTACGACCAGACAAAGATAATAAAGAACTTGGAAGACGATGCTGGGTACGGACAGACAAAGATAATAAAGAACTTGGAAGACGAAGTTGGGTAAGGACAGACAAAGATAATAAAGAACTTGGAAGACGAAGCTGGGTACAACCAGACAAAGATAATAAAGAACTTGGAAGACGAAGCTGGGTACGGACAGACAAAGATAATAAAGAACTTGGAAGACGATGCTGGGTACGACCAAGACTACAGCGCATTAAGGAAGACACAAAGGATAATTATACAGATATACAAAGAAACACATATGCACACACATAGATACATAAATACACAGGGATATACAGACATACAAAGAAACACATATGCACACATAGATATATAAATACACAGGGATATACAGACTGAAAAATACACACACCGACACATCGGGATCTATGTGTCGTAGAGGTAAGAGTGCTCACCTCTTGATCGAAAGGTACTCGGTTTCCCCATGTGAAGCAATCAGGATGTCTCTCCAGATATCCCTGATCTCAGTGTGAGACCGAGTTCCTAGTCCTATCGGAGACGGATAACAAAACCTAGACCCCGTGTTCAAGTTAAGCAAGCAAAAGAACGTTAGATAGTAGAACATCGATACGTGTCCGGCTGTAAAGATATTTTCTCGCGCAAAATTTATTTTAAAATTATTTTACAATCTTCAAAATGACTTTAGGGACTCTCGCTGGGGCTACGTAGTTCGTGCACTGCCGCTGAGATCTTCATGTGTACGAAAGAGATCCAAGCACACATAGTGCTTTACCAAGTGCAAAGATGATGGTCATACCAATCAAACGCCTGACACATACGCTCACACAAATACAAACACGGAAAACAAACACACAGAGAGAGCTACATATGGCATGTGTTGAGATGTCCATGATAAAACTAACCATCTGCGTCCACCTCGTTGATCATGTCCTGCAGCTCGGCGTCAGTTGGATTTCGATTGAGAGATCTCATGACAGTGCCCAACTCGCTGGTAGTTATAACACCATCGCCATTCTTATCAAATAAACTGAAGGCTTCTTTCAATTCTGAAATAGTGTAATAAATATGGGAAATATGCAATACAAGACTTCACATTATCTGTTACATACCTAAGACTTCACATTATCTGTTGCATACCTAAGACTTCACATTATCTGTTACATACAGGAACATGAAGTCTGCCTAAGACTTCACATTATCTGTTGCATACATGAACGTGAAGTCTGCCTAAGACTTCACATTGTCTGTAGAAAGTCCTTACAATAATTTAAAAGTCTGTCTAAGATTCACATTGTCTGCCACAAATTATTACAGAAATTAAAAGTCTGTCTAAGACTTCACATTGTCTGTCTCCCTCATTGTTTCTCACTCTGATTTTTATAACAGCACTGCCCACTAAACACAAAAACATTGGCAGTGAGAAATTAAAATATTTAAAAAACTTATGTTGAACAAGAAATTTGAGAACAAATGTCAACATAAATCAAAATCAATGATGTTCTTGGTTATTTTGAAAAAGAAATGTTGAACAAACAGTTTTAAATTAAAAAAGTATTTGAACTGGAAAAATAAGGTAGTATAAAAACTTATTGAAACACAAAACTCCACTACATTTTCATAACTTCTCAGCCTCACCTCCGATACTGCATCACGCCTCCAAACTCCACTACATTTTCATAACTTCTCAGCCTCACCTCCGATACTGCATCACGCCGCCAAGCTCCACTACATTTTCATAACTTCTCAGCCTCACCTCCGATACTGCATCACGCCTCCAAACTCCACTACATTTTCATAACTTCTCAGCCTCACCTCCGATACTGTATCCCGCCGCCAAGCTCCACTACATTTTCATAACTTCTCAGCCTCACCTCCGATACTGTATCACGCCTCCAAACTCCACTACATTTTCATAACTTCTCAGCCTCACCTCCGATACTGTATCACGCCTCCAAACTCCACTACATTTTCATAACATCTCAGCCTCACCTCCGATACTGTATCACGCCTCCAAACTCCACTACATTTTCATAACATCTCAGCCTCACCTCCGATACTGTATCACGCCTCCAAACTCCACTACATTTTCATAACATCTCAGCCTCACCTCCGATACTGTATCACGCCTCCAAACTCCACTACATTTTCATAACTTCTCAGCCTCACCTCCGATACTGTATCACGCCTCCAAACTCCACTACATTTTCATAACATCTCAGCCTCACCTCCGATACTGTATCACGCCTCCAAACTCCACTACATTTTCATAACATCTCTGCCTCACCTCCGATACTGTATCACGCCTCCAAACTCCACTACATTTTCATAACATCTCAGCCTCACCTCCGATACTGTATCACGCCTCCAAACTCCACTACATTTTCATAACATCTCAGCCTCACCTCCGATACTGTATCACGCCTCCAAACTCCACTACATTTTCATAACATCTCAGCCTCACCTCCGATACTGTATCACGCCTCCAAACTCCACTACATTTTCATAACATCTCAGCCTCACCTCCGATACTGTATCACGCCTCCAAACTCCACTACATTTTCATAACTTCTCAGCCTCACCTCCGATCTGTATCACGCCCCAAGCTCCACTACATTTTCATACTTCTCAGCCTCACCTCCGATACTGTATCACGCCTCCAAACTCCACTACATTTTCATAACTTCTCAGCCTCACCTCCGATACTGTATCACGCCTCCAAACTCCACTACATTTTCATAACATCTCTGCCTCACCTCCGATACTGTATCACGCCGCCAAGCTCCACTACATTTTCATAACTTCTCAGCCTCACCTCCGATACTGTATCACGCCTCCAAACTCCACTACATTTTCATAACTTCTCAGCCTCACCTCCGATACTGCATCACGCCTCCAAACTCCACTACATTTTCATAACATCTCAGCCTCACCTCCGATACTGTATCACGCCTCCAAACTCCACTACATTTTCATAACTTCTCAGCCTCACCTCCGATACTGTATCATGCCTCACAGGAGGAGAACCACTGATTTAGAACTAGAAATGAAATGAACAAAACAAGAAGAACACAAAAGAATAAATATGACTTGCTGAAAAAATGCGAATGTCAGACTTACCGATTATTAGTTCGTTACTCAGACCGACATCCTGCAAGACATTAATGTAACATTTATGTAACATCAGACATTAGACAAGACAAGACAATATGTAACAGTAGTGGACAATCTGTTGTATGCAAGGACCCGGACACATTTAAAAATGCAGAGGTCGAAACACACCAAGTTGAAATCCTTTTATAAATTACTTAACATGCATACTCTTTTTTGTCCTTTGCTTTTGCCGTTAGGCGTAGCTTATATTAGATTGTGTATGCAAGCCCTAGAACGCAAATTAAAGCTGATGTTAGGCGTAGCTTATATTAGATTGTGTATGCAAGCCCTAGAACGCAAATTAAAGCTCCCATCCCTACGCTTAACGGCAAGAGTGGACAGCCAACTACATCTTCCACCTGGGAATAGACAATGATAGGCGTAGCTTGTAGCTGATGATCGGTTTCCGAGATAATGCACGCTCGGTCGCTTCATATGCTGTGATATTGTAGAGTTTTAATTAAGATGTCTGTAACTCCATCAACCTATATTTTATCAACCAACATGCATACACAATCTGATATAATGTAGAAATTATAATACTCTGGGGAATTAGAGGACATGAATGAGAGAGAGACAGAGAGAGAGAGAGAGAGAGAGAGAGAGAGAGAGAGGAGGAGAGTAAGTAACGTTAGCAATCAATTATAAACGAGTAGCTTCTAGATTTGATTGATGAGAGGATTGCGCTTGAACGTGCCACACAATCCTGTTCAAATCTGATAATGTGTTTGTCTAACTGCGTCGCCGCAATGTGTTGTTATCAAGATGTTCATCAGTTCATCGACTTCTTGATTTCAATTTAGTTCAGTACATTTTAGGACATGAAATGTTCACAGACAAAAGTAGTACCATTAAGAGATGTATTAACCTATCCTTGTATCTCTAGTTGGAGATTAAGAGATGTATTAATCTATCCTTGTATCTCTAGTTGGAGATTAAGAGATGTATTAACCTATCCTTGTATCTCTAGTTGGAGATTAAGATATGTATTAACCTATCCTTGTATCTCTAGTTGGAGATTAAGAGATGTATTAAATTGTCCTTGTATCTCTAGTTGGAGATTAAGAGATGTATTAATCTATCCTTGTATCTCTAGTTGGAGATTAAGAGATGTATTAATCTCTCCTTGTATCTCTAGTTGGAGATTAAGAGATGTATTAATCTATCCTTGTATCTCTAGTTGGAGATTAAGAGATGTATTAATCTATCCTTGTATCTCTAGTTGGAGATTAAGAGATGTATTAATCTATCCTTGTATCTCTAGTTGGAGATTAAGAGATGTACTAACTATCCTTGTATCTCTAGTTGGAGATTAAGAGATGTATTAATCTATCCTTGTATCTCTAGTTGGAGATTAAGAGATGCATTAACCTATCCTTGTATCTCTAGTTGGAGATTAAGAGATGTATTAATCTATCCTTGTATCTCTAGTTGGAGATTAATTCAAAAGATGAGCCACGTCAACTAACAACACAAGTTGGCAGATCTTCAGTCTGATAATTCTTTGACTATGTTACCATATAAAAAAAGTACTATGCGCATGCTTTCATTCTGAATAAGTTCGAGTCGTTGACATTGTGAACTTGATAGGATGCCAGGTCTGTACTCTACCACGAACATAACCATTTGATGAAACTGAAGGACATGTAGTCTCTGCTCAATGTGTTCGGCTACCATTACATTGAGAGCTGCAAGATCACGTTTGCAACGTTGTACATGATGATTGAAAGATAGAATACAATCACATGTTATTCTAAGATAGTGTAGTCTGTCACGATGCTCAATAGACTGTTCAACAAAAGTCACTCTTGGTAGGTCAGCCCTAACTATGGAATTATTCAAAGAGCACCCAAACATATAAGTCTTCTCAGGATTAACCTGAGAGCAAGACCCCCTGCAGCAAAGCAAGATGGTATGCAATATTCCCTGAATGTCTTCAACTATTTCTTGTCTATCTGATCCAGTTCTATATATTAAGATACCATCTGCAAATGTTAATGTTTAACCCGATCCGGTGTGCTGAATGTTGGCTGCATTTGCTGTGTAAATATTAAACAACACGGATGATAGAGGTGATCCCAGGGGTAATCCAGGGCATATACGGGCAGGATCCGAAGTCCATGTTCCTAAACGTAGTGCAACGGTTCTCTCCATTAAAGAAGCAACTATCCAGTTCACCATCCAAGGATTAAACTCACATTTTAGCAAAAAAAAGAATATCTTTCTTGAAAAATACACTTTGTTATATCCTTCAAGTCAATGACCTCAACAGTCTTGTGCTTGAATTTGAAGCCCTCGTAAACACGATGATAGTTAGTATTAGGATCAGACATTTATAGAGGTCCATGATCAACTACATTAGCCGGCAAGGCACCTGGTCTCTCAATGTGTTCCACAACTTTGCTTTAACGTCTTACAATTTCCATCCTGTAGAAAACTCTCTAGCCCTTCCCTCATCACCCTGTCGACGCTATAGGACAGTTTTATTGTCTTGAATCTTTATCCTTTATAACTACACCAACTCTCTTTGTCTATCTTGCTGTCGTTGTAATGAGATGGTTTAAATGTGTCTATCTTGCTGTCGTTGTAATGAGATGGTTTAAATGTGTCTATCTTGCTGTCGTTGTAAGGACAATAATGACATGGTTTAAATGTGTCTATCTTGCTGTCGTTGTAAGGACAATAATGAGATGGTTTAAATGTGTCTATCTTGCTGTCGTTGTAAGGACAATAATGACATGGTTTAAATGTGTCTATCGTGCTGTCGTTGTAAGGACAATAATGACATCGTCTAAATGTGTCTATCTTGCTGTCGTTGTAAGGACAATAATGACATGGTTTAAATGTGTCTATCTTGCTGTCGTTGTAAGGACAATAATGACATCGTCTAAATTTTCTGGTTTTGCATTTGTCTGACCATGCAGTCGTCACCACTCGGATGGCACAGACATACATAGATACACCCACAGCCCACACAGACACATGAACACTCATAGACCCCCTAGACCCCCTCCCATCCTCTCTCATCCATCCACCCACACTCTAACATTCCGATCTTCCTCTTCTTCTCTCGATCCCCGCCTAGACCGATGAACCAAATCTTTTCATGAATGCTACAGTTGTTTTTAAGGACTCCGTCTCTCCGTACAGTTTCTCGCGGAGTTCTGTGTTATCGGGCCAGGTTTCGTTTCTCAAGCCTGCTAACAGCTGACAGTCTTGCAGTATGTGCTCTGCCGTCAGGCCGTTTTCACAGTTGCACAGGCTAGTTGTGTCAATTTAAAATTTGTTGAACATATGGGCCCGAAGCCTGTTATGGCCGGTACGGAGGCGGATATATAACAACTTGTTGGCTACGGGATAGATCATAGTATCCATCTCTGCTGCTGTGTTGTGGGTGATCTTTCGACCACTTTTCTTTGAACTGCCAACCGATGGTTGTTTTTGTCTCCTCATAATTGATCTCATGATCGGTCTGCGGTAGTCGCCCGCCTTCTTTTTCTAGCCGGTCGGCTTCCTCATTTCCGCTTATATTGCAGTGTAATGGAATCCATTGAATAACGATGCGTTTAATTGAGCTTACTAGTACACCGAAGATCTCTTTTAGCTCATTGAGCTCTGTTTTGGCTACGCTTTTAAGTGCCGTGATGACCGAGAGAGCATCGGTGAATATCACGATTTTGTTGCGTGACGCGCTGCTTTTCTCTAGGATCATTTCGGCGGCTGTTCTTATTGCCTCTGCCCGGTAGTTGTTTGAAAACTTCCCTGTGGCAATCGCCTTCATGATCTTCACTTTCTTTGAGAGTTTAACATTCCGATCTGATTATCATTGTCTTAATTATTTTTTCACATGTTGTTTATGTCAATAGCTCAAATGTAACAGTCATTACTAGAATCCCAACATTTCCAGATCTTCTTTTTATTAGCATTAGCTTTCATATTTCATATAACCCACCCAATTTTTTAAAGCGGTAAAGACAAAAAGGATCCACAGAGCTACAGACCTATAAGTCTGTTAAGTTGCACTGCAAAACTGCTGGAGAGGTATAACCACTAGACTCCAGTGGTTTTAGAATTCAACCATAAACTGGATCCGGCCCAAACAGGCTACAGGCAGCATAGAAGTACTGATATTTCATATTTCCAGGTTAAGAACTGACAAAAGTTAAAAACAGTTCAAATCTAGGCTTCAAACTTAGGCCATATTTGTTCTCTACTCGTGTTCAGGCTTACACGCTAATGTATCATACAAAGTATAACAATAGAGCCTAGGCTCATGATCTTCTCAGATATTGAAAGCAAACAGCAACAAAGTATAATAATTATACTTTTCAAATAAGGACAAAGATTGGATTATAGAAGCTACCCGTGATCATACTACACAACGTCGTAACCTACCAGCAGTGACGTATGTATCATCAATGTGCGAGCGTTAGGCTGCGCCCAACGATCAAGTAAAACACAGCATATATATATTATATATATCATTGGACGCTAGGCGTGCGCCCAAGATCAAGTGAAGCATACTATATATATTCTTCGCTACGTCCTGTAAAGGATATGCCACGATTGTCATGTTCATATATATATATATTCTTGGTTTCTCTAAGGCAGAAACACATGGACATTGAACAAGCAGATAGAAGAAGAGAAAACTAGAGTTTTTGAAATGTTGATTTATTGACAAAAATTATCTTTGTTTCTTATGGATACAGAAACAAAAAATGATTGGTTATTGGTTACTAAACTGACGTCATTGCACTCCGGGCAGACCATAGGGGCTCAGTCTCCCCCAAGAGATATCGAAGAGCATGCATACTGATGGTTCCCGTGGAATTGCTGATTAACACATTCCTCACTCTGCTCCTCAGGCATCCAGTTCTACTTGTACACGGGTAACTCAAACAGTTTAAATGGCTTGAAATTTAACGAAGAAATCTTGAAACAAGTTCCCACCTATACGTTGTCACTCCAAATATGTAATGCTCTTAGTATTCTGATATTTGTTTGCCTCATTCAGTGATATATCTATATCAGTTCCATTCGATAATCTTTTCAGTTGCTTAATTTTTGTCAAACTTTGTTTGTTCTTCTTTTAGTTTCCTTCCTCACATTTTCATCTCTTGTTGGCAGTGAATCGAGATATTCTAAACTGTTCACATTTTCTATTTTCTCTCTCTCTCCCTCCATACATAAACTATGACTAAGTCTCTTGTTGATTTTCTGTCCTGTACTCTCCTGCAGCTACTATCTTCCCATAGTGATCCGCATGTCATACTCTACGCTGTCATAACTCGTAACCACAGAGAGGAACCTGAGGCTGGCAAGTCAGAAAATAGTGCAGCGGATTTATCATAACTTAGGCAAACACGACATGTTTGTTATTTGTCGCGGATTGATTGCATCTCGCTGTTTGAACAAGTTTTGTTTATAGTTGCGTGATGTTTGCACAATCATTCTGGAATGTTCTACACTGTCAAAGTTTGATAAACAACAAACTAGACAACTAATTATAGTATACATCTATACAATCAGGGCGTACACATAAGTGCTTTATCCCTTTCAGTTAGTTGAAAACCTCCGCGATAGAGCACTGACACAGTCGCTCTTCGGATGATTTATAATTTTAGATAACTCAAATACTCAGATCGGACTCCAAGTCCGGGGAAGAGATTGAGCGAGTTGCCTAGGACAGAGCGGTATGGAGAAATTACTTACAGGTCATACGTATAACGGTTCGAGAGGAATATATATATATACAGATAAATACTTAGATAACTCCTTTACAACTTGATTGTACTTGATTTACTTGATTTTAACTTGATTGTTAACGTGATTGTTAACTGATTGTTAAACTTGATTTTATTGATTGTTATCTTGATTGTTAACTTATTGTAACTGATTGTAACTTGATTGATAACTTGATTGTTAACTGATTGTTAACTTGATTGTTAACTTGATTGTTAACTTGATTGTTAAACTTGATTGTTAACTTGATTGTTACTGATTGTAACTTGATTGTTACTTGATTGTTAACTTGATTGATAACTTGATTGTTACTTGATTGTTAACTTGATTGTTAACTAGATTGTTAACTGTTGTTAACTTGATTGTTAACTTGATTGTTAACTTGATTGATAACTTGATTGATAACTTGATTGTTAACTTGATTGTTAACTTGATTGTTAACTTGATTGATAACTTGATTGTTAACTTGATTGATAGCTTGATTGTTAACTTGATTGATAGTTTGATTGTTAACTTGATTGTTAACTTGATTGTTAGCTTGATTGATAGCTTGATTGTTAACTTGATTGTTAACTTGATTGTTAACTTGATTGTTAACTTGATTGTTAACTTGATTGATAGCTTGATTGTTAATTTGATTGTTAACTTGATTGATAGCTTGATTGTTAACTTGATTGTTAACTTGATTGTTAACTTGATTGTTTTGATAACTTGATTGTAAACTTGATTGTTAACTTGATTGATAAACTTGATTGATAAACTTGATTTATAACTTGATTGTTAACTTGATTGATAAACTTGATTTTTAACTTGATTGTTAACTCGATTGTTAACTTGATTGTTAACTTGATTGTTAACTTGATTGATAAACTTGATTGATAAACTTGATTTATAACTTGATTGTTAACTTGATTGTTAACTTGATTGATAAACTTGATTTATAACTTGATTGTTAACTCGATTGTTAAGATCATCATCGTTACATTTCATGTGATAACCATATGTGGCCTGATCTATTTCTTACATAAGAATATCTCAGTGGCAGAGCACGAACTCCGTAGTACTGGCGTGGGTCCCCGATGTAGGTTTCAATATGGTGAAAATTGGCTGCAAGTGTATTTTAATTTGTTATGAATGTTATCTTGACAGCAGCTTTCCAGCCTATTTTTATAGTTTTTAAATTGCAAAGATATCTCTTTTACAAGTTCAATTTTAGCATTATAACAACAGGTAAATTCAAGGGGAGACGAGACAGAGAGGAAGGCAGAGAGAGAAAATTCTAAACAGCCTAGCTCCATGGCACGGAAGAGTGTCAACACCCGAACTGATAGTCAGCAATAAGGGTATATGTTTGTGGAGATTAATGATCGCCTAATGTATAATAATAATGATGATATGATGACAGTGATATTGAAAAACCCAGTTCTCTACCCTAGAGCTAGATCTACTTCTGATGGGCAGCTCTCTACTCTAGAGCTAGATCTACTTCTGATGTACAGTTCTCTACCCTAGAGCTAGATCTACTTCTGATGTACAGTTCTCTACCCTAGAGCTAGATCTACTTCTGATGTACAGTTCTCTACCCTAGAGCTAGATCTACTTCTGATGTACAGTTCTCTACCCTAGAGCTAGATCTACTTCTGATGTACAGTTCTCTACCCTAGAGCTAGATCTACTTATGATGTACAGTTCTCTACCCTAGAGCTAGATCTTCTTCTGATGTACAGTTCTCTACCCTAGAGCTAGATCTACTTCTGATGTACAGTTCTCTACCCTAGAGCTAGATCTACTTCTGATGTACAGTTCTCTACCCTAGAGCTAGATCTACTTCTGATGTACAGTTCTCTACCCTAGAGCTAGATCTACTTCTGATGTACAGTTCTCTACCCTAGAGCTAGATCTACTTCTGATGTACAGTTCCCTACCCTAGAGCTAGATCTACTTCTGATGTACAGTTCCCTACCCTAGAGCTAGATCTACTTCTGATGTACAGTTCTCTACCCTAGAGCTAGATCTACTTCTGATGTACAGTTCTCTACCCTAGAGCTAGATCTACTTCTGATGTACAGTTCTCTACCCTAGAGCTAGATCTACTTCTGATGTACAGTTCTCTACCCTAGAGCTAGATCTACTTCTGATGTACAGTTCTCTACCCTAGAGCTAGATCTACTTCTGATGTACAGTTCTCTACCCTAGAGCTAGATCTACTTCTGATGTACAGTTCTCTACCCTAGAGCTAGATCTACTTCTGATGTACAGTTCTCTACCCTAGAGATAGATCTACTTCTGATGTACAGTTCTCTACCCTAGAGCTAGATCTACTTCTGATGTACAGTTCTCTACCCTAGAGCTAGATCTACTTCTGATGTACAGTTCTCTACCCTAGAGCTAGATCTACTTCTGATGTACAGTTCTCTACCCTAGAGCTAGATCTACTTCTGATGTACAGTTCTCTACCCTAGAGCTAGATCTACTTCTGATGTACAGTTCTCTACCCTAGAGCTAGATCTATTTCTGATGTACAGTTTGAATATTGAAGTGTTGGAGAGAAGCTTCTAGATGCTTTGTACAAAGTCTCATATTGTTGTTATATATATGAGATATCTATCTCTCTCTCTCGCGATCATATATATATATGAGATATCTATCTCTCTCTCTCTCTCGGGATCATATATATATATGAGATATCTATCTCTCTCTCGGGATCATATATATATATGAGATCTCTCTCTCTCTCTCTCTTTCTCTCTCGATCATATATAAATGAGATATCTATCTCTCTCTCTCTCTCTCGGATCATATATATATGAGATATCTATCTCTCTCTCTCTCTCTCTCTCTCTCTCTCTCACGATCATATATATATATGAGATATCTATTCTCCTCTCTCTCTCTCTTCTCTCTCTCTCTCTCTCTCTCTCACGATCATATATATATAAGAGATATGACAGTAAAATATACTTTGTAGAATGTCGATCTTATTACATCCTATTTCATCCATTCTTCTTTTTTATATTTCTAGCCATGCCCCCGCATACTCCAAAAATGCATTCGTGTACAGAAAGGAGAGATTCAGATTTCTAGCCATAAACCTTCACAACTCAAGGAAAACGACTTAACCACTTAGACACAGAGACCCTGACAACGACTTTTCAACCATTCACTGTTAGACTCGTTAGATACTTGTAGCACCAATTAAGTAGTAACATGTCCCTTGCGGGAAAACTGTCTCTAGCAAGTTATTCCACCTCCTCCAGCTTCGTGTTCAGGGTTTATTTGATGTTCTGCTACCACCTTCGTCTTGGTCGCCCCTGCCTGGTACTACAGGAACCATGTCTTCCATTACCCTTCTCTCCAAGTCACTATGACGTTTAACGTGGCCAAAATATTTCATCTTCCGGGTCATGATGTTATTTATGAGCTAGTACTACGTGATATGCAGGTCGTGTAGGATTAGTACTAATAGTATATCTGTTCTTATATCCTAGGTTCTGTTCTTATATCCTAGGTTCTGTTCTTATATCCTAGGTTCTGTTCTTATATCCTGGGTTCTGTTGTTATATCCTGGGCTCTGTTGTTATATCCTGGGCTCTGTTGTTACATCCTGGGTTCTTTTGTTATATCCTGGGTTCTGTTGTTATATCTTGGGCTCTGTTCTTATATCCTGGGCTCTGTTGTTACATCCTGGGTTTACATTTTAACACGTCACAGTATGCTGGTACACACATCGTGGTGATAAAATGATTTAATTGCATATCCTTTACAGGACTTTGCGAATCAACCCGACTTTTAACGCTGTTTGTGATTTTTCTAGGCATTATTACGTTCAGTAGTTTGCCATTGCTTTCTGAACGGGTGGTGCCATCGTCCTTTGTAAAATCCACCCGAAACAATTTGCAACCTGTCCGCAGCGGGATTCGAACTCAGAACGTCGAGGTTAATAGACCGAGTCACTAACCCTAAGCCACAGACGCCACCGAGACATATTGGAACCAAGGTCAAATTTGAAGCACTTCCCCGTTCCCTTCCTTCCATTTTGTCTACTGACAGATTACTAAATTCACAAACATCACAAGATAATATGTCCAAATCACAAGATAACATATGTCCAACATCACAAGATAATATATGTCCAACATCACAAGATAAATATGTCTAAATCAAAGATAACATATGTCTAACAACACAAGATAACATATGTCTAACATCACAAGATAACATATGTCTAACATCACAAGATAACATATGTCCAACATCACAAGATAACATATGTCTAACATCACAAGATAACATATGTCCAACATCACAAGATAACATATGTCAAACATCACAAGATAACATATGTCTAACATCACAAGATAACATATGTCCAACATCACAAGATAACATATGTCCAACATCACAAGATAACATATGTCCAACATCACAAGATAACATATGTCCAACATCACAAGATAACATATGTCCAACATCACAAGATAACATATGTCCAACATCACAAGATAATATATGTCCAACATCACAAGATAACATATGTCTAACATCACAAGATAACATATGTCTAACAACACAAGATAACATATGTCTAACATCACAAGATAACATATGTCCAACATCACAAGATAACATATGTCCAACATCACAAGATAACATATGTCTAACATCACAAGATAACATATGTCCAACATCACAAGATAACATATGTCCAACATCACAAGATAACATATGTCTAACATCACAAGATAACATATGTCCAACATCACAAGATAACATATGTCCAACATCACAAGATAACATATGTCCAACATCACAAGATAACATATGTCCAACATCACAAGATAACATATGTCCAACATCACAAGATAACATATGTCCAACATCACAAGATAACATATGTCCAACATCACAAGATAACATATGTCCAACATCACAAGATAACATATGTCCAACATCACAAGATAACATATGTCCAACATCACAAGATAACATATGTCCAACATCACAAGATAACATATGTCCAACATCACAAGATAACATATGTCTAACATCACAAGATAACATATGTCCAACATCACAAGATAACATATGTCTAACATCACAAGATAACATATGTCCAACATCACAAGATAACATATGTCCAACATCACAAGATAACATATGTCCAACATCACAAGATAACATATGTCTAACATCACAAGATAACATATGTCTAACATCACAAGATAACATATGTCTAACATCACAAGATAACATATGTCCAACATCACAAGATAACATATGTCCAACATCACAAGTTAACATATGTCTAACATCACAAGATAACATATGTCCAACATCACAAGATAACATATGTCCAACATCACAAGATAACATATGTCCAACATCACAAGATAACATATGTCTAACATCACAAGATAAATATGTCAACATCACAAGATAACATATGTCCAACATCACAAGATAACATATGTCCAACATCACAAGATAACATATGTCCAACATCACAAGATAACATATGTCCAACATCACAAGATAACATATGTCTAACATCACAAGATAACATATGTCCAACATCACAAGATAACATATGTCTAACATCACAAGATAACATATGTCCAACATCACAAGATAACATATGTCCAACATCACAAGATAACATATGTCCAACATCACAAGATAACATATGTCCAACATCACAAGATAACATATGTCTAACATCACAAGATAACTATATTCCAACATCACAAGATAACATATGTCTAACATCACAAGATAACATATGTCCAACATCTGACTTCCATTGTTATCTTCATCTTCTTCTGTCTATAATTTCAGATGTTAGTTTACTTGAATATGTTCAAAGATAACAGTTGTCAGTCTGATGTTGTTTGTGTTACTAAATATAGCAGTTTGGGACTAACTGGCCAACTATCTGGACACGCCATTATGACCTTGGAGTGTTGTTTTCTTCTGGGTGCAGATGCTAACCTGTTTTTCTTTACGTTTAGATTTGCAGGGCGGGTATCGTCCCCCATCAACTGAGTTGTGTGCTTGGAGTGACACTGTGAGTTGTGAATTTCATTCGACATGCTATTGTTTGTGTCCACGGGGAATGTGTTGTGCATTGCATATTCAGAAAATCGCGCACAGCTAGTTACCGGAGATCTAGTGGCTGGCTTGTGCTGAATCGCTTATGTTGACCACTTTTTTGCCGGAAAGCTGTTTCATTCGACCTGAATTGCAAATTCAAGTGGCGATAGGTTGATGTTGGCACTTTGAATCATCTATGTGCACAACTTTGGGTAATCTGATGGAAGCTTCCACATTTTCCCAAGACATGTCATCAAAATCAAACCACTTGAAACATTAAAATTCACTCATTGCTTTGACCTACATCTTGAGGTATTTCAAGCATCCTTAATAGCGTGCTTGCACATTACTATAGAACAATTCAACTTTTTCTTCCATGTTTAGTTTCATTGTTTTATTTGCTCTTATGAATCTTAGTAGTTTTCTAGATTGTAGATTCCGTTTTGAGTACCAAGTTAAGAAAACCACATTTTCCGCAGTTATCACATGATGTCGCCGACAGTGTTCATTTTGTCTGGGTTTGCAAAATTGCAAACAAACATTAGAATTTTCACATAATTGTTTACAGACGTTAAGATTTACTCATGAAATGATGACGTGTCCACAAAATTGAGGAAGTATGGCAACCCTAGCGTTCCCAATCTGCAGACGGTTACAGTTTTATGCTGCCAGACAGGAGCAAGGAACACCGATTAACATACATCTCTGCTTGGATAATCATGATAATGTTGGCAAACACAATCCCTAACATTACCTAAAATGATAACTTAGTTTAAGCTGATAAATGGACATCAAATCTAACTTACCTTTTTGGACTTTGACATATTTGATCTCTACTGCACCTCTTCCAAGAAGAAAATATGCGCCTATGCTATAAGATAGACAATCTAGTTTGTGTGTGAATCCAGACAATTGATATCGAACTTGTATATTTGTGTATCCACGTAAATTATGTATCGACTACAAACAAATATTTTTATAATTAAACGACTGGATCAATGGTTCTCATCTTGTTTTAATTGGACTGATTTTGGCCCCACTGGAAGTCCATGATAAACATATTAGGCATTATTAACGAACAGTTCTACTGTCACTTAACTACAGAGTTATGTTAGTAATATTCTTCTTCTTCTTCAGCGATCTATGGTCATGCGCTTAGTTTACTGTGGACCACAAGCTGGGCAGTCAACTTTAGGTCTGTCAGGTTTCCCCAAAGCTTAGATTTTAGGTCGACTGGGTGTAGTCATATGTTTCTTCTCAGCTCACACAAGAGAGAAAAGTCTTGCAGGACATGCTCCTGGGTCTGTATTTTACGTCACATTGTTTAGCGCCATTTGGAGCTCTAGTGCTTATCCTGTGGTGACGTGTCCGGTTTCTGCCAGCGTTTACTGGGTTCGTTCTACGTCAGCCTTTGGCTGTCCATAGCCAACTTGCTAGGCAACAGGTTTACCTTCCCTTTTAAGATGGTTTTCAACATTGTGTCATGTCTTTTCTCTCTCCACCCTGTGATGGACTTGATCCTGAAGGTGGAAACAAATGTACTTCATTCTTCTCTGCTCTTGGTCGTCCTCTGTACAATATTCCAGCTGGGATTCATTTCTTTCAGTTCTCTTCTACTGTTTTCTTCCAGGTCATTTTAGGTCACGTTTTCGTCTACCCTCTGGTGTCCATCTGAGTGCAGTTTTCGTAACAGGGCTAGTCTCCATGCGTATCACATGTCCGATCTAACTCCAGCGTCTCTTTTCGATGGTGGTCATGTCTGTTAATGTGACCAATAGATCAACGTTGTTGTAACAGAGTATTTAGATGTTAGAGAAGAAAGATATGTTCAAAGATTCTGAGATCTTGAGAACTACTGTACTATCTGGAACACTAAGTTATTTATAACTTGTGGCATGTAAACATGCCTAGATGATGTACTAATGGAGAGTTCATAATCTGTGACGTTTTGTGTAAGTAATGACACGACACATCCAATCTGTTGATACACAGACCAATCAGTGACGTTGTACATCACGTGGTCAAGGGACATCTACGCATAATCTACACAGATAATATAGCGGTCAAGGACACAGTTCGGTTTACAAGGTAACAACAAAAGAGGTCAAAGTTTAGGGTTGTTTGAGTCAAGAAAAACTATAAATAACATTAAAAAATTGAATATAATGTCATACAACTAACATGTCATACAACTAACATGTCATACAACTAACATGTCATACAACTAACATATCATACAACTAACATATCATACAACTAATATGTCATACAACTAACATGTCATACAACTAACATGTCATACAACTAACTTGTCATACAACTAACATGTCATACAACTAACATGTCATACAACTAACATATCATACAACTAACATGTCATACAACTAACGTGTCATACAACTAACATGTGTTATACAACTAACGTGTCATACAACTAACACATCATACAACTAACATATCATACAACTAACATATCATACAACTAACATATCATACAACTAACATGTCATACAACTAACATATCATACAACTAACATGTGTTATACAACTAACATGTCATACAACTAACTATGTCTACAATAACATATGTCTTACAACTAACATGTGTTATACAACTAATATATCATACAACTAACATATCATACAACTAACATGTGTTATACAACTAACATATCATACAACTAACATGTCATACAACTAATATATCATACAACTAACGTGTCATACAACTAACATATCATACAACTAACATATCATACAACTAACATGTCATACAACTAACATGTCATACAACTAACATATCATACAACTAACATATCATACAACTAACATGTCATACAACTAACTTGTCATACAACTAACATATCATACAACTAACATGTGTCATACAACTAACATGTGTTATACAACTAACATATCATACAACTAACATGTGTCATACAACTAACATGTCATACAACTAACATATCATACAACTAACATATCATACAACTAACATGTCATACAACTAACATATCATACAACTAACATGTCATACAACTAACATGTCATACAACTAACATGTGTTATACAACTAACATATCATACAACTAACATGTCATACAACTAACATATCATACAACTAACATGTCATACAACTAACATATCATACAACTAACATATCATACAACTAACATGTGTTATACAACTAACATATCATACAACTAACATATCATACAACTAACATATCATACAACTAACATGTCATACAACTAACATATCATACAACTAGCATATCATACAACTAACATATCATACAACTAACATATCATACAACTAACATGTCATACAACTAACATATCATACAACTAACATATCATACAACTAACATATCATACAACTAACATATCATACAACTAACATGTCATACAACTAACATATCATACAACTAACATGTCATACAACTAACATGTCATACAACTAACATGTGTTATACAACTAACATATCATACAACTAACATGTCATACAACTAACATATCATACAACTAACATGTCATACAACTAACATATCATACAACTAACATATCATACAACTAACATGTGTTATACAACTAACATATCATACAACTATCATATCATACAACTAACATATCATACAACTAACATGTGTTATACAACTAACATATCATACAACTAACATATCATACAACTAACTAACATACCATACAACTAACTAACATACCATACAACATAATAATATGTGAAGAAACTTTACAAGAAAATAATTAGACAAAAGTCAAACAATTAACCAATTGACAACAAAACTAATTCGACACCATGAGCGACACAGGATGTGTGACATTAGTAAAACCAGTTTAACAAAGAGCTACCCACGCCTATATTTTGTTTCTTCATAAAAACTTCGTTCCAAATTGATATGAATGTATTCTAACCGGTTGACATTGTTTAGTTTACCTGATAACGTCCTGTTAATACAATGTTGAATACAATCGTTTGATTGAAAAGTAGGTATGCATTTCAGTGGATTAAATTCATTGTAGTCACGAGAAGAGAGGTTTACAGACATATAGCCTACCCAAGCCCCAATTATATCAACCACCTTACAAGGAGAGATCAGAACACCATTTTTTGACTCCAAACCCAACACATACCACTTAATAATCACATGAACAAATTTCAACTACAACACGCTCCAGAGTATGTTGCTGTGTACACTTACATCATGAAACCGTTCACCACCACCTCTTCAGGTGTCAAGCACTAGATGACATCAGAAAGACCCTCCTTCCTCCAAGGCCAGATAAATGGAACACATTATACGAAACAAAAGAACAACTTACAAACACATACAGATACCACTACATAACATTGAGCCGAAGAGCAAGAGTCCAATTATTGCTGGATCATTGAAGAAGAAGAAGATTTAGATCGCACAAATAATAAACTAGAAAATGATTGCGAATCAAATATACAGGGTGTTCAACTTAAAAGCAGCCCGCGAATGGAGCTAATCTGGCATATATGTATGGAAATGGTAGGTTCAGTTATGACGTAGTATAGGTCAAGGTTGTGTGACGGTATGTAATTGTAGTGCGGGAAGGGGCGATGAACAAATGTGACGTAGGACGAGCTAGTCAGAACCGGTTTAAATAGTAAATAAACACAACTCAATTTGTACCTAGCAACTTTCGAATTGTCAATGGGGCTGCAATTATCTTGAACACCCTGTATATTGTTATATAAGAACATAAGAAAATTCAACATCAAACAGATTATATATATATATATCTTCTTCTCCCTCTTTACGTTCGTTCTTTACGACCAATTGTAAACACTCTTTGTGATATGTTTGATCTTTACCAAGAACGTGTATACGTTGCACATTGGTTGGTAGGCCCCTAAACGCATACATTTTTACACATTTAGGACATGTGCATCCTTCTTCTTCTTCTTCAGCGATCTCTGGTCATGCGCTTAATTTACTGTGGACCACAAACTGGGCAGACAGCTTCAGGTCTGTCAGGTTTCCCAAAGCTTAGTTTTCAGGTCGACTGGGTGTGGCCACATGTTGCTTCTCAGCTCACACAGAAGAGGACAGTCTTGCAGGATATGCTCTGGTGTCTGTTCTGCCTGCTGACACTGGCAGAGAGCTGTTTGACTTATTCCTAGTCTGTATAAGTGTTTGTTGAGTCTGCAGTGTCGGTGCGTAGTCGAAATATAATGACCTGGTCTGTTCTGCTTAGGTCTTTGAGGAGTCTTTTCCATAATCATATCCAGTGTTTGTCTTCCAGTCTACTGCAGATTTTCTCTGTATGAGGGTTTTGACCTCTTGAAAAGACAAGGGTTGGTAAATTTGCTCTTTGGCACTGCCCTCCTTAGCTAAGACATCATCACTCTCATTGCCTGCAATGCCACAGTGAGATGGAATCCACTGCAAGTGAATTTCTGCCTTTTCTGAAAGCTGAGCAAGTTCTCTTTGTAGTTTTTGTACTGTGCTGTCAGTGGATTTAGCCTCCAGGGCTTGTATAGCTGACAGTGAGTCTGTAAGAAATACCATCCGATTTCAGCCAAACCTCCTTAGTCGCCTCTTACGACATGCATGGTAGGTAACAGTGGTTCTATTCTTTAACCACCAATTTGGGTCTGGTAACTGGGCGTATTAATATAAATAATATATATACAGTGGCTCGTGATTGTTTTTGTTGGTGGCCAGTCCAGTTCGGGAAAATCATGGTTTTGTAAGGTTGTATTTTAATTTATTAAATAATAAATGCACGTTACGCATTATTTTTAGTCTCTAGCCTCTGGCCCTAATAGAGCCGTCACTGATATTATATATATATATAATATATATTAGCATCTCTATTGATAGAATATAAGAAGTAGACATATAGTTATATAAATACTCTCTTCACTTTCTTCTCCTACCTCCCATTGAAGAATAAGACATCAACACATTCTCTCTTCACTTTCTTCTCCTACCTCCCATTGAAGAATAAGACATCAACACATTTCCTCCAACCAGATCTGTCTTTTAGCAAGTCAGCTTAGTTCATTCAGGTCTTTCCTGCCTCTTATCTTTCTCTGTCTACAGTTCGTTTCTATTGACCTGATTATTCGGTGTTCAATAGACGAAGCGTTTATGAAAGACACTCATCAGTAAAGCTATTTTTAATATAGCTAGCTGGGTGTGTTCGGTCGTATTGTAGAGCTAGGCAATGGGTGTTGTAAGAAATAAGGGTTTGTGGTTTGAATCCTGGGATTATTAATTTGTTTATTTTTCAGAACCCCTAATATTTGTTCAATGTTTATTTATTATTCATATTTATTTCTTTCGTTGTTTCCACTGGAGTTGTTAAAACTGTTTATTCTCATCTTATACTCCACGAGGGACATAGAAGAACAACGGTAAACTATTATATAAAATAATCGTGGTTAGTACCCAGTAATATTCATGGCATGGAAAGTGTTAAAGGAGATAACTGTGTAATATATCTGTTAAGGGATATAACTTGGTAATATATATATATATACATATAGATGATAAGGGAAATGACTGTGTAATATACCAGTTAAGGGAGATAATTGTTTGCAATATATCTCGCAAGGAAGCAGCGCGCCAGGATTAGTGAGATGGTCATCTCCTTTATCCCCTGCTCTCACCTCCTCGTGGTGACCCTGGTAACAGACGGGAGTTCCGGTCTGGCTAAGAGGGCAGGTGCCGTGGGAGAGCTACTCTGAGGCAAGTAGAGATGCAAAGGTAGTCATGCTAGAAGGGATCCGCCCGCAACACAGACGAGCGAGCTCCCAGAGTGATTATTAATGCTCGCCTCGCCCGCACGATGGGAAAAGCTAGAACGATACATGTGGAACCTCGTGGGGCAGATCTCGGAGCCCGCGCATTCTCTCTCTTGATGCACTACTCTTGAGACGATGAATATGCCGGGTGATGAGTTGGGCCGCACGTTGGTCCACATAGGTCAAAGTCTAGCCCCCATCACAGAGATGGGGGCACGAATAAAAACCATCGAAGGGACGTTGACCCGCGTGTGACGAAATTCGGAGCCCAAGCATGCTCTCTTTAGCCACCACTCTAGAGCCGATGAGTATGCCGGGAGTCGAGTTGAGTTGCACGTGGGCATCATGGGGCGAACTCGGTTTTGCACCCTTGAAGTCCGACAGCCCAGTGGGAATTGACGGAAATGGTGAGGTATGAACCAGGCCAGAGCGTGCACGCACGCTGGCAAAGCCATAGTGGGCCCCATCGAAGGGCAGGCAGGCACGGCATGCGAGGAAACCGAGGCAAGCAATGCAGCGGTGAGCATGGCAGGCATGAGGGTGTGCGTCCCACCCACATGAGCAGAACAACTGGAAAGCCCAGCAGAGGCAAAACCAATGCAAGCGCGGCTAGCACGGCAGCGGCAAGCGTAGCAGGCAAGAGGGTGTGCGTCCCACCCAAATGTGAATAACAACTGGAAAGCCCAGCAGAGGTAAAGCCAGTGCGCGTTTCCGCTCTCAGTGAACTACTGCTGCCATGTAGATTGATTGGAGACAATCAAAGGCTAGCGGAGCAAACCGTAAACAAACCTGAACGGGCAGCAAACCAAGGTGTTCATTAAAACGACCGGTTTTGCTGGGTAGATGGCGCTCATAAGCCCGGGAGGACATGCCGTCTAAGGGTCGCTGCCCTGAAAGAAAATGGCAACCCGCTGCCTTGTGGGTTCGGCTGGGGACAGTCTAAGGCTATCGGAAAGCGTACCGCAAACAAACGCTGGCTGAAATCGAACACCCCACCCAAGGATAAGCAACTGTGCTCCAATAGGTGCTGAAGGTTGGTGCACGTACATTAAGTTCTGAAATTTGGCTGTTTATACATCACAATAAGAATGATTAAAAATGGCATAAGAACGATCGCGAGAGAGAGAGAATGTAAGATGTCCATCTATTGATGCTGACTAGAGTTCAGACTGCTATCTGCTATTTTAGTTTAGTTTAATCATCAGATCATCATCACTGCTCGTCGAACCAATTAGTCGATAAGTGCTCCGATCTCCTCCTCAGTATGTCTCTCAGTGTGTGGCGACTAACGACACCGGTTCTTTGTTGGTTTACTATTCTTCTTTGTCTACCAGCATAGTGTTCTTGTCTAGCTACATCACACTTAACTTTGTTGCAATCAGGTTAGCGTTGTATATTTACCGCTACTACGGGAATCATGTACACGGCCTCTCTCCCTTAGGGATTGTATAATATCAGCCGGGTCCATTGCTCGTCCGCTTTGTACAGCAGCCATACCTGCAAGCCTACCCGCGCGTTCATTCCCCCTTAGACCTGCATGTCCTAGCACAAAAATAAAAGTGATCTGTGTCAGTTTAGACCTCCCCAGCGACTCCATCCAATGTCTCCTAGCCAATTTTGTTTTCTCTCTCCTCCTCTCCCTTTATCTCGCGCGCGATCGGCCGTTTTATCATTCTATTGTGATATATAAAGAGCCAAACATCAAGAACGGGTATACGTTCACAACCTTCAGTACCAATTGGAGTTCTGGTGCTTATCCTTCGGTGGTGTGTTAGGTTTCAACCAGCGTTTACTGGGTTCGCTCTCCGTTAGCTTTTTGTTGTCCTCAGCCAAATCTGCAAGGCAGTAGGTTCAATCTTGTTTTACTCTTCATGAGCATACTCATTGAGTCAGTGAGAAAATATGCATGGATAAAAGTCTGTGATTCCAGCCAAACCAACTCTTTAGTTACTGTCATGATTTCCATAGTGAGACTGCTCGTAATCACGGCAAAACCACCACTGTCTTCCTTCATAACATCACCTCCGACCTGAGCAGTGAAAGCGCACGAGCTATATATAATGATTAAGTGATGGTGCTGCTGAGCAGTGAAAACTCACGAGCTATATATAATGATTAAGTGATGGTGCTGCTGAGCAGTGAAAGCGCACGAGCTATATATAATGATTAAGTGATGATGCTGCTGACGAGAGAGAGAAGTATACTACAGAAACAAACAGACTAGAAGTGTCTGTCGTCGACAATATAAAACGCGAAGATCGCTAGTAGTAAGTTCATTTTTATTTTAATTAAAGTTGAACACTGAAGAATACAATCTTACAGTAACCTTTATTTGTTCAGAACTATACTCCCATCTCTCTCTCTTTCTCTCTCACGCCTTTATCATCCTGGTTGGGGCATATGTCCTCACGCAACTCAAGCCAAGTTAGACTTGCTCATGGTTGATTGGATCTTTCTTTCTTTCTTTTGTCCTTCTCTGCTTTTTTGCCGCTAGGCGTAGCAGGTTTAACTGATGATCGGTTTCGGAGATAATGCACGCTCGGTCGCTTGATATGGTGTGGTATTGTGGCATTTTAAGATGTCTGTAACTCCATCAACCCATATTTTTCTTGGTCTGCCCCTTCCTCCAGGAAAGTTGATTGGATATTGTAGCTAAAGTTCTCTACCGGATGGGGTAACCAGCCCCAAGCCGAACTCTATCTCACTTGCCTTTTAGGCATGTCTTGTAGGTCGCAGTGTTACTATTTTCTGCTCCCCTTGTGGAGCTCAGTACCACACATATACCCTGATCCGTGTAAGCTCATCATTCTTGCTCCTGACATACTGCCCAACACAGTGGCTCTCAACTTTTTACAGCTGACGTCACCATTGAAGTTGAGGCAACATCGTCCCCCGCCCTTTCCTCCGCCCTTTTTTGCTCATTTTCCTCATTCGAATTCATTGTAATTTCTTCTTCTTCTTTGCGTTCGTTCTTTACGACCAATTTTAATCACTCTTTGTGATATGTTTGATCTTTGCCAAGAACGTTATACGTTGCACATTGGTTTGGTAGTCCCCTAAAGCATAGACTTCTACACGTTTAGGACATGTGCATCCGATTTCAGCCAAACCTCCTTAGTCGCCTCTTACGACATGCGTGGTAGGTAACAGTGGTTCTATTCTGTACACCCCAAATTTGGGCCCCGGTAACCACTCGGGCGATTGTAATGTCCAAATCAAGCGGAAAAAAAATGTTTCTCACTCTGAGCTTGACATCACTGTATTATTTATCAAACACAATAACATTTATCAAACACAATAACATTTATCAAACACAATAACATTTATCAAACACAATAACATTTATCAAACACAATAATATTTATCAAACACAATAATATTTATCAAACACAATAACATTTATCAAACACAATAATATTTATCAAACACAATAATATTTATCAAACACAATAATATTTATCAAACACAATAATATTTATCAAACACAATAATATTTATCAAACACAATAATATTTATCAAACACAATAATATTTATCAAACACAATAATATTTATCAAACACAATAACATTGAAATGTACACAGTTCACAGAAAATTTGAGAAGAAATGTGATAAAATGTCAACATGAGTCAACATCAATAATGTTCTTTGTTATTCGTTTTCTCTTAATGTTGAACTTACAGTTTTAAATGGGAAAAAAAGTATTTTAACTGGAAGAACAAATAAGTACACAATTCTGTCCCCATATTTATTCAACATATATGCGGAGAACATCATGAGAAATGTAAAAGACGATGCCAACTATGTGAATTACGACCCTCTCACTATAGGCGGCAAATGCATACCAGAGCTTAGATACGCAGACGATACAGTATTATTATCCACCAGCAAAGAAGATTTGGAAAACCTAATCATGACGACCAAGAAACATAGTGAAGACCAACATCTATATTTGAATACACAAAAACAAAAATCATGTCAACTGACAAAGCAAAAGACTCACCTAACATCCAAGTAAACAATGAAGAACTCCAATGTGTAGAGAGCTACGAATATCTGGGATCAATAGTTAACAAAAACTGTGACTGCTCCAAAGAGATCTCAAGAAGATTGGCAATAGCAATCGAGAAGTTAAACACAATGAAGAACATGTGGCAAACCACCAGCACAATATTACAATTAAAAATATTGAGAACATGCATTTTCCAGTGGCTACTTATGGTTGTGAATCATGGACCATTACACAAAAAACAAGAACGAAAATCCAATTCTTCGAAACTAAATGCTACAGAAAGATCCTACGAATGTCATGGACAGAAAAAAGAAAGAACACTGATGCCCTGAAAGAACTAAATGTTAAAGAGAATTTTCTGATAAACAACATACTATACAGAAAAATTACATACTTTGATTACATACTTTGGTTACATCAAGCGTCACGATGGCCTGGAGAGAACAATACTAGAGGGCAGGGTCCCAAGATACAGAGGCATACCAAGAAGAAAAAGATGGCTACAAGATATTAAAGAAACCATGAACATGACCATCGACGAAGTGGGTGAACTGGCAAGAGACAGAGTGAATTTCAGATGCGCTGCAAAGAGAGCAACGTCCTATAAAGGATACGCACCTTGATGATGATGACACAATTTTATAATACACAAAATACACTTAATTATTTTATAACGGTTCACGATTCTCTTGATACTGTCTCAAGCCTTCCTGGTGAGGTGTCCATCATAGGTTGAGAACCATTGATTTAACACTTCCTTGATTAGCATAGAGTGTTAATGTTATTGTTGTTTTGGAACTAAACTCGAATACAATCTCGTGCCATGTAGGAGAAAGTGCTATATATATGCAGCATCATGTGTTGTAGGGAATGTCAATGCTGCATCATACTGTGGACCTATGTTAGTGTTGTGAACATCAATGCTGTATCATACTGTGGACCTATGTTAGTGTTGTGAATATCAATGCTTCATCGTATTGAGAAGCTATTATAGATATAAGGGAAGACTGCAGTAAAACTATGTAGTAATGGCGTACTAGCGATATAAGGGAAGACTGCAGTCAAACTATGTAGTAATGGCCTAACACATAAAAAACAAAGTACTGTAGTTTTACAAAATACAAAACAATAACAATACACAGCAACGTTTCGACCAAAGGCCTTTATCAAGGAAACGATACAAGAGAGGTGAATAATTTAATATCGATAATAATATCCGCCATTTTGCTGCAACTATTAGTCGTGACGTAATTAGGTTCCATTTAGTAGTTACATTCGTTATTTTCATTTTAGTGATGTTAGAAACTTATTGTTTGATTCTACATGTTGTGTGCTGTCTGTGAGAAGTGACATTTTTCACATCTCTTCTATCCTTTACTTGATAAAGGTCTTGTGGCTGAAACGTTGCCGTGTATTGTTATTGTTTTTGTATTTTGTAAAACTACAGTACTTTGTTTTTATGTGTTTCGTTATTGAGAAGCTATGGTGGCGCTGTGGAATGCAATTCAAAGAAAACATCCATGCCTGGTTGACTAGTAAAGTATAGTAACATCACAATACATCGCAGATTACATGATTAATTTGTTAGTTATAGCCATACCTAACATACCTTGCCTTTTTCTTTATGACTTGACAAGATGGTCCAGCATCTTTCAGTTCCTGGAGAAGACTCCGTCTCCAAGTCTGTTAGGATATTCCCTTTACAGTTCAGCTTTGCGAGTTCCACACATGTGCTTGTCTAGTGACACTCGACTGTGTTTTCCGCAGGGTATGCCCAACCCATTTTCTTCTCCTGGTTCAGGTCAGCATGGGTTCCTGATCTTTTCTTTACTACACGTTCTGGCACATTATGACTTTTATTAGTCTGATAACTGACAACTGATATCTGATAACTGACATCTGATATCTGATAACTGACAACTGATATCTGATAACTGACAACTGATATCTGATAACTGACGACTGATATCTGATAACTGACAACTGATATCTGATAACTGACGACTGATATCTGATAACTGACGACTGATATCTGATAACTGACGACTGATATCTGATAACTGACGACTGATATCTGATAACTGACGACTGATATCTGATAACTGACGACTGATATCTGATAACTGACGACTGATATCTGATAACTGACGACTGATATCTGATAACTGACGACTGATATCTGATAACTGACGACTGATATCTGATAACTGACGACTTCAATAAATACTTCCTGTTCCACTTATTCTACAGTCTACATTGTAGTGTCCATGTCAGTGGTCTACATTGTAGTGTCCATGTCAGCGGTCTACATTGTAGTGTCCATGTCAGCGGTCTACATTGTAGTGTCCATGTCAGTGGTCTACATTTTAGTGTCCATGTCAGCGGTCTACATTGTAGTGTCCATGTCAGTGGTCTACATTGTAGTGTCCATGTCAGCGGTCTACATTGTAGTGTCCATGTCAGCGGTCTACATTGTAGTGTCCATGTCAGTGGTCTACATTGTAGTGTCCATGTCAGCGGTCTACATTGTAGTGTCCATGTCAGCGGTCTACATTGTAGTGTCCATGTCAGTGGTCTACATTGTAGTGTCCATGTCAGCGGTCTACATTGTAGTGTCCATGTCAGCGGTCTACATTGTAGTGTCCATGTCAGCGGTCTACATTGTAGTGTCCATGTCAGCGGTCTACATTGTAGTGTCCATGTCAGCGGTCTACATTGTAGTGTCCATGTCAGCGGCACTAAGAATACTCCATCCGTCAATCTGTATCTTCAAGTTCTTGATTTTTGTGTGTCTTTCTTTCCTGTCTTCCTTATCGTATGTTCCCGAAGGTGTGTCAGAGTTCTTCTCATAACACGCCCCTACTATTACTAAAACAATTTTAAAAACAATACTCTTCATGATTTCTAAACTGATGCCTAGGAGAAAATGTGATTGTATTATGTCCAGGTCTAAGTAATCAAAGGTGAACAGTAGGTGGACAGTAGGTGGACAGTAGGTGGACATCTGTCTATTTCATTCTCCAACATTCTCAATCATAACAAAGAAATAGTACAATAAAAATAGTTTTAGTTTAGTCGACAGATCATCATCACTACACATCGAACCAGTTAACTCTCTCTCTCTCGCGATCGTTCTTTAGCCATTTTTATCATTCTATTGTGATATATAAACAGCCAAACATCAGAACTTGATGTACGTGCACAAGCCTTCAGCACCTATTGGAGCACAGTTGCTTATCCTTCAGTGGTGTGTTGGATTTCAGCCAGCGTTTGTGTGCGGTTCACTCTCCGCTAGCCTTTGGCTGTCCCCAGCCGAAACCCACAAGACAGTGGGTTGCCATTTTCTTTTAGGGCAGCGACCCTTACACGGCCTGCCCTCCCGGGCTTATGAGCGCCATCTGCCCAGCAAAACCAGTCGTTTTAATGAACACCTTGGTTTGCCGCCCGTTCAGGTTTATGTACGATTTGCTCCGCTAGCCTTTGATTGTCCCCAATCAAACTACAAGGCAGTAGTAGTTCCTGCGAGCGGAAACGCGCACTGGCTTTACCTTTGCTGGGCTTTCGAGTTGTTCTGCTCATGTGGGTGGGACGCGCACCCTCTTGCCTGCCATGCTCGCCGCTGCAGTGCCTGCCTCCCTTTCCGCACTTGCCGTGTCGGTCTGCCCCTTGGTGGGGCCTACTATGGCTTTGCCAGCGTGCGTGCTAAGTTTTGCCCTAGTGCCTGGTCACCATCGTCTTTTTCCGTGCTCACATTTTTCGTGCCTTCCGAATCGTGTTCACATTTGTCTGGGATGTCACCGTCTGTGACTCAACCCGGTCCCCAACCCATGAGATGGGGTCACGGGTTTCGCCCCATGTGGTGCCACCCATGCAACGTCCGTATGCGTGCTAGTTCTGCCCTGGTGCCTACCTCACCAATTTTCGTCAATTCCCACTGGGCTGTCCGACTCTGAGAGGGCAAAAACCGAGACTCACCCCATGATGGCCAACGTGCAACTCAACTCGACTCCCAGCATACTCATCGGTTCTAGAGAGGCGGCTCAAGAGAGAGCATGCGCGGGCTCAAATTTTCGCCACACGCGAGTCAACGTCTCTTCGATGGCTTTGATTCGTGCCCCCATCTCTGTGATGGGGATAGACTTTGACCTATGTGGACCAACGTGCGGTCCAACTCGTCATCCAGCCTACTCATCGGCTCAAGAGAGGAGACTCAAGAGAGAGAATGCGCGGGCTCCGAGTTTCGCCCCGCGAGGTTCCACATGTATCCTTCTAGCTTTTCCTATCGGCCGGGAGAGGCGAGCATTAATAGTCACTCTGGGAGTTCGCGCGTCTATGTTGCAAGCGGATTCCCATCAAGCATGACTACCTTTGCATCTGTACTTGCTCCAGAGTAGCTCTCCCACAGCACCTGTCCTCTTAGCCAGACCGGAACTACCGTCTGTTACCAGGGTCACCACGAGGGGGTGAGAGCAGGGGATTAGAGCCATCTCCCTAATTCTTGCGCGCCGCTTCCTTGCGCCTTTGACCCCGAACCAGTTAGTCTATAAGTGATCCGATCTCTTCCTCGGTATGTCTCTCAGTTTAGTTTAGTCGTCGGAGCATCATCTCTACATATCAAACCAGTTAGTCTATAAGTGATCCGATCTCTTCCTCGGTATGTCTCTCAGTTTAGTTTAGTCGTCGGAGCATCATCACTACATATCAAACCAGTTAGTCTATAAGTGATCCGATCTCTTCCTCGGTATGTCTCTCAGTTTAGTTTAGTCGTCGGAGCATCATCTCTACATATCAAACCAGTTAGTCTATAAGTGATCCGATCTCTTCCTCAGTATGTCTCTCAGCGTTTGGCAACTAACGACATCGGTTCTATGTTGGTTTACTATTCTTCTTTGTCTTCCAGTATTGTGTTCTTGTTCAGCCAGACCACATTTGATTTGATATTTTTGCAGTCTGGTTAGGACTGTAGATTCACCCCCATTTCTTGAATCGTTTACACGCTATCTCTCCTTAGGAATTCCAATAAAATCATGGTACATTGCTCGTCCGCTTTCTATAGTAGCCATACCTGCAAGCCTCTAAGCGCATACACTTACTTTTACTCCTGCTTGCCCTGGCACAAACATAAAACTGATTTTTTGTCAGCCTAGAAATGGAAAGAGAGTGCATAGATATCAACTTAACATTGGTGTTATTTCTGTATCTACAAGATTTCCAGTCTGATTTCATCCTGGATAGAATGTTCTAGTCCAATAGTGCACGAGCATCTTTCACATGCTATATTTATCAACGTCTGTTGTCTTAAGGAAACTGCAGTAAGACAATAGCGTACGTGAGGTATATGCCAAACAGCTGGGGACAGAAAGAATAACAACAATAGTTAGATACTAAACATCTGGAGGGGAGCACGATTAATACAAATTCAGTCAGATTGTGAACAAGTATTGAATATAACAAACACAACATTTTCTAACTGCAGAAACAAAATTCGTGAACATAGCTAACAGGACAACTCCACGCACACGCGCGCGCGCACGCGCACGAGCTCGCGCACGCGCACGCGCACACGCACACGCACACGCACACACACACACACACACACATATGCCAATATAACTGAGCGAAAACACGTAAAAACAAATACTATAGTTTTACAAAATACAGAAACAGTGACGATATACAGCAACGTTTCGACCAAAAGGCCTTTATCAAGCAATCGATACAACAAGAATGACGAATTTCGAGGAACACTACAAATGGACGATTACATATGGAAACATTCAAACCTATCTAATAAACCAATATAACTGACAACGTTTCAACAGATAGAACAGTCGTGGACACAATTAGCACAACGTTTGTATAAGTACAACACTCGTGGATATAGACAAGTTTTTTTGTGTGCAAAAAAAAAAGAATAAAACAAGCCAAAAAGACATACACAAACTGATGAGGATAACGACAAACTGATGAGGATAACGACAAAATGATGAGGATAACGACAAACTGATGAGGATAACGACAAAATGATGAGGATAACGACAAACTGATGAGGATAACGACAAAATGATGAGGATAACGACAAACTGATGAGGATAACGACAAACTGATGAGGATAACGACAAAATGATGAGGATAACGACAAACTGATGAGGATAACGACAAAATGATGAGGATAACGACAAACTGATGAGGATAACGACAAACTGATGAGGATAACGACAAAATGATGAGGATAACGACAAAATGATGAGGATAACGACAAAATGATTAGGATAACGACAAAATGATGAGGATAACGACAAACTGATGAGGATAACGACAAACTGATGAGGATAACGACAAACTGATGAGGATAACGACAAACTGATGAGGATAACGACAAAATGATGAGGATAACGACAAAATGATGAGGATAACGACAAAATGATTAGGATAACGACAAAATGATGAGGATAACGACAAACTGATGAGGATAACGACAAACTGATGAGGATAACGACAAAATGATGAGGATAACGACAAAATGATGAGGATAAAGACAAACTGATGAGGATAACGACAAAATGATTAGGATAACGACAAAATGATGAGGATAACGACAAAATGATGAGGATAACGACAAAATGATGAGGATAACGACAAAATGATGAGGATAACGACAAACTGATGAGGATAACGACAAAATGATGAGGATAACGACAAACTGATGAGGATAACGACAAACTGATGAGGATAACGACAAAATGATGAGGATAACGACAAAATGATGAGGATAACGACAAAATGATTAGGATAACGACAAAATGATGAGGATAACGACAAACTGATGAGGATAACGACAAACTGATGAGGATAACGACAAACTGATGAGGATAACGACAAACTGATGAGGATAACGACAAAATGATGAGGATAACGACAAAATGATGAAGATAACGACAAAATGATTAGGATAACGACAAAATGATGAGGATAACGACAAACTGATGAGGATAACGACAAACTGATGAGGATAACGACAAAATGATTAGGATAACGACAAAATGATGAGGATAAAGACAAACTGATGAGGATAACGACAAAATGATTAGGATAACGACAAAATGATGAGGATAACGACAAAATGATGAGGATAACGACAAAATGATGAGGATAACGACAAAATGATGAGGATAACGACAAAATGATGAGGATAACGACAAACTGATGAGGATAACGACAAAATGATGAGGATAACGACAAAATGATGAGGATAACGACAAAATGATGAGGATAACGACAAAATGATGAGGATAACGACAAAATGATGAGGATAACGACAAAATGATGAGGATAACGACAAAATGATTAGGATAACGACAAAATGATGAGGATAACGACAAACTGATGAGGATAACGACAAACTGATGAGGATAACGACAAAATGATGAGGATAACGACAAAATGATGAGGATAACGACAAAATGATGAGGATAACGACAAACTGATGAGGATAACGACAAAATGATGAGGATAACGACAAACTGATGAGGATAACGACAAAATGATGAGGATAACGACAAACTGATGAGGATAACGACAAACTGATGAGGATAACGACAAACTGATGAGGATAACAACAAACTGATGAGGATAACGACAAAATGATGAGGATAACGACAAACTGATGAGGATAACGACAAAATGATGAGGATAACGACAAACTGATGAGGATAACGACAAACTGATGAGGATAACGACAAAATGATGAGGATAACGACAAAATGATGAGGATAACGACAAAATGATTAGGATAACGACAAAATGATGAGGATAACGACAAACTGATGAGGATAACGACAAACTGATGAGGATAACGACAAACTGATGAGGATAACGACAAACTGATGAGGATAACGACAAAATGATGAGGATAACGACAAAATGATGAGGATAACGACAAAATGATTAGGATAACGACAAAATGATGAGGATAACGACAAACTGATGAGGATAACGACAAACTGATGAGGATAACGACAAAATGATGAGGATAACGACAAAATGATGAGGATAAAGACAAACTGATGAGGATAACGACAAAATGATTAGGATAACGACAAACTGATGAGGATAACGACAAAATGATGAGGATAACGACAAAATGATGAGGATAACGACAAAATGATGAGGATAACGACAAAATGATGAGGATAACGACAAAATGATGAGGATAACGACAAAATGATTAGGATAACGACAAAATGATGAGGATAACGACAAACTGATGAGGATAACGACAAACTGATGAGGATAACGACAAAATGATGAGGATAACGACAAAATGATGAGGATAAAGACAAAATGATGAGGATAACGACAAAATGATGAGGATAACGACAAAATGATGAGGATAACGACAAAATGATGAGGATAACGACAAACTGATGAGGATAACGACAAAATGATGAGGATAACGACAAAATGATGAGGATAACGACAAAATGATGAGGATAACGACAAAATGATGAGGATGACAAAATGATGAGGATAACGACAAAATGATGAGGATAACGACAAAATGATGAGGATAACGACAAACTGATGAGGATAACGACAAAATGATGAGGATAACGACAAAATGATGAGGATAACGACAAAATGATGAGGATAACGACAAAATGATGAGGATAACGACAAAATGATGAGGATAACGACAAACTGATGAGGATAACGACAAAATGATGAGGATAACGACAAAATGATGAGGATAACGACAAAATGATGAGGATAACGACAAAATGATGAGATAACGACAAATGATGAGGATAACGACAAAATGATGAGGATAACGACAAAATGATGAGGATAACGACAAAAGGATACACACAAACTGATGAGGATAACGACACAAGGATACAATATAAGTCTATTGTCTATTCCCAGGTAGAAGATGTAGTTGGCTGTCCACTCTTGCCGCTAAGTGTAGGGATGGTAGCTTTAATTTGCGTTCTAGGGCTAGATGAGTCGCCCTTGTTGTGTTATATCCGTGTTTATATAGTGTGGTCTTGATATTGTCTATCCATCTTTTCTTGGTCTTCCCTTAGCTCTAGTACCCGATTTCTTTTTATTGTATGCTGTTAGTGGTGGTTGGATGTATTTCATTCTCATTAAATGTCCAAACCTCTGCATTTGTTGTCTTTCGATGTATTCGGTGCATGAAGTTATGCCCACTCTACTCCTGATGTCCTCATTTCATAGTCTGTCTTTCCTGGTGACTCCCACTGCCTTCCTCAAGCATTTCATTTCACACGTGGTTAGCTTTCTGTGATTTGTTGCTGTAATAGACCAAGTTTGGCACTGGTAACAAAGTGTTGGTAGGAAAATACATTTATCATACAATATAAGTGTCCTGCTAAAAACAAATTAAATATTAATCCACTTGAAATCTATTTACTTTGATTGCTAGAAAACGTGAATACTTTCTACAAGGTTTCAAACCTGAACGGTATGTCACGGAAGGGTATCAACAACTGAACTTTTCAAGCTGGCCTCGCCTCGAGCTTCAATTAATTCCGATGGTATATCATCGCCATAGACTTCTGTAGTGCGGTGGTAGTGAGCTCGATCACAACCTAAGCGTTCCTGGTTCAAACTCCACGGCAGACAGTTTGTAAGCAAATTCGTTCCCGTAGTTTTTAAGAACTGCAAAAATAGACCTCACCGTTCAGAAATCAATGACAAACTACTGAGCGTATAAGTAGTGCCTAGAAAATCAACGACTCGTTTACTGTGGTTCATGGCGACGTCCTGTAAAGGATATGTCAAGATTGTTTATATCATCGCCCCCACCCTGGTGCTTTCCTTTCTTCAGATTTTGTATTTGTGAACGTATTTCCTCTAACATAAGAGTTCTGTCCCTTTCTCTCTCCATTTTCTATTATCATGTCTTGATTCTTTGCGAGATTTATGTCTACATTTCTCTCGACAATATTAATTTCATCTTCTGTATCCAAAGTGACTAGTGAGATTTATGTCTACATTTCTCTCGACAATATTAATTTCATCTTCTGTATCCAAAGTGACTAGTGAGGATTTCATTGGCAAAACACGTAATTACAAAGTACTGTAGTTTTACAAATTACAAAACAAATTACAACAACGTTTCGACCAACAAGGCCTTTATCAAGCAAACGAACAAACAGGAGTGACAAATTAAATGAAACACAAATGGACGACCAAATACAAACGTATCTAAGGAAAATCTGGGAATAAAAACGAATAACGAAATAAATGTAACACAAAAACACACATAAAAACTAGAAATAGAACGGAAAAGAAACAATGAAACATCTAGTAAATATATAACTTGAATACATGCAACATATACCCATATAGATTACAAAACATGGGAAGAGAAAGTACTAAGAAGCATAAGAATGTAATATAACATGAATACATGCAACATATACCCATATAGATTACAAAGCATGGGAAGAGAAAGTATTAAGAAGCATAAGAATGTAATACGTTGAGCCCGCGTGGTCGCAAGGTACCATACAAAGAAATCAACCGATTCTCCAGAGCAAATCGACTGCGATCATCCGAGGAACATGATCGGATGGCTGTGACCTGACATCGTGAGCTCCTAAATGGCCAGTATCATTGAAATGGGTGGCTACAGGGGTCACAGAGCATTGGCGTATGTCGCGTAAGTGTTGGCGAATCGGTCACTGAGCCTCTTGCCTGTCTCGCCGATATAAGCCTTGTTACACCGCTTACAGATAATGGCATAGATAAGATTACGGGACTCGCATGTGAACCCATCGTCAATAAGAAACGTGCCTAAAGGAAAAGATACAGTACGCGTCTGTATCACATAAGCACACGTGTTGCAACGCCGACAGCCACACTGGACAGTGCCAAAATGAGTCTGGATATTGGACTTAAGGCCACTGTGTACCAACATATCCTTAAGACTTCTGTCCCGTCTGTAAGACACCAAAGGATAGTTGGGGAAGACAGAACGGGTCTCAGGATCTGATCTAAGGAGAGACAGATGACGGAATAAAACATTTTTTACCAGGGAACTATGGGGTGGTAAGTTAAGATAAGTTTTACTCTGTCAGAGTTAGTAGTCCTATGCTGGCTGGTAAGGGCCTGCTGGCGAGTGATTTTCTTAACTCGATGCATAGCCGAGACAAGCACCCTCTCCGGGTATAGGCGCCTACGAAAGAAATCAAGCATCTCGCGAGCTCTCTCAAGAAAATCATCGTCCTCACTACAAAGGCGACGAAGGCGTAAGAGCTGCGAGAATGGCAAAGAGTCACGACAAGCCCGGGGATGAGAAGAAGTATAGAGGAGAAAACTATGTGCATCAGTAGGCTTGTAATATACTGATGTAGTGATGGCGGATAGGCGTAAGGTGATAGTAATGTCAAGAAAGTTGACACAAGTAGTGGGGATGTGAGAAGTAAAACGAATAGAAGGGTTGAAAACAATGAAATTAATGAAGCGTGACAAATCGGCTTCAGGCATATCAGTGATGCCAATACAGTCATCAATGTATCTGTGATAGACAGACGGAAGGGGCCATCATATTTACTAGGGTAGCTTCCTGGGTCCTACATCAGTCCCCTCTTACAACATGCCTTGTAGGTCGCAGTGGTACTATTCTTTGTTTCCTTGTGGTAACCGGCACCACAGGGGCGCATGTGTACATATAGATCGTGTCCCTGGCCCGCCGGCCGCATGTTATCGGAGATCACTATATAGACATACACCTGAGACTGCACAGTTTATATTTCAAGACTGTCTTAAATATGATAAATCGAGACAAACTTAGTAAAACAACACTGAAAAGAAAACCACACGGACCTCTGTGTCAACTACAAAAGTCAATGAAGTTTGTAGAAGACGGCGTTGCAGATATAGACACTATTTCAAGTGAACAAGAAGAAGAGACATGATAATTCAATTATCTGTTATCCCTTGTTGAATTCATACCGTCAACATGAGTTCCCGCGTGATAACAACAAGTCCCATAACAGTAAATCCTAAGCTAGGACCATTTGCTTTGGCTATGAACATCTGTAGCTGAAATAAATTGATATCAAAATTAACATGATCACAAAAGATAAAATAAAAAAATAAAAAAAGTCGATTTTCTTTCATTTTAAAATAATCAATAATTTCAATGAACTTATGAAGATTAAGACGAGAAATTAAAAAAAACAACATAAATAATTTAGTTGAGAGGGTTTTTATATTTTAATTCAATCAATTCTAAATACTAAAAAAATAAATCATAACTATGTAAAATTGAGTAGAATTTTAAAAAAAATTGTGTAACAGTTTTACTAAAAGTAAAGTTTCTACAGTTGATTTTGTAAACAAAATTATACATTTTCTTTGAAATCAAGATATTCATCATCATCATGTACCATGCCGACAAGTGTAAACTGGTATACATCGTCATGTACCATGCCGACAAGTGTAAACTGGTATACATCGTCATGTACCATGCCGACAAGTGTAAACTGGTATACATCGTCATGTACCATGCCGACAAGTGTAAACTGGTATACTTCGTCATGTACCATGCCGACAAGTGTAAACTGGTATACATCGTCATGTACCATGCCGACAAGTGTAAACTGGTATACATCGTCATGTACTATGCCGACAAGTGTAAACTGGTATACATCGTCATGTACCATGCCGACAAGTGTAAACTGGTATACATCGTCATGTACTATGCCGACAAGTGTAAACTGGTATACATAGTCATGTACCATGCCGACAAGTGTAAACTGGTATACATCGTCATGTACCATGCCGACAAGTGTAAACTGGTATACATCGTCATGTACCATGCCGACAAGTGTAAACTGGTATACATCGTCATGTACCATGCCGACAAGTGTAAACTGGTATACATCGTCATGTACCATGCCGACAAGTGTAAACTGGTATACATCGTCATGTACCATGCCGACAAGTATAATCTGATATACATCGTCATGTACCATGCCGACAAGTGTAAACTGGTATACATCGTCATGTACCATGCCGACAAGTGTAAACTGATATACATCGTCATGTACCATGCCGACAAGTGTAAACTGGGATACATCGTCATGTACCATGCCGACAAGTGTAAACTGGTATACATCGTCATGTACCATGCCGACAAGTATAATCTGATATACATCGTCATGTACCATGCCGACAAGTGTAAACTGGTATACATCGTCATGTACCATACCGACAAGTGTAAACTGGTATACATCGTCATGTGCCATGCCGACAAGTATAATCTGATATACATCGTCATGTACCATGCCGACAAGTGTAAACTGGTATACATCGTCATGTACCATGCCGACAAGTGTAAACTAGTATACATCGTCATGTACCATGCCGACAAGTGTAAACTGGTATACTTCGTCATGTACCATGCCGACAAGTGTAAACTGGTATACATCGTCATGTACCATGCCGACAAGTGTAAACTGGTATACTTCGTCATGTACCATGCCGACAAGTGTAAACTGGTATACATTGTCATGTACCATGCCGACAAGTGTAAACTGGTATACATCGTCATGTACCATGCCGACAAGTGTAAACTGGTATACATCGTCATGTACCATGCCGACAAGTGTAAACTGATATACATCGTCATGTACCATGCCGACAAGTGTAAACTGGTATACATTGTCATGTACCATGCCGACAAGTGTAAACTTATATACATCGTCATGTACCATGCCGACAAGTATAAACTGGTATACATCGTCATGTACCATGCCGACAAGTGTAAACTGGTATACATCGTCATGTACCATGCCGACAAGTGTAAACTGGTATACATTGTCATGTACCATGCCGAGAAGTGTAACTGATATACATCGTCATGTACCATGCCGACAAGTATAAACTGGTATACATCGTCATGTACCATGCCGACAAGTGTAAACTGGTATACATCGTCATGTACCATGCCGACAAGTGTAAACTGGTATACATTGTCATGTACCATGCCGACAAGTGTAAACTGATATACATCGTCATGTACCATGCCGACAAGTATAATCTGATATACATCGTCATGTACCATGCCGACAAGTGTAAACTGGTATACATCGTCATGTACCATGCCGACAAGTGTAAACTGGTATACATCGTCATGTACCATGCCGACAAGTATAATCTGATATACATCGTCATGTACCATGCCGACAAGTGTAAACTGGTATACTTCGTCATGTCATACGAACATCAGTCCCTGATCAAGTCTGTGTTTTTGTATCGATCAGGTCATGTGATCAGGTCATGTGAACAGGTCATGTGAACAGGTCATCTAGGGATTTATCCTTTTACCTTCACTTTGTCCTCTTCCCATCCTGTTTGTTAGTTATCACTAAATTTTCAACTGAATTTGTGTGTGTGTGTTAACGTGTCCAAAATATCTAGACTTCTCTATATTTAACTAACATGTTAGAAACATACAATAAAATGTCAGAACAAACAACTACTTACAACAAAATGTCAAAACAAACAACAACTTACAATAAACAAATAATTATATCCTCAAGTAATAAAACGATAACATTAAATTATTGAGATTATTTGTTAAAAGCTAACTTGGACACAAGAGGTTTGTGCGTTCAATTCCACACTCAAAGAGCTCCTTACTGGATGAAAGTCATTTGTCCTCCCATTAGAAATGTGAAGTGAACTGACTTCATCCCATTAGAAATGTGAAGTGAACTGACTTCATTCCATTAGAAATGTGAAGTGAACTGACTTCATTCCATTAGAAATGTGAAGTGAACTGACTTCATACCCTAAAATCTGAACCAGCTAGGGGAAATTTTATTTCATTTCTTAACCCCGATATTATATATATATAGGCTACTCTTCCGTATATACCCATGATATATATATATTGAGAGCAGTATATATCTGAGATATGTTCATGGACTAGGTATATATCAGATGTTGAACGTGTGCCTGCGTGTGATAGTTATTTAGAAGTTTACTCTTCAATAAACTGTTACTTACTCTCTCTCTCCCTCTCTCCCTTTCCTTTTTTCTCTCTCCCCTTTCTCTCTCTCCTCTCTATCTCCCTCTTTCTCTCCCTCTGTCTCCCTCTTTCTCTTTCTCTCACTCTTTATCTGTCTTTCTCTCTCTCTCTTTGCATATATATATGTGCAAATCCTTAAACTATTTATTGCTGATCTGCTACTGTTTATCACTGATATAATAGTTTCTTGTAACTCTCGTCCACCTCGGTCCTGTTCTCTGAGTTATATTTGGTTAGAGAAGTGTTTGTATTCTCTTGATCCTATCCCTCATTAGACAAGACATGTATCATACGTCTAAAACAGCTTGTATTTGACCTAGTCTTGCCTCTTTAGCCCTTACCTGATCTGTTATCTCTTTCACATTATCTCTCTCACATTATCTATCAGCTTACCTGATCTGTTATCTCTTTCACATTATCTCTCTCACATTATCTATCAGCTTACCTGATCTGTTATCTCTTTAACATTATCTCTCTCACATTATTTATCAGCTTACCTGACCTGTTATCTCTCTCACATTATCTCTCTCACATTATCTATCAGCTTACCTGATCTGTTATCTCTTTCACATTATCTCTCTCACATTATCTATCAGCTTACCTGATCTGTTATCTCTTTCACATTATCTCTCTCACATTATTTATCAAACTACCTGATCTGTTATCTCTTTCACATTATCTCTCTCACATTATTTATCAGCTTACCTGATCTGTTATCTCTTTCACATTATCTCTCTCACATTATCTATCAGCTTACCTGATCTGTTATATCTTTCACATTATCTCTCTCACATTATTTATCAGCTTACCTGATCTGTTATCTCTTTCACATTATCTTCTCACATTATTTATCAGCTTACCTGATCTGTTATCTCTTTCACATTGTCTCTCTCACATTATTTATCAGCTTACCTGATCTGTTATCTCTTTCTACATTATCTTCTCACATTATCTATCAGCTTACCTGATCTGTTATCTCTTTCACATTATCTCTCTCACATTATCTATCAGCTTACCTGATCTGTTATCTCTTTAACATTATCTCTCTCACATTATCTATCAGCTTACCTGATCTGTTATCTCTTTCACATTATCTCTCTCACATTATTTATCATCTTACCTGATCTGTTATCTCTTTCACATTATCTCTCTCACATTATCTATCAGCTTACCTGATCTGTTATCTCTTTCACATTATCTCTCTCACATTATCTATCAGCTTACCTGATCTGTTATCTCTCTCACATTATTCTCTCCATTATCTATCAGCTTACCTGATCTGTTATCTCTCTCACATTATCTCTCTCACATTATCTATCAGCTTACCTGATCTGTTATCTCTCTCACATTATATCTCTCACATTATATCTCTCACATTATCTATCAGCTTACTTGATCTGTTATCTCTCTCACATTATCTCTCTCACATTATCTCTCTCACATTATCTATCAGCTTACCTGATCTGTTATGTCTCTCACATTATCTATCAGCTTACCTGATCTATTATCTCTCTACATTATATCTCTCACATTATCTCTCTCACATTATTTATCAGCTTACCTGATCTGTTATCTCTCTCACATTATCTCTCTCACATTATCTCTCTCACATTATCTATCAGCTTACCTGATCTATTATCTCTCTAACATTATCTATCAGCTTACTTGATCTATTATCTCTCTAACATTATTTATCAGCTTACCTGATCTATTACCTCTCTCACATTATCAATAAACTTACCTGATCTATTATCTCTCTCACATTATCTATCAGCTTACCTGACAGAACTGTTCCATGGTCACATGACGTGATTGTATAGTGAACAAGTCATCACTGATTGCGTGCATCTGTTCCACAAAACATTAAAATTTATGAATTGATTACAGCAATATCAACAAAATTCTCATTTTTTTTCTCTTATCTTCTGTATTTGATCAATTTCCCAATCTCATCTCTGCCAGTCCCTCTCCTACTCATTATGTCTCTCAGTTTGTGACCACTATTACTTCATAAGTGCTCCGCTCTCCTGCTCATTATGTCTCTCAGTTTGTGACCACTATTACTCCATAAGTGCTCCGATCTCCTGCTCATTATGTCTCTCAGCTTGTGACCACTATTACTCCATAAGTGCTCCGATCTCCTGCTCATTATGTCTCTCAGCTTGTGACCACTATTACTCCATAAGTGCTCCGATCTCCTGCTCATTATGTCTCTCAGCTTGTGACCACTATTAGTCCATAAGTGCTCTGATCTCCTGCTCATTATGTCTCTCAGCTGTGGCCACTATTAGTCCATAAGTGCTCCGATCTCCTGCTCATTATGTCTCTCAGCTGTGGCCACTATTACTCCATAAGTGCTCCAATCTCCTGCTCATTATGTCTCTCAGCATGGAGCTACTAACAAGATCAGCTCTCTGCTGATTTACTATTTTGTTTTATCTTCCATTGTAGTACTCTTGCCCAGTTAGATGACATTTGCTATTCTTGCAGCCTGGTTAGGTTTGCAGATTCACATACATTCCTTGAATACTTACTAGGTTGACAAACTATTTCATTCTCAGTTGTCCGATGTAAACCAAGCTCGGTCTTGTTCCAACCTTCTTCACTCTAATGCTGGCATTTGTAACTATTGTCTCTGCTTGTGTTGCTGACGATCTTTCAGATATCACATTTCATTTGTCGTTATTTTCTGTGTCTGTGCTGTAAGATATTTTATCTGCTTACTCAGCTTTTTCCTCACAACTTCTCTGTGATTACGTGACTTCCATGACTTCTGTTTGTTAAACTATCATTTATTATTCTTCTTCTTCTTCTCTCAACTCATCTGGAAACATAAGACATCAACAAATTTCTTCCAATCAGATCTGTCTTGAGCAAGTCAGTTCATTTCAGATCTTTCCGTCGTTTCTCTTTCTTTATTTACAGATCGTCTCCATGTCTCTCTAGGTTAACAAATAGACATACATGGATCAGCTGAAAGACAAAAGAGATGCGCTAAAACTCAGAAGTTGTCACAGTAAAACATTTGCCAATTGACCGTCTGTAAAGTGGAGAAAGACAAGAAAAATTCCTATATAAAGTATACCATTTATTCATGATTGTCTTGCCTTATTGACAGCAATCATCTCTGAGGTCTTGATCTTGTGATCAATCATCTCTGACGGTCTTAATCCTGTCATCAATCATCTCTGACGGCCTTGATCCTGTGATCAATTAGATCTGATATCATGTTACAGTATAACTGCAGATGTGGTACTTTCAGGTTGAATTTTTCTATTGGTAAAATCTGACAGTTACTCGTCTGTACACATTTGTGTCCTGTTAGATAATATGCCTATACCTTGGCTTCGGATGTGCCTATCCTACATACTGTAGGAGCCATCCAGGTGCAAAATGCTCACGTTCTCAGTGCAAACCAAACAGATCACAAAGAGTAGTTAACTCGATTGATAACAACGAACGCAAACAAACAACTTGCTGTTATACAACAAACAACAATTTGCTGTTATACAAAAAAAAAACAATTTGCTGTTATACAACAAACAACAAGAAACAACAACTTGCTGTTATACAACAGAGATGTGATTTAGTACTTTCGGTTTTGTTTAGATAGGCACATGACAAATTAATATTACATTTTTTTAAATTGTAAACTAAATATTTACTGTCCTTTTGTGAGACATGGTGCGTTCTGATTACATAGAATAATACCAGGGTGGTACCGCAGTGCGTCCTCACACAACTACGCCTCTGGTAGTAACATCAGATAACAGAATACCAGGTGGTACTCGCAGTGCGTCCTCACACAACTACGCCTCTGGTAGTAACATCAGATAACAGAATACCAGGGTGGTACCGCAGTGCGTCCTCACACAACTACGCCTCTGGTAGTAACATCAGATAACAGAATACCAGGTGGTACTGCAGTGCGTCCTCACACAACTACGCCTCTGGTAGTAACATCAGATAACAGATAAAACAGAAAAACAAACATTGCAACAGTCAGACCATGAACAGATATAGCGTAGTTAGTTCTTATTGATATAACAATTATTATTTAATTCGTTTATGGATTTCTTTAAAGTGGAAATAATATTTCATTTTTTTAAATAACTGTATTAATATCGATTAGAAAACACGGATCAGGTTTCAGAGAACAAAACAAATACTCCAAAAAAGAATGTCAATAAAGGAATTGTTGTACAAGTTAATAAATCCTTGATGTTATGTACTGAACTTATTCTCTGATTGTTAGTCAACAGTTAGAGTAGTTCAATTGTGTTGTTTTGTTAGCATGTTGATTCATGAAGATTTCATATGCAACATTTCGTTTGTATTATCTGTTTGACTTGAGTCAAGTACAACATTCAATGCTTGTTGTTTTATCCTCATTCATTCAGGAATGTTCTTGAGTCAAGTACAACATTCAGGAATGTTCTTGAGTCAAGTACAACATTCAGGAATGTTCTTGAGTCAAGTACAACATTCAGGAATGTTCTAGAGTCAAGTACAACATTCAGGAATGTTCTAGATGTGGAGATTGAAGTAAATCATATGATATTAATCAAATGAAGAGGCTGATAGATTATTATTTTTAAATATTGAGGATAGCTACCCCAGCACCAATACAAGTAGGATATACAAGTAAGATATACAAGTAGGATATACAAGTAAGATATACAAGTAGGATATACAAGTAAGATATACAAGTGGGATATAAGTAAGATATACAAGTAGGATATACAAGTAAGATATACAAGTAGGATATATATACAAGTGGGATATACAAGTAAGATATACAAGTAAGATATATGCTTATTTGAAGATGTTTGTTAAGAAATGATATACGAGCAACTAGGGAAACAGAACATCTAGGAGACAGGGTTGGTTGATTAGTAGAAGATATATAAACAAGGAGGCAACAGATCATTCAAACGTTTTATACAATCATTTGCTTGATAAACAGATCTTGTAGTCATAACTTAGTTGCTTTCGATTGTATTTGTGCGTTTTTATTGCTATTTTGTCTAGTGTTTTCTTATTTCCCGTTTTGGTACATTGTTTTACTATAGTTTTTCCTTGTATCGATATTACTCTCAGCTAACACTACCACTCATACATCAACTACTAACACTACCACTCATACATCAACTACTAACACTACCACTCATACATCAACTACTAACACTACCACCCATACATCAACTACTAACACTACCACCCATACATCAACTACTAACACTACCACCCATACATCAACTACTAACACTACCACTCATACATCAACCACTAACACTACCATCCATACATCAACTACTAACACTACCATCCATACATCAACCACTAACATCCATACATCAACTACTACATCCATCATCATCAACTACTCACTCATCCATACATCAACTACACTACCATCCATACATCACACCACTACCATCCATACATCAACACTAACACTACTCACTCATACATCACCACTAACACTACCATCCATACATCAACTCACTAACTACTACTATCCATACATCAACTACTCATCCATACATCAACTACTACATCACTACTCAACTAACACTACCATCCATACATCAACTACTAGCACTACCATCCATACATCAACTACTACACATACATCAACATCCAATACATCAACTACTAACACTACCATCCATACATCAACTACTAACACTACCACCCATACATCAACTACTACCATCCATACATCAACTACTAGCACTACCACCCATACATCAACTACTAACACTACCATCCATACATCAATTACTACCACCCATACATCAACTACTAACACTACCATCCATACATCAACTACTAGCACTACCATCCATACATCAACCACTACCACCCATACATCAACTACTAACACTACCATCCATACATCAACTACTAACACTACCATCCATACATCAATTACTACCACCCATACATCAACTACTAACACTACCACCCATACATCAACCACTACCACCCATACATCAACTACTAGCACTACCATCCATACATCAACTACTAACACTACCACAACATTAACAACTACAACATCAGTTATAACTTGTACCACTGCAGCATCAACTACTGTTACAGCAGCAAGTAACCATCCTTCAGTTCCGAGAAACACTAGAGTTGTGCTGTAAGATAAGTGCTTCACAGCTCTGTCACAGCTCTGTTGGTGACTGCAAAGTGTGATGCGTCTCAATGACAATCTGTCACAACACTGTCACAGCTCTGTTGGTGACTGCAAAGTGTGATGCGTCTCAATGACAATCTATGTCACAACTCTGTCACAGCTCTGTTGGTGACTGCAAGGTGATGCGTCTCAATGATAATCTCTGCCGACAACACTATCACAGCTCTGTTGGTGACTGCAAAGTGTGATGCGTCTCAATGACAATCTATGTCACAACTCTGTCACAGCTCTGTTATAGATCAAAGGTGATGGTCTCAATGACAATCTATGTCACAACTCAGTCACAGCTAAACGATGAGGAGGGTTGGGTCTGTTGAGATGAGATTGCATCCTGGGGTAAAGCCTTTTGCTGCTTTGAATACTACAGCTGCTACTGTTATACATGCTACCTCTGTTGCTGCTAAAACTATTCCCTGTTGCTAACTAGCAACATTACAAATATTGTAGCTACAATTATATTTACTACTGCTGATAACTAGCAATGTTGCTACTACTGCTGCTATCACTACATCCGCTAATACGTTACTCGATGCATTACTCCATCAGCTACACTGGCTACGGTTGTCACTAAAAAGGTTATCTGTTGTTGACACTGTTTTCTCTCTCTCTCTCTCTCTCTCTCTCTCTCTCTCTTTCCTCTAATTTCCATCTTTCAATAGACCAAAGGTCAAATTATCACAAACAATTATTTAGTTTTCCTATTGGAGTATTGCTAATGGAACTTGATGCTGTAATTGTTACTAACACTGTGTCATGTTTACAATGCAGTTATTTTAAATGTCACTTTGATAGATTTTAGGTTGTAACGTTAGCTCAACTCCGAGAGACCTTGAATAATCTTGATAACAGGACACACAGATTTATAGAGATGGGATACTGATAAGATTTTACAAACATCAAACTTACATTTTAGTACCACATCTACTGTGTTATATTGTAGCAAACATAAGATTTGGCTCTTGTCCGCTGCATTACTGTTGCTGTTATTACTATTAGATTTATTAGCGATATGGGACAGGATTAGATTGATTAGCGATATGGGACAGGATTAGATTGATTAGCGATATGGGACAGGATTAGATTGATTAGCGATATGGACAAGGCCATGTATATTAGAGTATTACATTAGCAAGGAAAAATAACTGGTTTTAAATATGACAAACTAACAGTTTTATCTGTTCTTCCTCACCGGAATTTCGTTGCATATAGCAGAAACATGTCCTGTTGCTTCTAAATCAGCTTCTTACACATTAAAAACAATACGTCTTCTCTCTCCATGCTTGGTGGGAAAACTTTGTCGGTTAACCACATAAGATTAAAATGTCCCTCATTCCGATTGCCAGTAAAACCTGATACAACAGAATTCCCGGTCCCGTGAAAGTTGACAAATAACAATTTAAAATGTCACTCAACTCGATTGCCAGTAAAATCTGATACAATATAATTTCCGTTCCCGTGAAAGTTGAGAAATAACAATTTGCAAATTGAATTTATTCAGAGTCAGTTCTATCGATGCAAAGGAAATTTCTCTAGTTCTCATAATCAAATGTGTTAATAAAATGTTTAAAAAAATTGTTGGCATTCACCCAGATGCAATTGTACATATTATACATATTCACCCAGATGCAATTGTACATATTATAGTTGGTACATCTGCTATGTACCCGTTCTTAGCACGGGGTGAATATACCATTCCTGTCATCCGTATGACATCAAAATCGGCAGTAACCCAGATGCAGATGTACGTATTATAGTTGGTATGTATCAATTACTCTACAGAAACTGATAAATAAATGTGTTTAAAATACGTTAAAATAATAGTGACGTTATCATAGCATTAAGGACTTGAGCGGAAAGTAATAATCTTTCTCAAAATCTGTATGTAGTGTGCTGTGACATTTGTCACTTTGTTGTATTGTTTGTTTGATAAAGGTCTTGTTGGACGAAGCGTTGGTATTGTCATTGTTTTTGTAAAACTACCGTACTTTGTGATTACGCGTTTCGTCAGAGGAAATTAAAACCTGATCACGACCGAAACGTCATGAAAACATTGAAAGACAATTTCGGCAATTTTTATGCAGAATGACAATGTGCATTACGTTGGGAATATGGTTATAGAAACGTATAAAAAGACTAGTTTTATAATATTTCCCTCTTCGTATCCATGAAAGCCACCTTCTTACCAAATTTCAAATCCGTAGGATGTCCAGATATCTCCAAACAATTCGGACAGACATAATTCCATTGATCTTTGTCTTATATATATACTAGCAGTTTATCCGTTCTTCGCACGGAGGGTTTAGTTTAAATCTAAACTACTTTTAAAGTTAATTTGTTATCCTTTTCCGCTGATCTTCCGAGCCCATATAAACTGTAGCTCATTCCGATAGCCAGTAAAACCTGATACAACTTAATTCCCGTGAAAGTTGAAAAATAGCAATTGGCAAATTAAATTTATTCAGATTATTAACTTGTCGATGCGTTTAGAAATTTTTTTTTTTTTAATTGGCCTAACGAGATTGAACATGTTGTCTTTATGATAGCAGTCAGCATCTTATCCATTCGACTACAGAACTTACATGTTGAAATACCCATAAATGTGTTAGTATTCGCGTGATGTTCGAAATACGTCACCAGACTATAACAGCATAATCGCTTTGTGATCACGTGACCGATAACGTCTGAAAACATGGATATACACTTTAGCGATTTCTATGCAGAATGACCATGCTGCGTTAGTTGGAATATGGTTATAGAAAGGAACAAATAGTTCAGTTTGATAATTTTTCCTCTTTGTATCACTGAAAGCTACCTTCTTGTCAAATTTTAAGTCCGTAGCATATCCAGATATCTCCACACATTTGAGACAGACATACAATTCCATTGATCTTTGTCTTATATATATATATTTGATTAGATGATAAAAGTCGACGTTTCACCGTATGCTTATCAAGAAAACATATACGAACACGAAATAATAAATAAACTAAAAATAGTACATAATTGGCTATTCATGTTACCTCTACTGCAACTGTTATTGTTAATACAACTCTTGTTCAAATTGCTAATACAACTCTTGTTCAAGTTGCTAATACAACTCTTGTTCAAATTAGCTAAACAACTCTTGTTCAAATTGCTAATACAACTCTTGTTCAAATAGCAATACAACCTTTGTTCAAGTATTAATACAACTCTTGTTCAAGTATTAATACAACTCTTGTTCAAGTAGTAATACAACTCTTGTCTAAGTGCTAATACAACTCTTGTTCAAGTTGCTAATACAACTCTTGTTCAAGTTGCTAATACAACTCTTGTTCAAGTTGATCACATCTTCTGTGAAATTTATCTCAACAACAATAACAGAATTATCATCATCATCCACAAGAAGAAAAGCATAAACATTAACATCAGCAGAATGAACGGCAATATCAACAAAAGCAACAAGGGAGAAGTCAGTGATCTTGTACATATCATAAATCAGATACACACTCATCAAATTGTTAAAGTTGGCCATGCTATAGGTGCACAGTAAAATCCACAGTGATCACCTCCCAATGCTAATTCAGGATCAATGACTTTAACAGGCCAGTACAATCACGTTTGTGTAACTGATTTGATCATAAACAATCAGGGGCATAGTGTATGCCCTACCAGAATGGAAACTGAATTTGAAGAATAAGCGAAAGACACCACATACTTCAACGGGGATACGCCACTTACCAGTACTGACATAAACGTAAGGAGCACAGTTAGATACACAGAAACTTATCAGTACTGACATAAACGTAAGGAGCACAGTTAGATACACAGAATGCCCTAATCATTCAATGGAGCTAGATCTGTCTTGACTTGTGTTACCACTGAATATATATAAACTCAAGCCAGAGAATTATGTCGTATTAATGAATTAACTCTTTCTCAAACCATTTCACCAGAAAAAAACATCATTTCATCCATTGATTGACATACATCAGCAAGTCAACAGCAAATCTAGTATACTTACTGCCACGTTGACATTTGCCATGAAATATGTACTGATCGCTATCATAGATAAACTACTGACTAGCCAAAACATAGTAATCACCATCACAGACTCATCCATCTCAACTTTGACCAACTGGTAGAGCAGCAGACAGCCAAGAGTGAGGAAGATGCTGCAACAGTAGACAATTATAGATCTCATTTATATATATATATAACATCAGAATAGAACTCACACATGACATACATATAGATCTCCTTTATATATATATATAACATCAGAATAGAACTCACACATGACATACTTATAGATCTCCAATGTCCGTGTCGCATATAGATCTTCCTTGTTGTCATCAAAAACTGTGTCATTGAGCAGAACTCTGCCACCCTAACAGTCCTTCGGAATGTATCATCTTCTCATAGACCTGATGTCCCCCTCTGCAGCTGTCATGCACAATCATCGGTTATATCTTGAATCCATCTTCCTTGATCTTCCTTCTCTACTGTGCAGTGATGCTACATTTCGTAATGATCTTCTCAAACACTTTGTGTCCAACATACTTCATTTTTCTCATTCTTATTTGTCGCATCAGCCAGTTTTCCTTGATTTTCAGTTCTTTCTGGGTAGATCTATTTGTTCTCTTCTCTGTCCATGATATACAGGGGATTCTTCTTTAACACTTATATTCAAAAGTACTTATATATATATATGTTTTATTACTGTTAGGATTATCTAGATATTTTTCTTGTAAAGTATTCTGTCATTGATTTTCTTCCTGGCAGTGACCATAGCTATTGTCTCTATTACAGAGATCCTTTCTCTATCGTCATGAGTTTTTAGACCATAAACATTGATATTATATCGTCATATCTCGTCATATCTCGTCATATCTCATAAACATTGATATTATATCGTCATGTCTCGTCATATCTCGTCATATATCTCGTCATATCTCGTCATATCTCATAAACATTGATATTATATCGACTACTCCAGCACTCATCCACCACCTGCTTCCATGGCTTCAAGTTATCTTCTCGGGGAGGGGGGAGAGCTAAACGGGTAGTCCACCTTGCCCAGGGGTGTCCCGTAGACTAGAGGAGGGCGGCGGGAGACGCCTGTCATCTACTTTGATAGAGATTTACCTCCTCTACCCCCTACCTGCATATTGTATACTGTAAGGTAATACATTGTTGGGTCCACATTTTGTCTTTGACAATCGGCACATGATGATGATGATTGATGTGATTAACATCCACTATCCCATTTACTTCTGAGTTCATCACTGATACGACACACATCACACACACACACATAACTCACTCAGTTATATTTATCACCTAGATATTCAAGGTTGACTGTCTAGTTATTCAAACTAGACAGGTAATAGAAGTTCTCTGAGGCAAGGCTATCTGTTTATATGGCCGAACTATTTCATTTATTGTTTCTTGATGAAGTTCAGTTCTGATGTTGTACATACTTTTTTTAAATTGCTAAACCAGTCTCATCTTGATACTCCTAGCCTTCTGAGCAGCCACTTCATCTTTGTCGTGACTAGTTTTCTTCTATCGTTTGATACCAGCGTCCATGTCTGGCACTGATAGCATAATGTGGGTAGAAAGATTGTGTTGAACAATGCTCTTTTAGTTTTCATGGCAACATATTTGCATTTCTAAATTGGCACCATTTGTCCTACGATTTGATTTGTTTTATTGCATCTATGTTGGATTTCGTTAGTTATTCTTCCGTTTGCTGACAAAATGCTCTCTAGGTATGTAAAGTCTTTGACTTGCTTTAATTGATGTTTGTCGATGGAGATATTGGTAGCGTTATCATCTCTAATGAATGTCGGTACTTCGGTTTTGTTGATGTTTATTCTCATGTTGTATACAATACTTCTACCTTCAATATGACTTCTTCTACGATCACATTCTGCTAAACGACTACCTGGTATGTGTCATCAAACAGGGCGGTGTCTTGAGGACTTCACCGGTTCCCCAGTTTATTTTGTAGGGTTGTTTCGTTGCAACTTCAATATGACAACACTTAATGTGATAAACGTTCATTCAACAACAACCATATTGGATTCAACTTCTCATATATTATCTTGAGTGCCTGGCTACTTTATTGAGTGTTGCTGAACCGCACTTATTAATCCGATGAGAATACATAATTGATGTCATTACTATAATAGCTTCATCACCAACGAGAAATCAAACATTTCATCAGCTGACACAGCGGATGAGTACAGTTTCGTTTACATTTAAGCACTAGTTCGACCATATCGCGCGGTAAAATAGAAGTGAATCGATTTCTCTGACAAATATTTGAAGCCAAGAGTCAAGGGACTAGAACTCTAGAACAATCCAAATTCTGCCATCATCATCATCATGTGCCATGCCGGCTGTAATGTACTATGATGGATCTCCGTAAACTTGTCTTGTGTACAGACTATCAGTTTAGATGTTGATGCTTGATTGACTGATTGATTGATTGATTGATTGATAGGACCATCTTCATTGCACTTCGGTGAGTAACAATATGTGCTCCAATCTCTTTCTTACACAGGAAGATCTCAGCGGAAATTCACCTGACTCCGTAGCACCGGCAAGAGTCCCGATGTAATTTTGAAAATGGTGACGATGTTTTGTACACATTTTATTTTTGAAGTTTTTCTAATGAATTTAGCCCGAGCAGCGGCTTTCCAGCCTGTTCTTCTCGATTTTGATTCTTTTACGTGCTCAAATTGAACATGGGACCTAGGTTTTATCATCCGTCTCCGATAGGTCTAGGAAATCGATCCCACCTACACTGAGATCAGGGATCTCTGGAAGAATATCCCAATGGCTCCACGAAGGAGCGAACCTAGTACGGGAAGCAAGCAGCAAACCTGTACTCCACAGATACCTCTGATGTTGATGTTATTCTGCCCCATGAAGCTAGTCTGTCCAGAATTGTGTCTCTCCATCTCTCTCTGTGTGATCTTCTAACTCGTCTCAATATGATGTTACCGTTTATCATTATGTGTCTCTCCATCTCTCTCTCTCTCTGTGTGATCTTCTAACTCGTCTCAATATGATGTTACTGTTTATCATTATGTGTTCAAAATCTTTCTTTCTAATTACATGACCGACAACCGATGAACGTCTCTTTCTTGTCTTGATAATAAGTTGTTTCTTGTATTGATAATAAGTTGTTTCTTGTATTGATAATAAGTTGTTTCTTGTGTTGATAATAAGTTGTTTCTTGTGTTGATAAGTTGTTTCATGTGTTGATAAGTTGTTTCTTGTGTTGATAATATGTTGTTTCTTGTGTTGATAATAAGTTGTTTCTTGTATTGATAATAAGTTGTTTCTTGTGTTGATAAGTTGTTTCTTGTGTTGATAATAAGTTGTTTCTTGTGTTGATAATAAGTTGTTTCTTGTGTTGATAAGTTGTTTCTGTGTTGATAATAGTTGTTTCTGTGTTGATAATAAGTTGTTTCTTGTGTTGATAAGTTGTTTCATGTGTTGATAAGTTGTTTCTTGTGTTGATAATAAGTTGTTTCTTGTATTGATAATAAGTTGTTTCTTGTATTGATAATAAGTTGTTTCTTGTGTTGATAATAAGTTGTTTCTGTGTTGATAAGTTGCTTCATGTGTTGATAAGTTGTTTCTGTGTTGATAATATGTTGTTTCTTGTGTTGATAATAAGTTGTTTCTTGTATTGATAATAAGTTGTTTCTTGTGTTGATAAGTTGTTTCTTGTGTTGATAATAAGTTGTTCTGTGTTGATAATAAGTTGTTTCTTGTGTTGATAAGTTGTTTCTTGTGTTGATAATATGTTGTTTCTTGTGTTGATAATAAGTTGTTTCTTGTGTTGATAAGTTGTTTCATGTGTTGATAAGTTGTTTCTTGTGTTGATAATAAGTTGTTTCTTGTATTGATAATAAGTTGTTTCTTGTATTGATAATAAGTTGTTTCTTAGTTGTAAGTTGTTTCTGTGTGATGTTGTCAATGTGTTGATAAGTTGTTTCATGTTTGATAATAAGTTGTTTCTTGTCTTGATAATATGTTGTTTCTTGTGTTTATAATAAGTTGTTTCTTGTGTTGATAAGTTGTTTCATGTGTTGATAAGTTGTTTCTTGTGTTGATAATAAGTTGTTTCTTGTATTGATAATAAGTTGTTTCTTGTATTGATAATAAGTTGTTTCTTGTATTGATAATAAGTTGTTTCTTGTGTTGATAAGTTGTTTCATGTGTTGATAAGTTGTTTCTTGTGTTGATAATATGTTGTTTCTTGTGTTGATAATAAGTTGTTTCTTGTATTGATAATAAGTTGTTTCTTGTGTTGATAAGTTGTTTCTTGTGTTGATAATAAGTTGTTTCTTGTGTTGATAATAAGTTGTTTCTTGTGTTGATAAGTTGTTTCTTGTGTTGATAATATGTGTTTCTGTGTTGATAATAAGTTGTTTCTTGTGTTGATAAGTTGTTTCATGTGTTGATAAGTTGTTTCTTGTGTTGATAATAAGTTGTTTCTTGTATTGATAATAAGTTGTTTCTTGTATTGATAATAAGTTGTTTCTTGTGTTGATAAGTTGTTTCTTGTGTTGATAAGTTGTTTCATGTGTTGATAAGTTGTTTCATGTGTTGATAATAAGTTGTTTCTTGTCTTGATAATAATTTGTTTCTTGTGTTGATAATACGTTCTTTCTTGTGTTGATAATAAGTTGTTTCTTGTGTTGATAAGTTGTTTCTTGTGTTGATAATAAGTTGTTTCTGTGTGATAATAAGTTGTTTCTTGTGTTGATAATATTGTTTCTTAAGTTGATAATAAGTTGTTTCTTGTGTTGATAAGTTGCTCTCTGTGTTGATAATAAGTTGTTTCCATGTGTTGATAATAGTTGCTCTTGTATTGATAATAAGTTGTTTCTTGTATTGATAATAAGTTGTTTCTTGTGTTGATAATAAGTTGTTTCTGTGTTGATAATAAGTTGTTTCTTGTGTTGATAATAAGCTGTTTCTGTGTTGATAATAAGTTGTTTCTGTGCATTAAACTCTTTGAACAAATTAACATTTCTCATTTTAGCAGTAATATGGTTTTATAGAAGAGTGTAGGTAAGAGATTTCACTCTTCTGTAAAACCCTACATCTCGACATATAAAGAGTGTGTGTCTGTTTAGTTATTGTCCATGACTTGCAGCAATATGTTACTGTAGTACTAGCTCCTGAGCACTGAAGAATTTCTTTCTGACTTCAGTGCACAAATGAATTGATGCAGATTATCTAATTGGTCGAGAATTAGAGTAGGACAAGATCTTGGATCAGGGATATCTGGAAAATTATACGTCACTCTACGAGGAACGAACTGACTACATCTGGAGCCGGAGACGAAACCTTACCCTAAGCTCATAGACTTGTCTAAAGAGAATCATGTTACAACTTGAAAGTGTGGTAGTAAAGAGATTACATAGACCTGTCTAAAGAGAATCATGTTACAACTTGTGAAAGTGTGTAGTAGAGATTACATAGACTTGTCTAAAGAGAATCATGTTACAACTTGTGAGTGGGTAGTAAGAGATTACATAGACTTGTCAAAGAGAATCATGTTACAACTTGTGAAGTGTAGTAGTAAGAGATTACATAGACTTGTCTAAAGAGAATCATGTTACAACTTGTGAAAGTGTGGTAGTAAGAGATTACATAGACTTGTCTAAAGAGAATCATGTTACAACTTGTGAAAGTGTGGTAGTAAGAGATTACATAGACTTGTCTAAAGAGAATCATGTTACAACTCGTGAAAGTGTGAGTAGAAGAGACTGAATTAATTTTACAATAGAATTTGGAGGTTGCATGTCAAGGTTAGTCTATCTATCTATTCTCTAACCCTGTTTTGGCTTTCAGGTGTCAAGTCGAAAAAGGAGACACCTTGGGCGGGCCTCTCTATGCGCCTTGTCTTTCTTTCTCTTCTCCAGTCCTGATTTGCCTCACAGTTTCAGGGTAAGAAAAGATTTCTAGAACCAGCTTTTGTGTGCGCTTCATAAACAGTGTATTTCATAGCCTCTGTTATCTCTGAGGTCCACCTTTAGCATGGCTTGTCTTTTGCTTCTTTATCCACTGTAATGGAGTAACATTGCTCTTTGAGGTGCACTGTCTGTTAGTAATCTATGTATGTGGCCGAACTATTTAATTTGTTGTTTCTTGATGAAGTCCAGTACTGATGTTGTATACTCTTGGTAATCTGGTATGTGCCAACTATTGAATTTGTTGTTTCTTGAGGAAGTCTAGTACTGATGTTGTACCCACTTTTTTCCTGATGTCTTCATTTCTAAACCTGTTTCTTGTTACTCCCAGTATTCTGCGTAGACACTTCATCTCTGTTGTGACTAGTTTTTCTTGATACTCCCAGTATTCTGCGAGACACTTCATCTCTGTTGTGACTAGTTTCTTCTTGATACTCCCAGTATTCTGCGCAGACACTTCATCTCTGTTGTGACTAGTTTTCTTCTTGATACTCCCAGTATTCTGCATAGACACTTCATCTCTGTCATGACTAGTTTTCTTCTGATACTCCCAGTATTCTGTGCAGACACTTCATCTCTGTCGTGACTAGTTTTCTTCTTGATACTCCCAGTATTCTGCGCAGACACTTCATCTCTGTCGTGACTAGTTTTCTTCTTGATACTCCCAGTATTCTGCGCAGACACTTCATCTCTGTCGTGACTAGTTTTCTTGATACTCCCAGTATTCTGCATAGACACTTCATCTATGTTGTGACTAGTTTTCTTCTTGATACTCCCAGTATTCTGCGTAGACACTTCATCTCTGTTGTGACTAGTTTTCTTCTTGATACTCCCAGTATTCTGCGTAGACACTTCATCTCTGTCGTGACTAGTTTTCTTCTTGATACTCACAGTATTCTGTGTAGACACTTCATCTCTGTTGTGACTAGTTTTCTTCTTGTTACTCCCAGTATTCTGCGTAGACACTTCATCTCTGTTGTGACTAGTTTTCTTCTTGACACTCCCAGTATTCTGCTGAGACACTTCATCCCTGTTGTGACTAGTTTTCTTCTTGATACTCCCAGTATTCTGCGTAGACACTTCATCTCTGTTGTGACTAGTTTCTTCTTGATACTCCCAGTATTCTGCGTAGACACTTCATCTCTGTCGTGACTAGTTTTCTTCTTGATACTCCCAGTATTCTGCGTAGACACTTCATCTCTGTTGTGACTAGTTTCTTCTTGATACTCCCAGTATTCTGCGCAGACACTTCATCTCTGTTGTGACTAGTTTTCTTCTTGATACTCCCAGTATTCTGCGTAGACACTTCATCTCTGTCGTGACTAGTTTTCTTCTTGATACTCCCGTATTCTGCGCAGACACTTCATCTCTGTTGTGACTAGTTTTCTTCTTGATACTCCAAGTATTCTGCGTAGACACTTCATCTCTGTTGTGACTAGTTTTCTTATGTTCTTTAATGTCAACGTCCAGGTTTGGCACTGATAGGGAAGCATAATGTAGGAGAATGTCAAGGTTAGTTGGAGGTGGATACCTGTAGGCTGTGCCAACAATGATCTTGAAATAACGATCTAGCACAATGACTGTCTCACACATGGCCAGGTGACGTTCTCTGAGCAAGTTCAAGGACTGAGGAAAGTTCATCCTGGCGGAGCTATCTGTAATCAAAGAAAGTAGTTATACAGACAGACAGACAGACATACATACAGACATACAGACAGACAGACATACATACAGACAGACAGACAGACAGACAGACAGACAGACAGACAGACAGACAGACAGACAGACAGACATACAGACAGACAGACAGACAGAAGACATACATATACAGACATAATGACAGACATACATACATACATACATACATACATACAGACATACAGACAGACAGACATACAGTTAGATAGGAACGCTCGACTTTTAAAGTGTCTGTTCTTTAGACAATTCTTCCCAGTTTTTGTTTCAACTATTCCTGATATATATATATAGATATACAACCATACAGTAATTTAGCTCGTTTCTTTGTTTTGGTTTAATTCTACAATCAGTCCATTCTAATGTCCCGTAGAGTATGATGTGTCTGTTACTTCATATTTATACCCGGAGCAGGAGGTATTAGGCCAATTCCTTTGCTCACTGTAGATAATCAAGTATGGATTGAAACTGCAACCATCTGACTCCGAATTGATGATCGAAAATTTATGCATTATTGTTGTTATTATTGTATTCCTCTCGCACCGTCAAACGCTACATATGGCATGCAAGTAATTAACTTACACCGCTCTATCCTTGGCAGCTCGTTCAGTGGTCACTATGGAATTGAGTCCACTGTGTATCGCCTCATTCAGTAAAGTTCGCTTCAGGGTTTCCCAGTGTGTCCTTTCTTTCTTGAACACTTTGTCTCCCACTGCAATGTCTACTTCGTGAGTCTTTGATCATTTCTTCTCAGAGTATGTCCAATATGTCTCCATCTTCTCTTTCTATCCATTATGCTCATCTTTATGAGTTTATTAATCACGCCTTTATTCATTGAATATAGTTCTATATATTGATTTATTCTTTCAAACTGTCACTTATGAATTTATTCAGTCTTTCAATCATTCATATATACAAACTTTCAATCTTTCAGTCATTCGTATACACATTTATTTATTCAAACAATCCTTTATTCATTGTTACAATCTATCGTTCAGACATGTTTCCACTCATTTCTTCCCTCATCCATTTATCCATTCATTCATGACGTCAATCAATGCAGTTATCACACTATCCATGCACTTCAATCTGTCGTCTGTTCATCCATCCATTCATTCATTCCTTTCTTCATTTACTCGTTTACCCATCCAACCATATATGAAACCAGTTAATATGAATGAAGACATGTATATGACAGTTTACAGTAGCAAGGACAAAAATATCAAATATGAGAAAAAACCAATAACAATTACGTTTCGACCATAGGTCTTTGTCAAGACAAGACATACAAACAAGTAAATACTGAGACGTAGATATTAACCTCTTCCAGTTCTGAGTCCGACGACTGGCTCACGATTTTTATTAAATGCAATGCCAGTATACTGGCTAATTCAGTATACATTGTAATATATAACAAGCGATATGGGCATGGATATGTTTACTACAGTTTTACATAAGCAAGGAAACAATTAATATAACAAGCGATATGGGGCAAGGATATGGGGCAAGGATATGTTTACCACAGTTTTACATAAGCAAGGAAACAATTAATATAACAAGCCATATGGGGCAAGGTATTTTACTACAGTTTTAATAAGCAAGGAAATAATTAATATAAGCAATATGGGAGGATATGTGTCATGATATGTTTACCACAGTTTTCATAAGCAAGGAAACAATTAATATAACAAGCCATATGGGGCAAGGATATAGGGCACAGCACGTGGTTACTTTTTTTTTTTTTTTTTTTTTCCGATCCAGAAGCACTTGAGCTGAAAGCTCCTCGGCTCGGTGTCATGGACATCGTAACCTTCGGCTCGGTGCCACGAACACCGTAAATCTGGGGAACCTGAGGCTTTTCTGCCAGTCCGCGGAGTTGAACCGCAGTTACAGAGAACTAGTCACCCGTAGTCCACTATCGGCAACACTACCTGTCCCTTAATCAAACAGAACAAGCTAGTAGTTAGAACTGATACAACTTTTACAATAAAAGATATCTACAAATATAAACTCCCATAGCATAACACATAAAGGTTAAAGAACAAAATGTGTGCAAGAATTCTAGTCCTGACCACAAGGACCATCCTGTTGACTGTACCACAAGGACCACCCAGTTGACTGTACCACAAGGACAATCCTGTTGACTGTTCTAATTGTCAGATGTTTGCCTCTATTAAAATCTCAAGTGGTATTTAAAATTGCGAAACTTCACAACAACGAAATGATAATATGCTTGTGTTTGTCTTTCGAGAGAATATATGCTAAAATTCAGAGTTAACGCCCATCCCATTACGATCTATATTCACTTAGTACTAGGAGTTAGCAATAAACCAAACATTACCATAGCAATGATAGATGGGATGGTCTGAGTTATGATAAAAAGTTGAAACAATCGATCAATGCCTTTCTCATGCACCTTCTTCAGAAGAGTACTTACAATACAGCGGATAGAGAAAAGAGCACATTTCTTCATTTTAAAACAGTTTAAACTGAAGACAAGTAGTTGATTTTTTTAAAAATTACATATTTTGTACATATAAAACTACATGATTATCTGAAGATCATTCTGGAAGAAATGATACCGGGCAGAGGAAGGAAGTAAGACTAAGAATAAAACGAATTAATGATGCTTTTTTTTGTTTTGTTTGCCCATTTGAATTCAGATGTAGTCCTGTCGTCTAATATGGTAAAATCGAGTTATGAATTCCGATGTAGTCCTGTCGTCTAATATGGTAAATCTGAAGTTATGAATTCCGATGTAGTTCTGTCGTCTAATATGGTAAATCTGAAGTTATGAATTCCGATGTAGTCCTGTCGTCTAATATGGTAAATCTGAAGTTATGAATTCGATGTAGTCCTGTCGTCTAATATGGTAAACTGAAGTTATGAATTCCGATGTAGTCCTGTCGTTTAATATGGTAAATCTGAAGTTATGAATCCGATGTAGTTCTGTCGTCAATATGGTAAATCTGAAGTTATGAATTCGATGTAGTTCTGTCGTTCTAATATGGTAAATCTGAAGTTATGAATTCCGATGTAGTTCTGTCGTCTAATATGGTAAATCTGAAGTTATGAATTCCGATGTAGTCCTGTCGTCTAATATGGTAAAACTGAAGTTATGAATTCCGATGTAGTTCTGTCGTCTAATATGGTAAATCTGAAGTTATGAATTCCGATGTAGTCCTGTCGTCTAATATGGTAAAACTGAAGTTATGAATTCCGATGTAGTCCTGTCGTCTAATATGGTAAATCTGAGTTATGAATTCGATGTAGTTCTGTCGTCTAATATGGTAAATCTGAAGTTATGAATTCCGATGTAGTCCTGTCGTCTAATATGGTAAAACTGAAGTTATGAATTCCGATGTAGTCCTGTCGTCTAATATGGTAAATCTGACTTATTTCTGCGTGATTTGTTTTATTTGTCACCAGTGCCCCTCGCTATTTAGACGAACCTTACTCTTGCGGTCAGAGGTACTTGTAACTTCGTTTCCCAGGTAAAGGATCAGGGTTTCACTTTGCATCGATAATTTCAGGCTCAAGCTGGCCTTGAACACCAGCTTTTCCCGTAACGTATCCAGTAGCGCAGTGTGTTATCAATGTTGATATAGGCGACTATAATGGGTTCAGGATGTCATAGATGAGTTGAGTATGACACAGGCAGACGCTAGACATCTCAAACAGGGACAGGAAGGTACTAAGAGCTGATATCATGAAAGCCAAGTTACGGCAGGGAAAGCTAGATGATGATGAAGACCAACAATGATGCAGTTACCGCAGGTCACAGTACGACCTATGAGCTAGTGAATAGTAAACCAGACGCATTATAGCATCAATCTGGTTCAGTTATAAGTTATGTGAGGACTGTCATCATAGCACTCCGGACACGTCCATATGTGCTGTGATCTCAGCCCCAACAAATCAGCGTCCGGTGGTCAAACAGGTAGTTTGATGTTGATTAATCAATATTTTTGCAGATTTTGTATGTCATTCTTTTCGGTCTGTACCAATATCGCCATCCATCTCTCTCACTCTGGTCAGCAAGTGAGATTAACAACCCTGAAACTCCTTTGTTCATAAACAATCTCTCAATGAGTTATATCACTGAGTTACAAGAGGCAATGCGGGTGTTTACGGTAATGAGAGAGCGGCCAGGTTTGCATCAACAGCATCGATTTTTGGGGAGTTGAAGATGGATAAGGGGATATTCTTCGGTCTCTCGACTGTCTGTTGGATGAGGACACTAAAATAGATGTTGAATCGATCAAGCAATTTAGGCAGTTTGGTGTTACCCGTTGTACAAGTCGAACTGGACGCCTGAGATGTAGAGTGAGAAGTGTGTTTAATCAGCGAGCCACGGGGACCATCAGTATGCTTACTCTTCGATATCTGTTGGGGGAGAGTGACCACCTATAGGTCTGCCCGGAGTGCAATGACGTCAGTTTAGTAACCAATAACCAATCAATGAGTTAAGAATGTCATTTTGTTCTATTGCAGCTCCATCTGATATTGTAGCCATGCCAGCAAATCTGGTTACAGTTTTGAAGCCGGTACAATCTCAAGAAATCTCTCAAGTGAAATCAATCGCCGACGGTGCAAAAGTAAAACACTCAAACATTCTAAATACTCATCATCATCATTATCATCATCATTAGTTGCCGTAGTCATGAATCTTTGTAAATCTATGTTTAAAATGTTGATGATCAACCTGGCTGTCGATGTTATTCCATATAATATTGTCAATCTTATTTTTCTTTCTACATACTACGAGCTTTAAATGTTGCTTCTTTACGTTCACAGTTTACATAATAATCTGACATGCACATAATAGGTACAAGTTCAAATCTACACTACACAGTTACTAAGCTGACCTACTTATTTTAAGTCGTGACTTTCATACAATCTACAGCTATAGTCTGTCCATTATTTCATGAGCACGTTTGAAATTGATTTTCTCGAAAACTACCTGTTGGATCTCAGTGATTTTTGCAAGCAGCCTTAGAATATCCATGACGCTAGAGAAATATTTTTTTCCAAGAAAATTTGATGTAGTTTGAAATATTTCTTCTTCAGGTTATATTAAAATCAACCTCACCGGATTGAACACAATAGTAACAGATTTACGGTACACAGACGCGTTGTTCTAAAATACATTATGGTAACATTGAAATATCGTGAGTTTCACGAATTCCGTGCACCTAACCCAGTCGACTTTGAAAGCGGAAGCATATGACGTTATAATTGGGATACCGTTGTATAGTTATAGGCGTATCTCGCTATTTGTATGAAGCTATTGTATCATATATTTGTTGGCTTATCAAAACTGACATTGATATCACATTCATAATGAGTCTGAAGTGACATTTATAACAATGCAGAAGGTTACAGTTTTACTATACCAACACTTCCGTAGGGAATCTAAGAGAGGTCATCTATATTGCGATATTCATAACCCTGAGAAACGAACGCAACTGGCGCTTGGTCTGGAATAGAGAATCCTTTTCCGATGGATTAAACAGGACACAAAGTGCACTAATGTCAAGCAAGGAAGGAAAAGAACAATTGACGACTTTGACATAGATGTCATAAGACGGGAGCTCTTGAAAATGTTTGCGACAAATCAACTTGTTACTCTCAGGAAACTGAAACTAAATCTGCAATCAGATTGCAGCATAGACATTTCTAAAAGTACTCTATGAAAAATTGTAAGAGCCGCCGGCTTCACCTTCAGAAAAACTATAGGCGGCAGGAATATTATTTGTGAAAAGCCACATTTAATTGCTGCCCGAAGTAAATACCTGAGGCAGATCCGTGAGCGGCGGAGGCAAGGCTATGATATTGTATATTTGGACGAATCCTGTGTCAATGCTCACCACACCAATGCTAAAGAATGGCAATCAGTAGACGGTGAACAGAAAAGAAAATACCAAGCAGCAAAGGCCAGCGTATTATACTAACACATGCAGGAAGTAGTGAAGAAGGTCTTGTCCATGACGCTGGACTTATTTTCCAATCAAAAAGTACCGACGGTAGGGACTACCACACAGAAATGAATGGACATATTTTCAGGCACTGAATGGAGAAAGATCTACTTCAATTCTAAACAGACCATCATGCTTGGTAATGGATAATGCATCCTATCACAACGCAGTATCAGCGGAAGACAAAGTACCAACTGCATCAAATACAAAGATCAAATTAGGACTTGGCTTGCTAAGGAAAATGTCAGCTTCGATTATACATATTTGAAACCCGAGTTGTTGCACCTGGTGAGGATGACAAATAAGACAAAGGTGTTTCATATTGACAAAATCATTGCGGAATACGGCCACACGTCTTTGCGACTACCTCCATATCATGCTCACCTCAATCCGATAGAGCTCGTCTGTGCTAAAGTAAAAGGGCAAGTTGCCGAACAGAACAGGACGTTTAAAATGTGTGATGTTGAAGTTCTGACACGTGAGTCCCTCTCAATGATAGACATGCAGTTCTGGAAGAAGTGTGTTGAACATGTGCTCGAGAGGAAGACGAGTACTGGCACCGAGATGGATTACAATTTGTCCAGCCAGTAAAAATTATCAACCTCATGGAATCGTCAGATTCGGGATGATACAAATCATATTTTGATTACAGACTAAAAATACAACATAATTTCCAATCTAAAGGGTCTACCATCATACAATTTGTGGTGAATTTAAAGACACCCGGGGGGTCTAATGGTGCCCGAAGGGAGGACTAACTTTGCATATTGTATCCAATTTCCCGATTGCAAAAAAGGGCAAACATTAATTATTGACCTATCGAATATAGATACCTATAAATAAATTGTGGACAAATTTGGGATACTTAAAATCTAAAATTTGGCCCCTTTTTCAATTGTCATAAAAGATCAAAGGAATTCGCCGATGTGCAAATCCTGCATCTAGGGACTACTGGTTAGCTTTATTTTAGCGTCATGGATATTCTAAGGCTGCATGAAAAAAATCACTGAGACCCAACGGTAGTTTTCGAAAATCAATTTCAAACTTCAGAAATTTTGGACAGACTATTTGAAAAATAAACTCTAAAAAAAAATTTGCGACTTTCCAAACTTAATCAAATTTTAAAGTTTATTGTTATCTATAATCTAGTTGATATTTGTCGTAAACGTTTACATCTTAAAACTTTTAACAATTGCATCTTAAAAAATACTTTTAACAATTACATCTGTAAAATACTTTTTAAAAATTACATCTGTAAAAATACTTTTTAAAAATTAAACTTTGAAATACTTTTAACAAATTTCATCTGTGAAATCTTTTAACAATTACATCTTAAAATACTTTTTAAAAATTGCATCTTTAAAAATCCTTTAACAATTACATTTTAAGAAATCTTTTTAAAAATTACATCTTAAAAAATTTTTAACAATTATATCTGAAGAAAACAACAATTTATCTGAAAAAATCTTTTAACAATTATATCTGTTAGAAATACTTTTTTAAAAATTTTTTGTTTGAAATCTTTTAAAAATTTTATTTTTTACACTTTAATTCTTGTCTATTAATGGCGCTGTCCAATTACGTCATGAATTTTGTGGGAAATTTAAAAATTTGGCAAATGTCAGTCCCAACTCTGTCAATTCCCCCAAACAGTCAGATCCCAAATCATAGACCCAAATCTAGTCAGATCCCAACTCTAGTCGACCCAACCTATAGATCCCCCAAAACTGGGCGATCCCAAACATAGATCCCAAATCTGTCAGATCCCAAATCTAGTCAGATCCCCTCTGTGATCCCAAATCATCAGATCCCAAATCTGTAATCCCCCAAAACTAGTCAGATCCCAAAAAGTCAGATCCCAAACTGTCAGATCCCCAAAACTAGTCAGATCCCCAAAACTGGGGATCCCAACTCTGTCAGATCCCAACCGTCAGATTCCAACTCTAGTCAGATCCCAAATCTGCGTCCCAAATCTAGTCAGATCCCAAATCTGTCAGATCCCAAATCTAGTCAGATCCCAACTCTGTCGATCCCAAAAAAGTCAGATCCCAAATCTAGTCAGATAAATCTAGTCAGATCCCCAAATCTAGTCAGATCCCAAATCTAGTCAGATCCCAAACAGTGATCCCCTCTAGTCAGATCCCAACAAACAAGGGCGGGTTTTAGATCCCTTTTGGTCTGAAAACACGACCCCGCTGACCACGCAGCCCCGCCACGCTGACCACCAGACCCCCCTGCCCCGCTGCCCCTGACCCCCCTGACCACCAGCCACCTGCCCCCCTGGCCCCCCTGCCACTTTCCCCCTGACCCGCAGCCCCGCCCCCTACCACCTGCCCGCTGACCACCAGACCACCTTTTACCCCCTGACCCCCAGACCCCCGGTGAAGACTTTCTGGGGAGCACAACCAGACTCAGCAGGGGAAGACTCCTCCATTCCTTTCCTCCCAACTCAAGTCAGTTGACATTATTTAATCAAAAAACTCATACTCGGATTACCATTTCGTAAATAATCAATATTTAACTATTGCAATCACAGAAATGTGGGTGTGAATGGACATTTAGAGGGATGGAAAAACATTGTCTTTTAATATAAGTGTTACAGAATCATCATCATCAAGGCAACCCTTTAAACCTTTCCCCTTTGCAGCACATCAAATTCATTGTCTTTGCCAGTTCCCCCCTTTGTCGATGGGCTTTTATGGTTTCTTTAATATCTTGTAGCCACCCTTTTTCTTGGTCTGCTTCCCGGGCCTGGGGCCCCCCCTCTTTTTTTCTTTTCCACCACGTGACGCTTATTTACCAAAGTATGAAATTTTTCTGAAATATTTGTTTATCAGCCAATTTCTTTAACATTTAGTTCTTTCAGGATATGTATTTCTTTCTTTTTCTTTCATGGTATTCGTAGGATCTTTCTGGCATTTAGTTTCGAAGGTTGGATTTTCGTTCTTAATTTTGTGTAATGTCATGATTGCAACCAAAGTAGCCACTGGAAAAAATGCATGCTCTCAATATTTTTAATTTTAGTATTTTGCTGGTGCTTTGCCCATGTCCTTCATTGTGTTAACTTCTTGATTGCTATTGCCAATCTTCTTGAGATGTCTTTGGAGCAGTCATCGTTTTTGTTAATTATTGAGCCCAGATATTCGTAGCTCTTAAAATTGAAGTTCTTCATTTTTTTGGATGTTCTCCTATATCATGGACAGAAGAGAACAAATAGATATATAAAGAAAAACTCAAAATCAAGAAAACTAGCTGATGCTACAAATACAATGAGAAAATTGAAGTATTTTGGACATATACAGAGGTACAAAGGGGTTGGAGACCATCATGGAAGGAGGCATTCCGACATAGGGGAAGAAAAACCAGGGAGAAGAAGGATTCAGGATGTAACTCATGATTTGAACATGCGGCTGCAGGGGCCCAGACATCTACCTATAAGTCTTAACCCCGTCATGCCCTAGTGACACATGGGGCTTGAAAGGACTTTCCATGCTCTCCGTCATTGCCTTCGCCAGACGTCAGAGATGCGGTGCCCAGTTCCTCTTCCATCATGCGCCTCCATGTTGTCCGTGGTCTGCCTTTCTTTCTTCCCTCTGGTGCCCAAGTGGGGCTATCCTTGCAGGCATTTCTTGTCTCATTCTCATAACATGTCGAGAATTTCCATCTTCTCTTTTTGGTATGTCATTCATTGGCTCTTGTCTTGTGTCTTGGAGTAGTTGGTTATTGGATATTTTACTGCCAAGATTCCCCAAAGATTCTGCAAGACAAGTGGTGGAAAACTGACAGCCTGCTATATCTCCTTTGGTCATCCTCCAACACCCCGATCCTAGAGCAAAACTGGCAAAACAATGCTTTTATAGAGTTTAAGCTTTGTGGTCCTATTGTAGATTTTGGATTTCCATACTGGTTTCATTCTGGCAAAAGCGGTTCTGGCCTTACTCAGACGTGATTTTATATCTTCCTCTGTGCCACCATTTAGTGTCAGTACGCTCCAAGATATTAACTCTCAACCCTTTCCAGTGTTTCATCTTCTAACATTACTGGTTGTTGGTTTTCACTGTTTGTCATAATTTTTTGTTTTCCTGTGTTTATTTGGGCCTACTGTCTTTGCCTGCTGTAAGTATTGTACTTTTCTCTTGTATATGTTCATATTTGTGTGACACAGGGCTATATCGTCTGCAAAGTCCAGGTCCTCAAGCATCTCGAAAAGGGTCCATCTTTTTCCCTCTTGGTGCTTGTTTTATGGCATTTTTAGCACCAGTCAATTGTAATACTAAAAAAAAGAGGACATTACGCATCCTGTCTTACACCAGATTTTACTGGGGAATGTTTTGTTGGAATTCTTTGGTTTGCAGGAAAATCTTTATAGAAGGGGGCTATGATGTTGACAAGCTTCTGCGGTACGCCGTATTGTCTCAGTATTTTCCATAGGCTGTCTCTGTGGACGCTGTCAATCCTTTTCAAAATCTATGAAGTTGTATATATAGTCCTTGCCACTCGCTACATTGTTCTAAAATGTTACGCAGGGTAAATATATTTTCATTTGTTCCTCTTCCTTTCCTAAATCCTGCTTGCTCCATTCGTAGACACTTGTCTACTGCTTCTTGTATTCGCATTATGACAATTTTGCAGAATATCTTACTTGGATTAAAGCAACTGATTCCTCTCCAGTTATTGCAATCTGTTAGGTCTCCTTTCTTGGGGATTTTCACCAGTACCCTAGTCAATCCTTAGGCAATTCTTCTTTCTCCAGATATCTGCAAACAATGCTCTAATATGTTTGCAGCTAAGATAGGATCGATCTTGAAAAGCTCTGCTGTCATTTCATCATTTCCGGTGCTTTGTTGTTTCTCAGGGATCCAATAGCTTTTACTATTTCTTGCTTTTCTGGCAATTTGGGGTTGATATCAATATCTGTCGGCTGGATTCATGGATGTTCTGGATCAGGTCTGTCAGCACATCTTCAAAGTGGGATTCCATCTCATATCCTGCTCCTGCTCTTTGTCAACAGTTGTCTAGGCTGTTTTCTGCTTATTATGGTTTGTCTTTTACCTCCCATAATTGTTTGGAATCTTGTACAGTGTTGTCAGATCATGTACTTTGATTTTTATATTTCTGTTCTTTTCCATAAATTGTCTTTGTTTTCTAGCACTTCTTTTTACCATTTTTTAGTTCTGTATTTCTTTCCCCTTATCTTTGACTTCTGATCTAATGCTATTGATGAATTTTTTTTCCTTTCGCTTTTTGGGTGTATTCAAAGGGCTGGGCCCCTTATCCACTCTTTATGTTGTCCTTTACTGGTTCCCAGTACACTACTTTAAATATTTTATATGTGCCCTTTGATCGCATTCCATTTTCTTTTGATTTTAATTTGTTGTGTCTGGACTCTAAGAATTTGAAATCCGTTCTTTAGTTCCACTATATATTTTAGCAATCTCTCTTCTTTTAATAGGTTAACAAAGTATTCTGTTCTTGTCTTGGCTTGATATATGTTTTCTTGAGTTTAGCCTGATCATGGCAACGACAATGGTGGTCTGCCACGTCCCGCTCCTCTTTTCCTCTTCATCAAGTAATGTCCTTTCGCCATTTATGTGATCATAAAGTGGTCTATCTGGTTTCATCTCTTCCATTTGGGGATATCCATGTGTACTTGTGTATGGTCCTGTGTGGAAACAATGTCCTCCCATGATCAGTCTGTTTTTTAGACAAAAATTGCTCAACATTTCTCCATTTTCATTTGCAGTGCCACATCCCTCTTTCCCCATTATTGCTTCTCTGTGTCTGTTATTGTTTCAAACTTTTGCGTTTAGGTCTCCCATTATGCACAAAACGTCCTGAGCTGAACCTTGTCCACTATTTTCCCGTAACCTTCTATAAAATGTGTTTTGTCTCTTCTTCAGCTTCGTTAGTGGGTGCATAGCATTGAATGATAGTTAGCTTTCCTTGTTTCCATTAAATCCGGCTTTCAACAATCTTTCATTAATCGGGTGCCACTCTAAGAGATGTTTATTCAATCCTTTCCTTATTATTAGTGCAACTCCTGCTGAATGATTCCCGTCGTCTCTTCCTGAGTATAAGATGGTTTCCCTGTTCTAGTTGTCGTCTGTCCCAAAACCTGTCCATCTACTTTCCTTTTACCCTAGAATGTGCAATTTATAGTGTTGCATCTCTTTTACCACCTGTGATGTCTTTGTGGTCTCCAACATTGTTCTGACGTTCCCGAATCTATTCTTAGTTTAGTTTTACATCCAGCAGACTTGAATTTAGCGTGGAGCTTCGCGGCTTTCCACCCATCTGTTCATGCTGACAGTGATCTAGCCTATAAAGAAGAGAAACTCCGAAGGACTGTTAGAGTATGAAAGTTCTTTCCAGAACAAACTATTTGATGATGTATAACAAGACGTAACTTAATCAATATTCATTAAACTACTAATGGTGTAATCCTTAGAGTTAAACAGTTCATGAACTACTAATGGTGTAATCTTTAGAGTTAAACAGTTCATGAACTACTAATGGTGTAATCCTTAGAGTTAAACAGTTCATGAACTACTAATGGTGTAATCATTAGAGTTAAACAGTTCATGAACTACTAATGGTGTAATCCTTAGAGGGTTTAAAAAGTTTTATGAACTACTAATGGTGTAATCCTTAGAGTTAAACAGTTCATGAACTACTAATGATGTAATTTAGAGTTAAACAGTTCTGAACTACTAATGGTGTAATCATTAAGTTAAACAGTTCATGAACTACTAATAAATTAATTTAAGCTAAAGAAATAATGTAATCATTGTTGGTGAATGAAAAAATAATTGTACTCCGTGGAGCTGCAGAACATAGTGGGTTCACGAAGTGTGTCTCTACAAGATGGCATGAACAACTGCCGATGAGGGTTTTCCAACCCAGGCGTTGCTAGTGAAGAAAAAGGATGACAGAAGTTACAGCAATCACATAGTTGATCTGTAACCAGTCAGGTAGAAGATACAATTCATCCACCAGAAGCTGTCATCTTTCAACATTAAAAATACTAAACACCCATGTTGGTGAAACATTGTGGATAACTACTGTGATGTTCTGAACTTGCTGCTTTTACCTCGCAATCCAGGGCGGGTCCGGGCCCTAAATGATGTTTTTAAAAAGACAAGAATGGTTCAGTTTAGTGATTGCTCAAAAAAAAAACATTGACATGTAAAATCATCTTCTTGCGATATCTCAACGACCAAATAAAATGAACTTTATTAATAAATCGTAAACGCTCTAGAATATATTATTTAATATGTATTTTCCCGTTTCATGCCATCTGGTGTATTGTAAACACAATATGATGATGTCACATTAAAACTAGGCGACTTTAGAGGCTGTTTAAGTAAGACAAGTCCACTTAAACTAGAATTGAAATTGTCAGCGTCAGATACTCTTAAGTACGACTCGTAAAGATCGAATATACAATAATTCGAACAACGCCCTGGAATACTGATTCATCACCGACTTAATAGATGTATCAAATAAACAACAAAGTTTTATTATAATTAAGACTCACTGCATAAATCTCAATCAACAGAAAGATGTCAGGCAATTAAAAGAAATAGAAATGGGAATGTACCCTGCGATATCTTTGTCCCCCTTTTGCAAATAAGAACACTAAGTTGATTTTTAATCTCCCCAATATTCTCTCTCTCTCTCACACTCTCTCTCTCTCGATCACCGCCCAGACCGATGTACCAGATCTCCGCATAAATTCTATTCATGTGGAAATCTGATTCATGCAACCTTAACATTGGTGTGTTTTACATCTTCAGCACCATTTGGAGCTCTGGTGCTTATCCTTCGGGATTGTCTGGTTTCAGGTTTCAAAGCGTTTACTCGGGTTCGCTCTCCGTTCTGTAGCCATCTAGATTGTTTACAGTGTGAAGGTGCTAGATCCACCCAACATCCTTAGTCGCCTCTTTCGATATGCGTGGCAGGTAACAGTGGTTCTATTGTTTACACCCCAATTTTGGGCCCCCAGCAAAATCGATTACATTTTGTGCAAGTAGAATATCTTGGTTCCCGCTAACAACAGATGAAATGAACAGTTTAGAATATCTTGGTTCCTGCTAACAACAGATGGAAATGTGAACAGTTTAGAATATCTTGGTTCACTGCTAACAACAGATGAAAATGTGAACAGTTTTGAATATCTTGGTTCACTGCTAACAACAGATGAAAATGTGAACAGTTTTGAATATCTTGATTCACTGCTAACAACAACAGATGGAAATGGGACATCTCTATATGATACATCAAGTTTTGAATATCTTGGTTCACTACTAACAACAGATGGAAATATGACATCTCTATATGATCACATCGAAGTTTTGAATATCTTGGTTCACTACAACAACAGATGGAAATATGACATCTCTATAGATAATCAAGTTTTGAATATCTTGGTTCACTACTAACAACAGATGGAAATATGACATCTCTATATGATACATCAAGTTTTGAATATCTTGGTTCACTACTAACAACAGATGGAAATATGACATCTCTATATGATACATCAAGTTTTGAATATCTTGGTTCACTACTAACAACAGATGGAAATGGGATGAAGGAAATTAAAGAAGAACAAACATGACTTTACAAAAATAAACAACTAAAAAACAGTATGAAACGGAACTGATAAAAAACAAAGATCAGAATACTAAGAGCATGCATATTCCCAGTGGCTACATATGGGTGTGAAGCATGGACATTTAAGCAGTGGAAAAACATATATATGCTTTTGAATATAAGTGTTACAGAAGAGTCCTCCGTATATCATTCACAGAGAAGAGAACAAATAGATCTATCCAGAAAGAACTCAAAATCAAAGAAAACTGACTGATGCTACAAATAAGAAAGAGAAATTGAGATATTTTGGACATATAAAAAGACATGAAGGACTGGAGAGGACCATCATGGAAGGAGGCATACCGGCAAAGAGAAGAAGAGAAGACCACGGAGGAGATGGGTTCTGGATATATCTGATGGTTTGAACATGATGGCTGCAGAGGCGGGACATCTGGCCTGTGAGAGAAATTCCGAAGGACTGTTGGGGTGGCAAAGTTCCATCAGGACAAGCTATTTAATGATGACAAGTAGAACTGGATGGCTGAAGGGCAGAACGTGAGGTGTGTTTAACAAGCGGGAGACGAGAACCAACAGTATGATACTCTTCGGTATCGTATGGAGAGAGACTGAGCACTTGGTCTGCCCATGCTGCTATGACGTCAGTTCAATAAACAACAACCAATAACTCTTGTGAATTCAAATATCGAATGTTAACTATTTAGAACTAAATAGAAAATAGAAAATAGAGAATAGAGAATCTTAGAGCTTGACTAAAATAAATACCTTAAAGATGGCGCCCCACTTTATGAAGAACTCCAAGAAGTGATCACGCCGATAGCAGCTGATAAACATAGCGGTGCTGAAGCATGCTACCATGAGGTACCAGAGAATTGGGATCAACGCTGTCATGATAGCCACATCGACTGTAGATTGGATGTACATGGCACATCTGAATGGTTGATAAAAATAATTATAAAGCGGCCTCAACTTCAGTTCTAACATATCAAAATTATCACATTTACAAACATATTTAAACATATCAATATTATCACATTTACAAACATATTTCGTTATTATTATTTTTTCTGATAATAACAATAATTTTTGTTTTTGTGGTAGATTTTCCTGCCAGGCAATATAAAATGATGTTTTTGAACTAAAGCATATCATGTGATATCATTATGATTATATGTCGTGACATCGTCTGGTATGAGAGGGCAATCATGGATGTTCAGCAACGAATTCCTGAGTACAATCAGTTTGGACTTTAAATATCTGTCCATAATTCTTCTCTTTCTCTCTCTCTCTTTTTTTGTGTCTCTGTCTCTTGTGTCTCTGTCTCTCTCTTTCTCTACCTTTCTCTGTCTCTCTCTCTCTCTCTGTCTCTCTCTTTCTCTCTCTCTCTCTTTCTCTCTGTCTCTCTCTTTCTCTCTCTCTTTGTCTCTGTCTCTCTCTCTCTCTGTGTCTCTGTTCTCTTTTCTCTCTCTCTTTTTCTCTTTGGCTCTTTCTTTTTCTCGCTCTCTTTCTCGCTCTCTCTCACACTCATTCTCTCTCTTTTCTTTCTCTTTCTTCTTTCTTTCTCTCTTTCTCTCTCTCTTTATCTCTCTTCTCTCTCTCTCTCTCTCACGCAGAACGTAATTAGTTTCGATTTCTCTGACACCTAAGACTTCAATACTGTTTAAGATACTGGTGTCGTTCTCTCTCTCTCTCTCTCTCTCTCTCTCTCTCTCTCTCTTCTCTCCCAGCAGAACGTTATTAGTTTCCTTTCTCTGACACCTAAGACTCCAATACTGTTTAAGATACTGGTGTAGGAAGGCGAAATGAGAATAATCAAATGCTATATATATTCTATATTAATGTATGGCTCGGAAATATGGACAATGAACAAGCAGTTAGAAGACAGAATTGATGCATTTGAGATGTGGATATATAGAAGAATAAGAGTTTCATGGACAGAAAAACAGACAAATAAACAAGTTTTAGGAAAACTAGGCATGAAGAAACAATTATTAAGAAAAAATAAAATTCAGACAAGTAAAGTATTTTGGGTAAATAAAAAGACATGACACCATGATAAAACATTTACTAGAGGAAAAGTTGAGGGAAGAAGAGCAAGAGGAAGACCGAGAGATAAATGGGAGGAAACTTTAAGAAATGGACAGGTTACAGTCTGGCAGTGTGCAACATCAAATCGAAAGACAGGGGATGCTGGAGATTCATTGCGCTAACCTTCGATGTGGAGACAGCACCTGATGATGATGATGATGTAGGATATCATCAGTAGGTGCTGACTCTGCATCAGCAATTTGCTGCAATGGACATTCGATATCTCCTGTATCTTGTTATGTTACAATCTGCTAGACTGAATTTGTCCATCTCTTGATATTCCCTCCAACTTGTGTTTTAGTCGTCCTCTTGCTTGTTCTCCTTCAACTTGTCCCTCAAACAAGATTTTGATCGATGTGCCATGTCTCTTTATGTGTCCGAAATAGTGTATTTTAATTTTTGTTTCCTGTAGTAACTCTTTACACAGACTCTCTACACAGAATCTCGCTGTGGAATATTCTGAGATGCTATGGAATACCAGACAAAATAATAAACATTATTAAGAGCCTCTATGATGGTTCACAGTGTGCAGTTCGCACTGATGGTGGACACGGCGACTGATTTATGGTTGAAACTGGAGTAAAGCAAGGCTGTATTCTATCTCCGCTGTTGTTTGGAGTGGTCATTGACTGGGTGATGCGAAAATGTTGCAGGGGCGAAACTGGCATCGATTGAGTAGAAAATAGTCAACTAGAAGATTTGGATTGTGCAAATGATATTGCCTTGTTAAGTAGAAACAACCAAGATATACAAAGAAAAATAGACAACTTATCATCTATAGCATCCAAATTTGGACTGCAGATAAGCTATGAAAAAACAAATATAATGAAGACACATATGGCAAGTAACGCAGATATCACCCTGGAATCTAAAATGATAAAAATAACAAGAGCAGTTCACCTATTTAAGTAGCAATTTTGATTGCACAGTAAATATTAAAAGAAATTCTGATACGAATTGACAAAAGCAACATCAGCTTTTAAAAGTCTAAATAAAATATGGAACTGCAAGTATATAGTATTAAAACTAAATTACGAATTTTCAATTCAAATGTTGTATCAATCCTAACATATGCCAGCAGAGTTGGAAATGACTAAAAGGTATAGAAAGCAAATTGAATGCATTTGAAAATAGATGTCAGCGAAAAATAATGAATAAAATGGAAGCAATTCAGAAGTGATGAAATCAGAGAAATGTCTGTCAACCACTAGTGACAACTGTTATAAGAAAGAGAAGATGGCGATATGTTAGCACCTTGATGAGAAATGATCAAAGAATATCAAAGCAGGCATTGAAGTGGAGTGCAAAGGGTTCAAGAAAGAGAGGACGACATAGGAAGACCCTGAAACGAATTTTCCTGAGAGAGGCAAGAAATATCGGTCTCAGTTCCATGAAGGAGATTGAGCAAGTTGCCCAGGATAGAGCGGTATGGATAAATTGCTTGCAGCCCTATGTAACATAACGGAACGAGAGGAATTATTATTATTATTAGTAACTCTTTAGTTATTACTAGTTGTTCTAGAACTTCTTTGTTTGTCTGTTTTTCTGTCCATGAAATACTCGACTTATTCTTCTGTACATCTTAAATGCTTTACTTCTGTCTTCCAAATTCTTCTTCATTGTCCATGTTTCTCAACCATACCAAAATACCGAGTAAATATTTCACTTGATAATCATCATCGTTAGCTTATTAGTTATCTGTTTAGATGTGAGTAACTTACTCATGTTATCTGTTATCTTTAGAGTTAATAACTTGCTCATGTTATTTGTTATCTGTTTAGATGTTAGTAACTTGCTCATGTTATTGAATGTACTTGTGGTCATTAATATCCTCATCCCAAGTTCTTGTTGTGTGTGTCTGTGGGTTAGCAGTAGCGAACTCGATCACAATTCAAGTGTACCTGGTTCAAACACCACGCCGGACAATTTGGTTTGAATTTTGAAATTGGCGCCAATTGTCCTATTACTTGAAAAGATTATTTGACAATTTGGCAGCAAATGTGGTAAGCTACAGTAAACGTGTACACCAAATGTCATTGATGTCTGTGTATAAGGTCTGCCTATATAGACAAGTTGTTGACAGCAAAATTGATAAACGTTGGAGAACTAACCTCAGAAAGTTGGCCCAGTGGAGAAGCAGAAAAACAAAACTGTAGGTCCTGTCGCTCCACAGATATCTCAGACAGGTATCCCTTAAACTAACTGATCTTTCATCGACGTCTGCTGCATCTGCCTCGTTAACCATCACAGGGACATCATATCCAAGAGAGACAATCGCACTACGTGTAAGACTTTTCTCAACTATACCACAACGGACTAGAAAATTATCAGTGTTGGCAATTGGAACTCCTGAAATCGACTGATAAATATTCTTTTGCTATTTCCGGTCAGATATAAATCGTCTGTTGAGATTAGTGACCCTGAAACACTGGTAGCCATGTTGCTCGTGGCATTATCTCTCCGTCTGAAGTCTGTGTCATTCTTGTTAATTGTCATGACATTATTGGTGTTAATGACGTGGTCTCGTTCTCTTCTTGTGAACAATTTGCTCTGAGAAACCGTAGCAGCTTGTTCTGAAGTGAATACATCCGGCACTCTCTTAGCGTCAGTATAGAAGTCATCATTGGGACCGTCGACTACATTCGTGTAGTGGCTCTGTACTTGTCTTGAATTATTCTGAGAACACAAAATTTGATTTTTTTAAATATATTAAAATAATTTAGAAAAATTAGAACAAAATACCAGCACAATATACTGAAGAGCTGGTAGGAACTGCGAGAGATATCTAAAGACGTGGTTGTATGGGCTGGTTGAGGGCATATGCCCCAGTGGAGGTTTAAAATATACAAGAAAGAAAGACTGAGTACTTAACTACTTTTGTGTGTTTATATTGTGTGGTTTATGTGATTGTTTTAGTGTCTGTTTGTTGATAAATGTCTTGACTTTGTATTTATTATATTTGTTGTTTACATTAGTCACATGTATGCTGATTTTGATATTGTATAGTCATGTTATTTACTGAACATCTAACTAATTTCATGTTCTTTCTCTGGGTTAGTTATTGTTATCTACTGAACATCTAACTGATTTCATGTTCTTTCTCTGAGTAAGTTATTGTTATTTACTGAACGTCTAACTGATTTCATGTTCTTTCTCTGGGTTAGTTATTGTTATCTACTGAACGTCTAACTGATTTCATGTTCTTTCTCTGAGTAAGTTATTGTTATCTACTGAACGTCTAACTGATTTCATGTTCTTTCTCTGAGTAAGTTATTGTTATTTACTGAACGTCTAACTCATTTCATGTTCTTTCTCTGGGTTAGTTATTGTTATCTACTGAACGTCTAACTGATTTCATGTTCTTTCTCTGAGTAAGTTATTGTTATCTACTGAACGTCTAACTGATTTCATGTTCTTTCTCTGAGTAAGTTATTGTTATCTACTGAACGTCTAACTGGTTTCATGTTCTTTCTCTGAGTAAGTTATTATTTATTTACTGAACGTCTAACTGATTTCATGTTCTTTCTCTGAGTAAGTTATTGTTATCTACTGAACGTCTAACTGATTTCATGTTCTTTCTCTGGGTTGTAAGAATGTCATGAGAAAATAGTATATCAAGAAGATGGGAAAATAGTATTGGAAAATATGGGCGAGAAATAAGATGGGAAATGGAATCATGGAGAGAGAGAGAGAGAGAGAGAGAGAGAGAGAGAGAGATGGGAAATAGAAGAATATAGAATGGAAGATATGTTGAAAAATTAGTGTTTTGAAAGTAATATAGTGAGATGTGGTCGGAAAATATGGTGAGAAAATGTGGTAGCATAATATGCGGGGAAATGTGGTGGATACATATACTAGGAAAATATGGTGGGGAAATATAGCGGAAAATATGGTGAGCAAATATGGTGGAAAAATATGGTGGGAAAATACGGTGGGAAAATATGGTGGGAAAATATGGTGGGAAAATATGGTGGCAAAATACGGTGGGAAAATATGCTAGGAAAATCTGGTGGGAAAATATGGTTGGAAAATACCATTGGGAAAATATGGTTGGAAAATAAAGTGTGAGATTTATGGTGGGAGAGAGAGAGGATGAGGTGCAGAAATGAACATGGGAAAAAAAACATCAAATGTTCAGAAATTTATCTCAACATAAAAAACCTGATATTGTTGAACGCAATTTGCTGTACAACATGAACTATTTACAGATATACTTACAGTCTTGATGTAATGTTGATGTTCGTGGTGCTGTACAACATGAACTATTTACAGATATACTTACAGTCTTGATGTAATGTTGATGTTCGTGGTGTTGTACAACAAAAACTATTTACAGATATACTTACAGTCTTGATGTAATGTTGATGTTCGTGGTGTTGTACAACAAAAACTATTTACAGATATACTTACAGTTTTGATGTAATGTTGATGTTCGTGGTGTTGTACAACAAAAACTATTTACAGATATACTTACAGTCTTGGTGTAATGTTGATGTTCGTGGTGTTGTACAACAAAAACTATTTACAGATATACTTACAGTCTTGATGTAATGTTGATGTTCGTGGTGTTGTACAACAAAAACTATTTACAGATATACTTACAGTCTTGATGTAATGTTGATGTTCGTGGTGTTGTACACAAAACTATTTACAGATATACTTACAGTTTTGATGTAATGTTGATGTTCGTGGTGTTGTACAACAAAAACTATTTACAGATATACTACAGTCTTGATGTAATGTTGATGTTCGTGGTGTTGTACAGCAAAACTATTTACAGATATACTTACAGTCTTGATGTAATGTTGATGTTCGTGGTGTTGTACAACAAAAACTATTTACAGATATACTTACAGTCTTGTTGTAATGTTGATGTTCGTGGTGTTGTACAACAAAAACTATTTACAGATATACTTACAGTCTTGGTGTAATGTTGATGTTCGTGGTGTTGTACAACAAAAACTATTTACAGATATACTTACAGTCTTGATGTAATGTTGATGTTCGTGGTGTTGTACAACAAAAACTATTTACAGATATACTTACAGTCTTGGTGTAATGTTGATGTTCGTGGTGTTGTACAACAAAAACTATTTACAGATATACTTACAGTCTTGGTGTAATGTTGATGTTCGTGGTGTTGTACAGCAAATCTATTTACAGATATACTTACAGTTTTGATGTAATGTTGATGTTCGTGGTGTTGTACAACAAAAACTATTTACAGATATACTTACAGTCTTGGTGTAATGTTGATGTTCGTGGTGTTGTACAACAAAATCTATTTACAGATATACTTACAGTCTTGGTGTAATGTTGATGTTCGTGGTGTTGTACAACAAAAACTATTTACAGATATACTACAGTCTTGATGTAATGTTGATGTTCGTGGTGTTGTTCAACAAAAACTATTTACAGATATACTTACAGTTTTGATGTAATGTTGATGTTCGTGGTGTTGTACAACAAAAACTATTTACAGATATACTTACAGTCTTGATGTAATGTTGATGTTCGTGGTGCTGTACAACAAAAACTATTTACATATATACTTACAGTCTTGGTGTAATGTTGATGTTCGTGGTGTTGTACAACAAAAACTATTTACAGATATACTTACAGTCTTGGTGTAATGTTGATGTTCGTGGTGCTGTACAACAAAAACTATTTACAGATATACTTACAGTCTTGATGTAATGTTGATGTTCGTGGTGTTGTACAACAAAAACTATTTACAGATATACTTACAGTCTTGATGTAATGTTGATGTTCGTGGTGCTGTACAACAAAAACTATTTACGAATATACTTACAGTCTTGGTGTAATGTTGATGTTCGTGGTGTTGTACAAGCAAAACTATTTACAGATATACTTACAGTTTTGATGTAATGTTGATGTTCGTGGTGTTGTACAACAAAAACTATTTACAGATATACTTACAGTCTTGGTGTAATGTTGATGTTCGTGGTGTTGTACAACAAAATCTATTTACAGATATACTTACAGTTTTGATGTAATGTTGATGTTCGTGGTGTTGTACAACAAAAACTATTTACAGATATACTTACAGTCTTGGTGTAATGTTGATGTTCGTGGTGTTGTACAACAAAATCTATTTACAGATATACTTACAGTCTTGGTGTAATGTTGATGTTCGTGGTGTTGTACAACAAAAACTATTTACAGATATACTTACAGTCTTGATGTAATGTTGATGTTCGTGGTGTTGTTCAACAAAAACTATTTACAGATATACTTACAGTTTTGATGTAATGTTGATGTTCGTGGTGTTGTACAACAAAAACTATTTACAGATATACTTACAGTCTTGATGTAATGTTGATGTTCGTGGTGCTGTACAACAAAAACTATTTACATATATACTTACAGTCTTGGTGTAATGTTGATGTTCGTGGTGTTGTACAACAAAAACTATTTACAGATATACTTACAGTCTTGGTGTAATGTTGATGTTCGTGGTGCTGTACAACAAAAACTATTTACAGATATACTTACAGTCTTGATGTAATGTTGATGTTCGTGGTGTTGTACAACAAAAACTATTTACAGATATACTTACAGTCTTGATGTAATGTTGATGTTCGTGGTGCTGTACAGCAAAACTATTTACAGATATACTTACAGTCTTGGTGTAATGTTGATGTTCGTGGTGTTGTACAACAAAATCTATTTACAGAATATACAGTCTTGATGTAATGTTGATGTTCGTAGTGCTGTACAACAAAACTATTTACAGATATGCTTACAGTCTTGGTGTAATGTTGATGTTCGTGGTGTTGTACAACAAAAACTATTTACAGATATACTTACAGTCTTGATGTAATGTTGATGTTCGTGGTGTTGTACAACAAAAACTATTTACAGATATACTTACAGTCTTGATGTAATGTTGATGTTCGGGGTTGTACAGCAAAACTATTTACAGATATACTTACAGTCTTGGTGTAATGTTGATGTTCGTGGTGTTGTACAACAAAAACTATTTACAGATATACTACAGTCTTGATGTAATGTTGATGTTCGTGGTGTTGGACAACAAAAACTATTTACAGATATACTTACAGTCTTGGTGTAATGTTGATGTTCGTGGTGTTGTACAACAAAAACTATTTACAGATATACTTACAGTCTTGATGTAATGTTGATGTTCGTGGTGCTGTACAACAAAAACTATTTACAGATATACTTACAGTCTTGATGTAATGTTGATGTTCGTGGTGCTGTACAACAAAAACTATTTACATATATACTTACAGTCTTGATGTAATGTTGATGTTCGTGGTGTTGTACAACAAAAACTATTTACAGATATACTTACAGTCTTGATGTAATGTTGATGTTCGTGGTGTTGTACAACAAAAACTATTTACATATATACTTACAGTCTTGGTGTAATGTTGATGTTCGTGGTGCTGTACAACAAAAACTATTTACAGATATACTTACAGTCTTGGTGTAATGTTGATGTTCGTGGTGTTGTACAACAAAAACTATTTACAGATATACTTACAGTCTTGATGTAATGTTGATGTTCGTGGTGTTGTACAACAAAAACTATTTACAGATATACTTACAGTCTTGATGTAATGTTGATGTTCGTGGTAAACTCCAGAAATCTGTAACGTCCGGAGAAATGGACGTAAAGCAATTTTAAGACATCCTCCATGAAGTGGCTGAGGAGGAAATCTTGCAATGTGATCTAACAAGTTCTTTGCATCCATTGCAGATTGAAACAAATATTATTCTAGATAATACTTCCAAAGAAAGTAACTATGAATGTCACTATCTCAATGTGTCTTATTTGTCCCCAAATAGTTGTCAATTTGAGATTAAGTGTTTGGGATGCTCCGCAAAAGGAGGACCTCAGAGATAACAGAGGCTATGAAAAACACTGTTTATGAAGCGCACACAAAATCCCGTTCTAGAAAACTCTTCTTATCCTGATGCTGTGAGGTAAAACATGGTTATAGAAAGAAGAAAGAAAAGAAGGATGTCCCGCTGCTGAATATCTGAACGTGTCATGATTGACATAAGATATCAGAATGTAAGCCAGTCTACAGATTCCAGTAAGCCAATCTACTGGTATCAGTGGCGGCTCGTGGTCATTTTTGGTGGTGGGGCCAGACAAAAATTTCGGAAAAATCATGGTTTTGGGCTCGGTTTATATTTTAATATTTACTATTATTTGTCTATTCCGTGAAGTTATTCCCCCTTTCTATAATGATTTGGCGCCGCATGCTAAAATAACAAACGGGACAACGTTGCGCCAGGGTAAGTGAGCTGGCACTGATCAAGACCTTACGCCACCTCCTCGTGGTAACCCTGGAAATAGACAAAAGATCATGTCTGGCTGTGGGTAAGGATCGAGAGAGAGCTACTCTGGTATAGGTAATAAAGCAAACGCAGACACGCCTCTTGGGTCCTAAATACTAGTGAATGCACGCATCTTCTGTCGATGTCTAATGAAAAGAGTTGCATAAATGCAAAGCAAATGTAAGAAGTAACAACGTACGGAGTCGGGTGTAAGCGTATACTCTTCTCCTGAATCAATGGTCAATCATAATTGCCAGCTCTCATTGCAAGAAAGCCGGGCACTCTCCCCACGCACTATAGGCAAAATGGTGAAAGCTCATAATTCCTGGGGTTCAACAACAACTAAAATATATACCATATAACTATGGTACAAAAGAGATCCCTATAACCTACCGTTGACCACAGTCCTTCCCCGTGAAATAGCAAACAATAAAAATAAAAACTTTGCTTTTCTTCACTGACAGCTAACCACGATTTTTTTACTAAACCACTTATTATTGAAAGTCCTATTTGTCTTGCCATCTTGTTGCACATATACAAAGCTATTTGGCTGATGTGCACCTAGCTTTTAATTTCAAGCTTTTCTTCTATCTTTAACGAAGGAACGGATTTCGTAATAAATAATCCACTTGATTCATTTTGAATTTCGAGTAAGCCACAACTTCAAAGTAGGTCACAGCTTGTCAATCATAAACATTGTGCGTTTGAAGACATATGTATGTGAATACAAACGGCCGATTACCGTTAAACGATTATAATAATAGTTAATTACATATTTCTATTAATGCATATCCTTTTCTACTATTTTATATATAATTTGTGATTCAATCAATAATTATACAAATTACTATTTAATCAAGAGTCGTTGTTTAACTGTTAATTGGTTGATTGCGTAGGAACTTAGCATCCGGTGAATAAAATGACATAAATTGTTTTGGCAATTATTATAAATGACTAAAGATATAGAAAGCAAGTTAAATGCATTTGAAAATAGATGTCTGCGAAAATAATGAATATAAAATGGAACGAATTCAGAAGAAGTGATGAAATCAGAGACGTGTCTGGTCAACCACTAGTGACAACTGTTATAAGAAAGAAAAGATGGAATATGTTGGGCACCCCTTTGGGAGAGAAATGATAAACGAATATCAAAGCAGGCATTGAAGTGGGATGCAAAGTGTTCAAGAAAAGAGAAACGACATAGGAGACCCTATAAGCAATTTTGCTGAGAGGGCGAAATTCGGTCTCAGTTCCATGGAGGAGATTGAGCAGGTTGCCGGGATAGAGGCGGTATGGAGATTACTTGCAGGCCCTATGTAACATATAACGGTACAGGGGAATTATTATTATAATTATTATTAAAGGTAGCGGCCCAAAGATCATAGGTCGCAATGTTCCCATCGTCAGTAGAGTATTTTAAAACGACCCAAATCTCATCAATGGCAAAAAGAATGTATGTATCCGGAAAGTGGAGAATACAGAGATCTAACTTCGTTAGAATCTCTAACGCACTGACCACAGACCATCCAGTCCTGTCCAAATGCACAGCCAAACCAATCCCGGCAATCGACAAGTGTCCGCCATGGAAAACAAAAATGCAGAACAAAGGAATCAATCCCAGGCATACTGAGCAAAAGGGATCAAACAAACCTCGACAGAAAAACTGCAGCAGAGAGCACCAAGTCAAATTTCCCTGAAAATGAGTGGACGCACGTCTACACGGACGGGTCGGCCAATAACGCAATCAGCGATGGCGGAGGAGGAATAGTGCTTAAAATCTCAAAAAAAAGTCCGGTCAGAAAGCGTTGCAACTGGCAAATACTCGAATAACACCGAGCGAGCAGGGGGCAATCAAAGGGCCGAAATGATCTTGGAAGGGAAAAACACTAACCCAACAAGGTCGTGATATTCACCCCATGCTCTATCGGTCATCACGGCACTCAATTGCGTCAGCAAAACTGAGGGTGAATGAGCTCAAAACGTCCCTCGCTGAACTAACGAGTTCCCTCAAACGCACCGTCATCCAGTGGATACCGTCACACTGCAACATTAGAAACAGAAGCGGCCGACAAGCTAGCCAAGAGGGCGGGCGACTACCCGACGATCCCCGAGATCAGCTAAGGGAAATCAAACAACCATCGGGTTTACTATCGAAGCAAATGGGCAAGAGCCACCCGCAGTACACAGACAGTGACGGATACTTGGTCTCTCTCGCAGTGAACAAGTTGCCATATTTCGCCTCCGTACCGACAACAAGCTCCAGAGCCACATGTTTTCCCTAAATTTAAAATTGGCACAACTAGCCTGTGCCCATGCTATAGCGAAAATGACGGCAGAACACGTCTTGCAAGACTGTCTACGTTTAGCAGGTATAAGAAAGAGTACTGCCCCAAAACACAGAGCCCGAAAGCTGTACGGAGGAACGAGTCCCCAAAACAACAGTAAAATTCATGATGAAGTTGGTCCATCAGGCTAGGCCGGGAACCCAAAGAAAACGGCCCGATAAAACATAGTGCGTTGAAATATATGTCAAAGCGTTATAGAGGAAGCTGAATTGGAGACCGTATATAATAGTTTTTTAAAATAATAATGTTTATATATTATTATGATTGTTATATTATTGATATAACATTATATTTTAGTGTTAAATATTCAACTTTCAAAGCTAATCAGTGTCAAGTTAACTATAATAATTACAAACAAAATTTTTTTAAATAAAAAAGTACACGTTAGTTATTTTGGGTTTGGTAGGCATGTTCTTACTGGCCCCTAATGACCATGGTATAAAACTAATTGGAGGAAAAATATTTGAATTTTAGATTTCAGAATTTTGGTGATTTTTTGCTTGCATATCAACTTTCAAAGCTAATCAGTATCCTGTGAAGTAATAATTACAAACAATTAATGTCTGAAATAATAAGTACACGTTACTCAATATTGTTGGTGGGGCCTGACCCCACTGGCCCTTAATGACGAGCCGCCCCTGACTGGTATGATAGGGTTAAAAATAGAAATTTATAACAAATCTACGGTATGATAGGGTTACAAACGAGGTTACAATGTTTCAATCTTAAAGTATATTTTCACTTCAGTAGTAGAACAATTGGGGGAATTATAGCACCTAAGTTCACTGAATATCACATCTAATTCACGCAAAATATCAGTGATGAAATATTGTATTGTCCTGATTATATATCCTTTGAAAACTTCCCCAAATTGGGGGGAACCCACACGATGTAACCACACGTAGATTACAACAAATATTTCCACATTGGGAGGAACCATAACTGCAAACACGTAGATTACAGCAAATATTCCCAAATTGGAGAACCACACGATGTAACCCGCGTAGATTACAGCAAATATTTCACATTGAAGTAACCACACGATGTAACCACGCGTAGATTACAGCAAATATTTCCACATTGAGAGTAACCACACGATGTAACCACGCGTAGATTACATCAGATATTTAGAACTTTGCCAAAAGTTATCATAATGCAAATTAAACTGACACAGTGTTAACGTTTCATTTCAGAAACTCTAGAAGGCTTAAGCATTGACAAGATTCTGTTACTACAGCAGACGTAAGTTGATATAGTGCCAGATTGTACGCCTACAGAAACCAAATGAAAATGTTAAAGAGAAACAAAGAGAGAGAGAAAGCGGAGTTGTGGATAGAGATGGGTGGTATAGATAGAGAGACTCGCAAGAACAATAGCAATTCTAAAAACGGGAAATTTTGATAGAATAGTTATCAGAACTCATTGTTTTACATAAATAATGCCTTACTCTCTGAACTGAAGTATTTGGTTGACAGCTATAATGACGTCGCTCATGGTGGCCACTGTTGGTAAATAAATGGTATTAATATGTATTTATGCTGATTATATTAGATGTCAGACATGAAAGCACTCATGATGCACATCATTTGTCAATAAGAAAAAAGGTCATTTGTGGGACGGTGGAATAACGTTTATCGGCTGATTATCTACGTTGAGCTTGTTACATCGGCCACTGAGGGTCATAGTGGCAAAGAATTTGTCACGGTTGGTAAGTTGGCCCTAATCAGGACTCTACTCCACCTTCTTGTGGTGGCACCAGAAACATGCTACACTGTTGCAGTCTAGCAAAGTGAGTAGGAATCGTGGAGGAAGCACGGTACTGGTGGAGACAGCAGTACATATGCAGATGCGCATGGTAGAGGTGACTCGCCCACAATATGAGCAAGATCTCTTAGTGATTACGCTTTCTCTAACAGCTACATAATCTGAAACATCTGCCGTCGGTCGGTTACAGCAATGCGTCATTGACAATTTCAACTGGTTGGTCGCTCCAGATTGTCGAATCCTGACAAATTCTATCAATAGTTGCTGATTTGTGTCCCCCTTTCTTGGAAACTAGAGAAGTAAATAAGATGTTTTCAGAACCACATGGGAAGTACCGGAGTCGATGAGTATGATTAATAAATAGAAAGTAGACAAGTATTACGGCCTTTCTGGGAGAAAAAACAAATTACAAACATAGATTCGAACCACAATCTTTTCATTCTTACGGCATCCATATCTGATCGTGTTCTTAAACGCGCTCGTATTGTAGGGTCAGGCAATGAGTGCCGTCAGAAATAAGCGTTTGTCGTTCGAATCTTGTGTTTGGTAATTTGTTTTTTCTGGAAGTCCTAACACTTGTCCCCTTTCTATTTATTGATCATATTTCTTGGAAAGCAGAACGTCCATCATCTACAGCAACACATCCATCATCTAAAGCAGCACATCCATCATCTAAAGCAGCACATCCATCATCTAAAGCAACACGTCCATCATCTACAGCAGCACATCCATCATCTACAGCAACATGTCCATCATCTACAGCAACACATCCATCATCTACAGCAACATGTCCATCATCTACAGCAACACATCCATCATCTAAAGCAACACATCCATCATCTAAAGCAGCACATCCATCATCTACAGCAACACATCCATCATCTACAGCAACACATTCATCATCTACAGCAACACATCCATCATCTACAGCAACATGTCCATCATCTACAGCAACACATCCATCATCTACAGCAGCACATCCATCATCTACAGCAACACATCCATCATCTACAGCAACACATCCATCATCTAAAGCAACACATCCATCATCTACAGCAACACATCCATCATCTAAAGCAGCACATCCATCATCTACAGCAGAAATCCATCATCTACAGCAACACATCCATCATCTAGCAACACATCCATCATCTAAACCCAACACATCCATCATCTACAGCAACATGTCCATCATCTAAGAAAGAAGATGTAGATCAGATGTGACTAACAGGTGTATTGGTACAGTGGATTATATCTTATTGCAACGCCTGGTGCTGCCGGGGCCCGCAATGGAAGCAAAGAATAGTACCACTGCGACCTACAAGGCGTGTCATAAGAGGCGACTGATGTAGGACCTAGGAAAGCTACCCTCGTAAATAAAAATCATCGCGAAATCGAATGTGCTGGTCTACTTGTAGGTGCATGGCTGGCACAACGTACAATCGCTCTTATGCTCAGATCACATACAAATCACACAGTGTGGTTGACAAGTGGTCGATATGGAGCGTTCAAAGAAGTAGGATATGTCCGAGTTCCTTGTCTCTCTACTCCTACAGTCTCCTTTTTTCCAGTCCAGATAGCATGTCTGCATCCATGGTTGTGTGGTATATATTGTTTATATGTGTTTATTTTGTGTAAGCCTTTGCTATTTCAACGACAGTTTATTAGAGTTTATTTTGTGTAAGTCTTTGCTATTTCAACGACAGTTTATTAGAGTTTATTTTGTGTAAGTCTTTGCTATTTCAACGACAGTTTATATGTGTTTATTTTGTGTAAGCCTCTGCTATTTCAACGACAGTTTATTAAAGTTTGTTGAGAAATTATTTATTTTTATTTGTTTGTTTTTTATATAGAGATTAAAACCTCTTTAACCTCTACAATACGAAAAGTCACCCGATAAACCGACCGGGCAGTACCAATTCTCTCATTAGCCATTTCGTGTGCTAAAATATATTTTAAACAAATATATGTTTTAAACAAATATATTGCCCGTCTGCCCAGCGTGTTCGTAGCGCGTTGGACTACGGGTGACTACCCCTCTGTGTGTGAGGTTAAATTTCCCGCGGATGGTAAAAAGCCACAGATTCCCAAGGTTTACGGTGTTCGTGGCACCGAACCGAAGTGTTACGATGTCCATGGCACCGAGCCGAGGAGCTGAAAAGCTCAAGTGCTTCTGGATCGGACCCAAAAAAAAAATATATTCACAATATTTATGGAAAGCTAATTACTTTGTAGAATAGAAAATATGAATGTCTAAAATATAGCTTTTAATGCTGCCGGGCCTGAATGGAAGCAAAAATATTACCACTGCAACCTACAAGGCATGTCGTAGAGGCGACTGATGTGCGGGCCTAGGAAGCTACCTAGTAAATAAAAAGCATAGCAGAAATCGAATCTGTTGGTCTAATTGTAGACACATAATTGGTACAACGCCGCTCTTAGGCTCAGATCACATACAAATCACACAGAATGGTTAACAAGTGGTCGATATGGCGCGTTCCTGGAAGAATATTTCTCTTTAACCTTTCCTTCCATAGTTATTTATTCTCAACAACATAGGATGATTCAGCATTCACTTGTATTTCTCTTACTGTCGACATTATTTTCTTGTATATTCTTCCTTGGTTGAAAGTCTGACATTGTTTTCAATGTCTCTATCTATCCCCGGGTGGATTTCTTGGTTCCATTGATGATGTCTGTGACTAGCTTTTATGTTCTACTTATTTTGTGTAGAGTTCCTATTCAAAGTTATTCGGCATGGCACATGATGACAGTGATGTACTCTGAATATTGTTCATTTATCTCACTGTAATCCTTCTCTGATTCTAGTTTACATACACCTTCATGAGATAATCGCATTTGTTATTTATCATATTTCTCTAGAGTGAGAACATGGTGAGAACAAGGACTTGGTACATAAGAGAAATAACTCGGGATTTGTCAAACACATTAATATTTCCTAGCAGTTATCTCCTTCCTCATCCTTTTTAAATATTTATTCCCAATAGTTAGCCAGATATATTTTATATTAATCGACCCATCTTTTATCAATGTGTATACTTATCGTACTCTGTATCAAAATCCTCTTAACTAGGAATATGTTAATGAAAAAAGTGTTCAAAAAGACAAGTAGCCAACAAATAACTACAGCAATATAATTGAAATATAACAATTGTTTTTTACACATTTTCTAACAGTGAGTATATTTATTCCAATTTCTCCAGCGCATACATGATTACTATCTGAGACAAATGTTTCAAGCAAGTACTCCAGTCTGTAAGATATTCATAAATGATCACTATCTGAGACAAATGTTTCAAGCAATACCCACAAATTTCATAAATGTCACTGAAAAAAAATTTTCAAGAAATACTTAGCCTGTAAGATTTCATTCATGATCACTATCTGAGACAAATGTTTCAAGCAAGTACTCCAGTCAAAGATTTATATATATCACTATCTGAGACAAATGTTTCAAGCAAGTACTTACCCTAAGATATTCATTCTGTCAATATTTGGACAAATTTTCATAAGCTCCAGTCTGTAAGATATTCAATATGATCACTATCTGTGACAAATGTTTCAACAATTCTAACCTGTAAGATTTCATACATGACCCTATCTGAGACAAAGCATGCAAGACTAACCAGAATTCATTCATATCTATCGGAAAAAATGTTTCAAGCGGTACCCAGCCCAAGATATTCATACATGATCACTATCTGAGACAAAGCCAACAAGTACTCCACTTGAAATTTCATTCATGATCACTATCTGTGACAAATGTTTCAAGAAAGTACTCTAGCCTGTAAGATATTCATTCATGATCATTCGGAAAAATGTTTCATCAAGTACCCCACCCAAAAATTCATGATCCTTTCACAAATGTTTAAAAGTCCCCAGTCAGTAAGTTTTCAAATGATCCTATCTGTGAAAAATGTTTAACAAGTACTCAAACCTGTAAGATATTCATACATATTTTTGGCAAATTTTCAAAATACTCTAACCTGTAAGATATTCATTCATGATCACTATCTGAGACAAATGTTTCAAGCGTCTCAGTCTGAAATATTCATACGATCACTATCGAGACAAATGTTTCAAGCAAGTACTCCAGCTTTAAAATATTCATTCATGTCACTATCTGTGACAAATGTTTCAAGCAATATCAGCCAAAGATATTCATTCATGATCACTATTAGACAAATGTTTCAGCAAGTACTCTCTTAAAACTTTGTATTAGATGGGGGAACTGCGGTTTTGGAAATCTTTGTTTTTTATCCGGGGTCTGGTCCTTTTTTGTGCTTGAGTATCCTCACCCTGACTCTCATCTGTCAGAGGGGCACTGGAAAGAATACAGACGAGGCGTCCATTATACTTGGTTGCACAAAAAGCCGCCCAGGGCTGCTATCTCCCTTTACTATCCTACTATGGGGTATAGAATACTGAAGGGGTCCCCCAAAATACCTTGATAATCGACCAACATCCTCTGCCGGAAATAAAGAGACAAAAAAGGGAAAAAGGTTAAAAGAGGAAAACTTGGATGGCAGGCCGGGACTGATTTAACAGGGGTGTACACTTGAAAATTGATCCCGGGGAAAAATGGATACGGTGAAAGAACCACATCCTTTTCATATGCATCATCTTGATAAAAAAAGCAGGCAACCCCTTTTTCGGGAGGGGAGGTTCAGGCATTGATTTCTGAGAACGCATCTGAGCATGATGTAATCATTTATACGGATGGTTGGTGATTCGTTTGCGGGCTCGGGGGTTTCATCCCAGGTCAGAGGGTGTTTTGAAGGGAAAAAGGGGGTGGTTTTGCTGTAAAAGAGCCCTTGAAATCATGGGGGTTTCCAAGGATTTTGGTGAATCGACTTTTTTCCATGCATGTTTTCTCAGTGACTCAATAGTATGCTCAGGGAAAATTGAAAAGGATGGGGTGGAGACATTGGATAAAACGTGGGGGGGAAGGAAAAATCAGTTTATTTTTTTCCCCGGGGATGCAGGTGGGGGGAATGAACGGGAGATGGCTTTAGGGGCTGTCCAAAAGGAGGGCAATGGACCAGGCTGATATTTTAAATTCCTTAAGGGGGAGGGGGTGTACATGATTCACGTAATGGGGGTGAATCCACAACACTAACCAGACTGCAAGAACTCAAAGTTAAGTGTGGTGTAGCTCGACAAGAGCGCTATGCTGGCAGACAAAGAAGAAATTTTAAACCAACAAAGAACTGGTTGTTAGTCCCTTTCCATTGATGGACATACTGAGGGAAGATCGGAGCACTTATGGACTAATTTGTTGGCGTGCATGATGGTGATCCGGGTACTAAACTAAACTAAACTAAACTCTAGCCTGTAAGATATTCATTCATGATCACTATCTGTGACAAATGTTTCATGCAAGTACTCCAGCTTGTAAGATATTCATACATGATCACTATCTGAGACAAATGTTTCAAGCAAGTACTCCAGTCTGTAAGATATTCATACATGATCACTATCTGAGACAAATGTTTCAAGCCGGTACTCTAGCCTGTAAGATATTCATACAAATGAACTAGTCATAATTCATACATTTATTTACACAATGAGATCAATAACAAAAAAAAGAAGAGATGGATTTCATAGATTTTTTTTGACAAAATAAAAGCAAAACACTTGTGATTGGGAGGAATTTGGCATCAAATATATCATGAGTAGGGATAGGAAGTCAGAGTTCTTATCAGATTAGGGATTTCTCTGATTGGGATTCATATCAGACAGACTAGACAGTAATTGGTTCTGAAGCTTTAGATAAGATTGTTCTCTGATCAGAGTTCATATCAGACAGACTAGACAGTAATTGGTTCTGAAGCTTTAGATTAGATTGTTCTCTGATCAGAGTTCATATCAGACAGACTAGACAGTATTTGGTTCTGAAGCATTAGATTAGATTGTTCTTTGATCAGAGTTCATATCAGACAGACTAGACAGTAATTGGTTCTGAAGCATTAGATTAGAATTTTCTCGATCAGAGTTCATATCAGACAGACTGACAGAAATTTGGGTTTCCCTGAAGCATTAGATTGGGGATTATTCTCTGATCTGAAATTAGCCACTATTTGGTTTAGACAGTATTAGGAGCTTCTGGAAAAAACAAATGACCAAACACAGGACTCGAACCACTTACCCTTATTTCTTATGGCACCCATTTCCTAGCCCAGCAATATGAACACTTTTACTAACACAAGACGCGAGCTACTCAACAAGCTATGTTTGGTCATTTATATTTTCTGAAACCTGTAACACTTGTACATTGATCATATTCATTGCTTCCTTGAGGTTCTTACAACAACAAAAACTCATTATTCTCATCTTTAAACAGTATAATAATCAATTGTTGTTATAAGCTTAGTTTGATCTGATCTGTCATGATCATGCTAGTTTGATTTCAGTAAGGGCAATAATTCAACAAACAATATTATCATTGATATTTTTGTGATAATGACAATGTTTATAATTCGTTTAGCATCAAGGTCATTTTTTTGTCCGTCCGCTATGAATTCCCGGCATAGTCTTTCCATCTAATATTGCACATCTGACTGGTTTTTCAAGAGGTTTGCTTTCCTTATCACAAGTGTCCCTAGCCATTCAGGTGATCCTTAATCCGACTTCAGGAGGCAGAGAGGCACTGATAATAAGGAAAACAGTCCCCCTGCAAAAATCTGTCAAAGAAAAACCCTACTAGGCGCCCTGACTTTGCTTGAATTCATAGCAGGGATCAGAAGAAATAGGGAAGGTAAACCAGGTCTACAAAATATTGTATAAAGCAAATGTGCAACCAAATGACACATAAATCGCAGTTTTATTGTAGATCTTGACACTTGCTTTGTCAGTCTATGGACAAGAAAGAAAAAAACAAAAGAAGTACAGGTATCTGTCAGGGGCTACCAGAATGCATTGGGAAACTAGCGATCCTTAAGACAAGCAATTTGCCACTGTAGACTGGTTGAGAGTTAAAATCCTACAGCAACATCACAATCATACTTGCCAGAATTTAGTTCAGGTAAAAGCGCCAGTCTACAAGAAACAAGAATGAGACACTGTGGTCTCAGAGCACACCTCAATAGAATGGGTCTCATGGATTCTGACTGCTGCAAGTAGGAGCACGAAAGCACATTTGGCCCCAACCTGAGCAGCTTGAGAATGGAAATCTAGCCAACGGAAACCACCCTTCAGAAAAAACTATTGCCAAGTACCAGTGAAGACTCCTTGCTGCAAGACCACCCTGTTTATGACATCTACTGAGTAGTCGCAGAGATGGGGGAATTTCATAAAGAAGAGTCAGTAACTTATACTTAATTGTCACATGTCCAATGTTGCCACTGGTAGACTGGTCGAACCACTACAACGATGTTTACATTGTTATATCGTCTAACTTTAGTTCAGCCAAATGATACTTAATTGTCATATGTCCAATGCAAACTAAACAGTCTGTTCCTGCAAAATCTGGAGAAATATACTTAACTACACGCCAACTGCTTTCTCCTAATAACTAGCTCATCTGTTGTAAACTCTACACCCTGGGAAGTTAGGACAGTTATCTCCCCCAGATTTCATGACATGGGGTATAATGATACTGCCGCCAAATCATCAACTTTAGAGACTATCAAATTCATCATCTGTGCCGCAATATCAAAAACAACATGTGTGCTCATCAACATTCTGATGGTTATCATCATCACAATCATGAACTTTGCCTTGAATACTGTACTGATGCCTATCTACAGTGATAAGTCGACCAATGAAGCCATCAGTATTGTCTAAACAACACACAGAAATACGCCATGGCATCCTCAGTTTTGTCATTGCTGAATTTATAAGTAGGTTGCTGCATGTATGGACAATATAGAAGTCAAATGGTTCAATATTAAACTACTTATCAATTCTATACAAAAATCAAATGAACATCACTAGTTCATCATCAACATCTTTGATTGATTTAGACTGCATAGTTTTCTCTCAATTATATCTATATGCTTTTCATTGCCTTGGTGTATTCTTTGACGATTTCCCATGGACTCTTGTTTTCGATCTGTCACTGCTTAACAAAGAGCCAGCAGGTTTCTGAAAAGTAAAGCAAAATCATGGAGAATTAATCAAGCAAACAAGAGGATCAATAGAAGTACTAGATATCTTCTTTTAAATGTTCCAGTATTGACTACTTGTTAAACCACCTTTGTGATCTATGTCATCCAAGTCAAAGAGCGATTGTATCTTATACCAGTTATGCGCCAAGCAGGACAGCAAGCATCCGATTCCTGTGACACTTTTATTTACTAGGGGTAGCTTTCCCAGGCCCCACTTGAGTTTATCTTATAACAAGTGTCTTTGTGGGCTGCTGTGTTACTATTTGCTCCTCTTGCGAGATCCAGCAACACCTGTGCTAACAAAGATAAGGTTTTTCATAAGAATATTAATAATCTCATCAACAAATACCAATAAGGAAGTGCATATTGGAGAAAGTAGACTGCACTCTGTACATTTTCTGTCACTGCTACAAGAAGTTACTCTGGATTACAGGATAAAATATGTCCTGTGTGGAGCTTTGGTGCGATGAAAAACAGAATAGCTGGCTCTCACGCTTTAGCCTGTTACGCCTCTGCTTAGGGCAGCAACAAACGTACACCATTCTTCCCTGCCCGCGGCCTCTCCTCTCTCCTCTGTATTGTGTCTCCAGCCATGATTCATTTCTCAGCTCTTGCTCTATCGCGTTTCCTCCAGGCTGGCTCCATCTTCCACGCCACCCTGGAGCTCCACAGTGCAGTTTTCGTGTCGGAGCCAGTCTCCATGCGCATCACATGTCCAATCCATCTCCAGCTTCGGATGATAGTGCCCATATTCTTGTTGGCATCAAAAGGCCTTTGATTCGAGATAGTAGTCGGCCAGTACATCACAGAGATTTTCAGAGACAAGTTAGGCAGGCATGGAGAGTCTGGACATATCCTGTTCTGTCATTCTCCAGCATTCGTCCGATCCGTACAGCAAAGTTGACAGCACACAGCTGTTATAGATACTAGTCTTGGTTCTGATGCTGTATTGGGCAGATTTCCAGGCGGTCTGAAGGGGTCATGAATGCACTGGGCGTGTTTACTCAGTCTGTTTTTAATGTCAGATCCAGCCGCCTCCTTCATTGCTAATAACACTTCCATAACGCTTCCCCATTTCGCTCATCATACCACATCCATATTCCCATAGTTCATAACTATATATATCCCACCGACCTCGTATTTATAGATCTCCCACATAACAATGATAACATCATGGGATGATTTGTCTAATTCATTTGTGTCAGTAGAAATACCTAGCCCTTTCTTTGCATTTTCGCTATCATTAGTTGGCGCATAGCATTGTAGGATTGTGATGTTTGTATGCTTCCCCTTTAGTCTGATTCTTAACTGCTGGCTGCTGATAGGTTTCATTCTACAGACACTTTTCCACGCCCTTTTCTAGGATTACTGCTACCTCTCATGGTGTAGGTCATCGCCTCGCCCAGAAAAAGCGACTGTTTCACCTGTTGCAGGCGGTAATTCTTCCATTTCTGTCCAGTCTGCTCTCATAACCCCTAGATAAATAGATTATATCTTCATTTCTTGCTGTTATTGTGATAGTTTTCCGGTTTCAGACATTGTTCTTACATTCCAGCATCCACTCCTGGTCTTGGTTTGCATTCAGGACTTCGTCCTCATGAAAGCAGTTTTCCTTTCTCGCTTTCACCACTTCCAGTCATGTGAGTCAATGACTTGGTAGCCCTTCATGCCCAGAGATAGGTTGTATGTTTGTTGTTGTTTCCAGAATTTTTAATTTTTTTAAAGGATGGGACTGTTAGTCCCAAGCCCAACCCCAACCTGGAGGACCAGGAGACCATGCTTCGTCTGTCCCCTCTCAGTGACCTTCCGGCTTGCAACCCTTCCGGGGAACATAAGTCTCTACCGCCATAGCTCACTGTATCATTGGAGCACGCATTCTCCCCACCACTACAAGGTAATGGCCTCAAGGGTATCAAAGATAAGGTTTTTCATAAGAATATTAATAATCTCATCAACAACAATTAACAAGGAAGTGCATATTGAGAAAAGTAGACTGCACTTCTGTACATTTTCTGTCACCGTTAGGGTTACTCGAATATGCAGGATAAAAATATGTCCTGTGTGGTTTTTGGTGCGAAGGGAAAATAGAATAGCTGGTCTTCTCATGATGTAAAATACGATCAAGTGGGGATGCTAATTAGCCACCCCACACTGTGCAAACAGCTACAGAAACAAAAACTGCTCATTTAAATGCAACTTTTGTTGTCTCTGTCTTATGTTCCCTTGGTCACACTGAAGACTGATGATAAAGTGTATATATTGCGACCTATTTTCTCTGAATATAAGTGTCTCCAAAAACAGTTGTTTATGTCAGGAGGTAACACAACAAATATCACTTCTTTAAATGGCAACCATCCAACACCAGTTCAAAATTTGCCATCTTGGGTCCATGGTCACTGCCAGCCTTTCTCTTGATGAAGAAATCACTTGTATAGGGAGTGTGGCTACTACATTCACTGGCGTAGCTAGAGTAAACGTCACCCGGGGCGGTCCGTTAAAATGTCACCCCAGTGACCCCAACACGACCTCTATGCCGAATGGTTAGGTGTAGCTAAATTTTCATACATACTCTACCTCTAGGCTCTACTTTACTCTACTGACCGGCACGTTGATTGCTTATACAAAAAGGATCCAAGACAAAAAACTGAATCCAATACCACAAAACAAATAGTTCAAATCCAAAGATTTTTAAAATGCAACTGTTCACTTTCAGAACATCTAAATGAAACACTGCACAACAGACTAAAAGAACCGACACTAGTCCTAGGAAGGAATGTCTTCTGTTTTCATTGTGGCAAAGCGAAATGAAAATCGCTAAAATATATATTTGTCTTTAAAGTCAAGGTTTAATGATAATAGAGCTACAGATCCGACAATCGACTGGCTCATGTATTGACCTGGAGGGTAATTTTTACAAGTTTCATTTGGAGAAACTTTTCACACGATGCCACAGAAACATATTGTCAGAAAGAATCTTAGAGTCAGCGTAAGATATGGCAATGATTCAAACAAAAGTCCCACTTGATGATAAACCGTAGGAATTGCAGTACAGTCCAGTGCTTGGCTTCCTCCAAGTTTATTTCATGCTTGGTGTGCCGCTTAAACGTACATTTTCTAGACAAAGGTCTTCTTCAAACAGCTCCACTATACACGGCTGTGAGCGTATTTCTCTAGACAAAGGTCTTCTTCAGACAGCTTCATCATACACGGCTGTGAGCGTTTCTGTGACAAAGGTCTTCTTCAGACAGCTTCATCATATGACTGGCTGTGAGCGTATTTCTAGACAAAGATCTTCTTCAGACAGCTCATCATACACGGCTGTGATGTGATTTCTAGACAAAGGTCTTCAGACAGCTCATCATACACGGCTGTGAGCGTATTTCTAGACAAAGGTCTTCTTCAGACAGCTCATCATACAAGGCTGTGAGCGATTTCTCTAGACAAGGTCTTCTTCAGAAATTCATCATACACGGCTGTGAGCGTATTTCTAGACAAAGGTCTTATTCAGACAGCTCATCATACACGGCTGTGAGCCGTGATTTCTAGACAAAGGTCTTCTTCAGACAGCTCATCATAGCACGGCTGTGAGCGATTTCTAGACAAAGGTCTTCTTCAGACAGCTCATCATACAAGGCTGTGAGCGTATTTCTAGACAAAGGTCTTCTTCAGACAGCTCATCATACTAATGCAAGGCTGTGAGCGTATTTCTAGACAATGTCTTTCTTCAGACAGTTTCATCATATACACGGCCAGGAGCGTATTTCTAGACAAAGGTCTTCTTCAGGGACAGCTCATCATACACGCTGTGAGCGTATTTCTAGACAAAGGTCTTCTTCAGACAGCTTCACTGCTACACGGCTGTGAGCCGTATTTCAGACAAAGGTCTTCTTCAGACAGTGCTCATCATACACGGCTGTATTTATTTGTATAAAGGTCTTCTTCTCAGACAGCTTCATCATACACGGTTGTGAGCGTATTTCTAGACAAAGGTCTTCTTCAGACAGTTCATCATACAATTAATTGGTTTTGTTTCAGACAAAGTATTTCTCTTCTAACAGCTTCATCACACACGGCTGTGAGCGTATTTCAGACAAAGGTCTTCTTCCAGACAGCCATCATACACGGCTGTGAGCGATTTCCTCAGACAAAGCATTTTCTCTGATAGCTTCTATCATACTGCTGTGAGCTTATTTGTGATGCAAAGGTCTTCTTCTGACAGCTCATCACAATAGCTGTGATGATTTTTTATTGTAAAGGTCTTCTTCAGACAGCTCATACACGGCTGTGAACGTATTTCTAGACAAAGGTCTTCTTCAGACAGCTCATCATACAAGGCTGTGAGCGTATTTCTAGACAAAGGTCTTCTTCAGACAGCTCATCATACACGGCTGTGAGCGTATTTCTAGACAAAGGTCTTCTCTGTGACAGCTCATCATATACAAGGCTGTGGAGCGTATTTCTAGACAAAGGTCTTCTTCAGACAGCTCATCATACACGGCTGTGAGCGTATTTCTAGACAAAGGTCTTCCACAGCTCATCATACAAGGCTGTGAGCGATTTCAGACAAAGGTCTTTTCAGACAGCTCATCATACAAGGCTGTGAGCGTATTTCTAGACAAAGGTCTTCTTCAGACAGCTCATCATACACGGCTGTGGTTTGCAACCTACAACTGTATTTCTTTGTCGCTAAGTACAAATAATATGGTCTGGTCTGGCAGAAAAAGTCAGCAAATGTCATTCACTGCCTTTCCTCTCGTATCTAACTCCATAAGAAACGTCCAGACACTCTAACATTGCTCTCTTGGTCTCCTGCTGCAATGACAATCCAGCATCTCTTGTTTCCTCTCCTGGTAATCTTCTTCTTTATGATTCTTTTCTCTGTAGGATATCAAGTTCTTCACATTTCGCAGAAGTGCCTGCTGGACGGCATTGTCAACAACCTTCAGACGCTGCTCTTCCAAAAGACCTTGAGAGCCCTTAGTTTGCTGGTAAACTACATGTCCACAGTAATACATGGTGTTTGCATGTACTTGTGCTAAGTCCACTTGTAAACGCCACCCAGAAAAACAAGAACCTTGTTATCAGATATTAAGTTATTTTTTATTTATATTTTATTTTCTGCTTTTAGTCCATTAGCAAAAGGAGATTTTTTTAAAAGTTCTTTTTTATTTATATTTTTACTTTCTGTTTTAGTCCTATAAATTTGACGAAAATTTCATAAATGTCTATTACTTGTAAATGGTAAACAACTGCTTTGTCAAATGTATATCCTTGCATCTATGACTGTACATGCCCATAATATCAATGGAAGTTGTCAGTTTTTCGACAGCTTCCATTGATATTATGCTGCCGCCGACGTTCTTTCATATAATTCACAAAGCCATGATCGCCATTTATTTCAACATTGTTCGGCAAATAAATTATAAGTAAAATATAAGAAAATGACTCACCAAAAGAGCGCTGTACTAGCCAGACAATATTTTCGACGGTTTATAGATTCACCAAATATGTGACGTCAACGTCACATTTCCAGTTGGCTGGGTTTTTATCACAATTTACTTTTCAGACTATTTTCGCACCTTAGCCTGGCTGAAAAATTTGGTTGAGGTGACATAGTGTCACCTCCATATGCTGTCACCCGGGCGGTCCGGCCTCTCGCCTCCCTTAGCTACGCCACTGACTACATTCAGTAAGCCATCAAAGCGAAAGGGGACAACACAAAACTGACATTGGATTAAGATTCAAATATATCGAGCCTGTAAATTTATTCTTTACTATATGGCTCAGAAACATGGACAGCCTACTCAAGACACGAGAGGAGACTTAACATCTTCACCTCGATGTCTCCAAGATTATGAACATCAGGTGGTACGACAAGAATTCAACTTTGCTTTTGTTCACGCAAACTAATGCTATTGCACCCGCAGACCCATAGGTGCTCAGTCTCCCCCAACAGATATTGAAGAGTATGCATACTGATGGTTCCCGTGGCTCGCTGATTAAACACACTTCACACTCTGCCCCTCAGGCATCCAGTTCTACTTGTACAACGGTAACTCCAAACTGCTTAAATCGCTGGGACGATTTTTTGTGTCTTCATCCAACCGGCAATCACGAAGAGCCAGAAGAACATTCCCCTTATTCATCTTCAACTCCCCAACAATTGATGCTGATGCAAGTCTACCTGCTCTCTCATTATCCCAAATACCTGCATGCTGTGGACAACAGATCCACATATTCCCTGGAGGCGAGAAACCGCAAGAGGACATCCACTCATCCCCCAAAATCTGCCTCTTGATCTTGTGAAGCATCGACAGAGAGTCAGATACAACAGCCCTGCAGTAAATGGGAGCTCCCAGAGAGCCAATGGAGGGCAGCAGTGCGACCTCAATCTCCATCCTCATACTGGGAAGTAGTTGTTCTGTATGGTCCACTTCGCCCTGCAACAACCCTACCAGGCCCATTAGAACACCAGACTGATTTCTCACCACGATGAACTCAACTCTGAAGTACTGCAACATACAAACCACGGCATGGGCATGCTCAGCAGTAGAAGACTAGACTAAGATGACTAGGGTGTGTGAGAGAAGTGGACAAATAGCTGCATACCCCAACAAGTGTTGTTCTGTTAGATTTCGGAAGGGAAGAGGCTCCAAGGCAGACCACTGTTCAGATGTAAGGATTAAGATGCCTGCAAGGCCTCAATGAAGCACTTCTATCAGTCCTAACAAATGGAAAATGTAGCTGAATGAGTTATATGGAAAACAACATTACGCAAAAGTTAAAATTCTCGAAAGAACTCAAAATCAAAGAAAACTGGCTGATGTTACAAATAAGAAAATTGAGATATTTTGGACATATAAGACATGAAGGGCTGGAGAAGACCATCATGGAAGGAGGCATACCGGCAAAGAGAAGAAGAGGCACACCACGGAGAAGATGGATTCAGGATGTAACTGATGGTTTGAACATGACGGTTGCAGAACATCTGGCCTAAGAGAGAGAGAAATTCCGGAGGACCTTTGTGGGGTGGCAGTTCTGCGGCATGACATGCTATTTGAGTATTTGATGATGATAGAGAGAGAACAAGATACTGCGAATGAAGAAACACACGACAAATATGCCATTGTGCATCTTTCATCTTCACTTGCTTGTTCACCACTTGTTAACAACTCAAGCCTCTATGACAGTATTTGTTTTAAAATTGAAGTTGGACTTGTACATGACTTCTGATTGAGATTATCGCTGGAGCTTGGTAGTTAGTTGCGGAATCAAGAAACGAAAAGAAAATAGCTGTAAATTAACAATATTAACATCTTCTGATAATTTAAATTGATATTTGAGTTTCCATTATTTCATTAAAAAATTTCTTATAAAATTGGGCAATAGTGGCTTAAACTACAAATTACTAACGACAGCAAATGTTAATATTGTTTAACCGGAAAAAAATTTAGGAAATCTAAAATCCGGAAGTTGTTGCTCTGACCTTAAACATCTTCGTGAGGACGGAGAGCGGTTAGTAAGTTAGTAGTAACACCAGATTTTACATGTAAACCACATTACAATAAGCAGCCGAAGATATTAATGTTACAAAGAGTCGCAGTAAACGAATATGTAATACTATAGTCATCTGCTGCATCCATTTTCATATTTGTTTCTATGCGGCACTTTGCCATAAATAGTATTTGTTCAACTGCTGTTTCTTTTCGTTAGAATTTATTATTAGTAATATTAGTTAGTTCTAATAACTTTTCTGGCTAGTTTACTTTATTAAACTTTATAATTATTAAAACAAAAATTAGTTAACCTAGGAGTTGCTGGTTGCTACACAGTTTGAGTTAAGTTTGTTAAACGATTTGTTCTAAAAGTAGTAATAGCTCTAGGATTAGTGTATTATAACTAATCTAATTAGTAATTTGTTACATTTGGTAGTAATATTTAATTATTATGTTTGTTTTTTTAGAATCAACTTCTGTTATTAATAGACTAGCTCTCAGGACATAGCATTCCGGACACATGTCCATAAGTGCTCCAATCTCTCTGCCTCAAAAAATCCAGCAGCCCAACATGTGCCAACATGTTGATTAACTAAGCCCTTTGCAGATTTGCACAAGTTGTTCTTTACGGTTGCATTAAATATTGACACCCATCTCTCTCAAAGTCTTGTATATTTAGTGACCAGTAACCCCAAAACTTTAGGTTCGAAAAGACCAGCAAAATGTCATTTTGGTCTATTGTAGCTTCCTCTGATATCGTAGCCATGCCAGCCAATCTGTCAGCTTGTTCATTACCCCTCACTCCCTGATGCCCAGGGACAAAAATGGTGATTTGTTTTATCCCTGTCTGTACCAGTACTTCCATCCCAGTTTCGTCTCACCATTCCTGTTTTGCTCCTCCATGAGGCCATTACCTTGTAGTGGTGGGGGGGCTTGCGTACCTCAGGGACCCGGAGAGCTATCCCGGGCAGGGTTACCCAAGCCGGGAAGGTCGAAGGAGAGAGGGCAGACTAAATGTGGTCTCCTGGTCCTCCAGGTTGGGGTTGGCGATGGCTAACTACCCATCCTTTTAAAAAAACAGTAGTTACAGAAACCAAAAACAAATTGTTCAAAACTAACTCGAGTCTCGGAAGGACTAGGGCTCCATGCAGGAGACAGATGACTCGCAGCAGCCAAACCCAAAGGAAGCTGATGTGCTGACGACCCTTTTCAGCCGCAGACAACAAAGATAGAAGCACCCAGGTTGATTACACAGAAGAAGTCCACCCTTGTAGGGATGTGGAATGTAAGGACACTGCTAGAGACAGGCAGATGTGCACAAGTGGTGAAGGAGATGCATCGGTACAAGCTTACGTTGCTGGGAATGTGTGAAACAAGGTGGAATGCTTTTGGGGAAACAAGACTTCAGACGGAAGAAACGCTGCTCCATTCGGGCAAAGAAAATGAAGATGATCCTCGGGAAGCCGGGGTGGCCTTGATGCTGACCAAGGAAGCAAGCAAAGGTCTGATGGAATGGGAACCAGTGTCGGACCGCATTATTAGTGCAAGGTTGTTCGTATCTAAGTTCCAGAAGACCTACATAATTATGTGTTATGCACCGATGAACGATGCAGAGGAGGTGGAAAAAGACCATTTCTATGCACAACTACAGGCAACTGTGGACAAAGTACCAAAGCCGACATGATGATTCTTATGGGGATTTAAATGCCAAGGTGGGCAACGAAAACACTGGCAGGAAAAAAAGAGATGGGAGTAAATGGTCTTGGAAGCATGAACGAAAATGGTGAGATATTTGCAGACTTCTGTGCCTCCAATGAGCTTGTCATTGGGGTACACTCTTTCGATCGAAGATGCCATAAGGCAACATGGATCTCGCCAGACCATCGGACGGAAACCAGATCGACCATGTGGCAATTCGCCAACGATGGAGAGCATCACTACAAGATGTTGGGAGTGAAGAGAGGAGCAGACATAGGATCTGATCACCATCTGGTAACTGTAAAATTAAAAATGAAACTATCGGCAAAGAAGAAACAACAAAGTACACGAATCAAGTTTGATGTCAAGAAACTCCAATCGCAGGCCACAAAGGAAGTCTTCCAGATTGCTCTAAAGAACCGTTTTGAGGCACTACAGACAACAGAAGAGGAAGGTACAGTGGAGAGTAGGTGGAACACCTTAAAGCAGGCGACGATTGGAGCCTGTGAAGAAATACTTGGGAGACCATCATCAATCGGGAAACCCGGGATCACGGACGAAACATGGCAGAGGGTGGAGGAGAGGAAGAAGCTGAAACAAGAAGTAAACCAGTCACTGAACAAGACAACAAAACAGGCGGCAGCAACTAGATATAACGAGATGGCTAGAGAGGTAAAAAGACAGCTGAGAAACGACAAAAGAGCATTCATAAATGAGATAGCAGAAGAGGCAGAGACAGCAGCTAGCAAAGGTGACCTCAAGGCTCTCTATGAGACAACCAGATTGTTGAGTGGGAGGAAAAATAAGCAGAGCAGGCCAGTGAGAGATAAGACTGGAAAACTTTTGATTAAAATTGATGAACAACTGGGGCGCTGGAAAGAGCATTTCCAGGAAGTGTTAAATAGACCTCCCCACTAAACCCACTAGATTTAGGGCAAGGAGACCCGCTGGACATAAACGTAGGGAGATCACAAAACGGGAAATCCATAATGCCTTGAAAAACTTGAGAAAGGGCAAGGCGACAGGAGTTGATAATATCCCAGCGGAAGCTCTGAGGGAGGGAGGAGAAGAAATGGTAAACCAACTCCACATATTGTTCAACTTGGTGTAGGACAGGGAGGAGATACCAGCAGATTGGAAGAAAGGCCTCCTCGTGAAACTGCCAAAGAATGGCAATTTGTCAAACTGTGACAAGTGGAGAGGGATCATGCTGCTCTCCATTCCCAGCAAAGTCCTCACTAGGGTTATTCTGGACAGGATGAAAGACGCTATAGACCAGAGGCTTAGGGACTAACAGGCGGGATTCCGGAAAGATAGATCTTGCAATGACCAGATAGCCACCTTAAAATCATAGTGGAACAAACAATGGAGTGGCAGGCTCCGCTCTACGTGTGCTTTGTTGATTTTGAGAAGGCATTTGACAGCATAGATAGGAAATCAATGTGGGGGATCCTAAGAAACTATGGGGTGCCGGAGAAGACTGTCGACATCATCAGGCAGCTGTATGAGGGGTTTGCCTGCCAGGTTATTCATGATGGAAGACTGTCAGAGGAGTTCCTGGTCACTACTGGTGTTAGACAGGGATGCCTGCTGTCCCCCTCCTCTTCTTGGTGCTACTTGATTGGGTCACACGCACAGCCTACGCCAGGTCTGGAAAAGGCATACAGTGGACACTTATGTCAAAGCTAGAAGACCTGGATTTTGCGGACGATCTCGCCTTGCTTTCGCATAGACTACAAGACATGCAGGAAAAGTGGATGCTCTGGCACAAACGGCTGTAGTCGGCCTTAAAATCAGTCAAGAGAAGACTAAAGTAATGCGTAGCAACAACATACAGCAAGATCCAAAACTGATAGAGGGAAGGGACATAGAAGATGTGGATGTTGTCTACCTTGGAAGTAAGATCAGGAGGTACAGATGAGGACATTAATGCTAGGATTAGGAAGGCCCGACAGGCCTTGCGATCCTGCACATGGTGTGAAGTCCGCTGCCATCTCCACGAAAAACAAAGCTCAGGATTTTCAGCTCAAATGTGAAGTTGGTGTTGCTGTATGGCTCGGAAACTTGCGAGTCACTAGGGCAAATACAAATAAGATCCAGACCTTTGTCAGCGGATGTTTGCGGCGGATTCTCAGATTGAGATGGGATGATAGAGTTACAAACACGGATCTGTGGATAAGAACAGGGCAGGAACCTATGATGACACAGGTCAAGAGGAGAAGATGGCGATGGATAGGCCATACCTTGCGGAAGACACAGTCGAGTGTCACTAGACAGGTGCTCGAGTGGAACCCGCAGGGAAAACGAAAAAAAGGACGCCCTAAGCAGACTTGGAGACGAGGTCTTACTGAGGAGCTGAAGAGTGCTCAATTGACCTGGGAGAACATAAAAGAACAGCCAGAGACCGAGAAGAGTGGCGAACAACTGTTGAGGCCTATGCTCCACGAGGAGCGGAGAGGATTAATATTTATGATGATTCCTGTTTTGACTTTACGAATCATACTTATGGAGTCACTGAGTATAAAAACACGAGCAAAGTCATGAGAAAATCAACAACATCATTGCCTCTGTAACCGCCCGTACCTCCATTGTCAAACTACCTGTTGTCGCGTAGGCCGTATTGGCCTCTTCTATTATTTTTCTTCCTGAGTGTGCTGAAAAGCCTCGCATGCGTTGTTGGTGAATGACTGAACCATCTGTGTAAATTACGCATGTTTCATTAATGTTGATATTCAAAAGAGCCTCAACCTCCGCGCTGATTAGTGACAGATTATTTTGTTCAGTTTTCTTAATGGATGTAATGACTGTAAAATCGGTCTGAAATTGGGGTGGCACAGCGACCCATTCCTCTCCTGGTTCGATTCTGGAAGGTTCACATATTTTCCCAAGGGTACCTTCCGCCTCTTCTCTCTTGAGTCTACACCCTTTATCCTTACTGAGTTCTTCATGGAGGGGATGATCTTTGTTTGTGTTGATTTTAAGATAAGAACTAAGTCTAAATTCTGTAAGCAATAGTGGGGAGGTCAAGAAGGAATCTCATTGCCCCTCCTGGTGCATCTTTGGTGCATCCCAGAATGATGCGCATAGCCTCATTCTAAATTCTTTCCAGAAGCAACTTTTAATGTTTAATCTAGACTAAGACTCCCAAGTCCTTTAACTCAAATTTTGAGTGGAAGGAGTCTTAGTGAAGTAATTAGTAATTTGTAAATCTGGTACTAGTCTCTAGATTAAACAGATTAAACTTTTGAGTCAAAAGTAGATGAATTACAATTAACTGTATAGATAGAATTTTTAATATAAATATGTGCGAAAAGATAAGACATTTATGACTGTTCTTTAAATTACTTTTACTTCCATCTATATATATATTATAATTGTGAATCATGTTAATTCTCATACAATGGGAGACTGAACAGTTTTAGAAAGTCAAAAATGTAATATCATGGCATGGGACTGATGGGAGATCATATACAGAAATGCCCTAGAATATTCCGTATGTTTGTTTGTTGATGAAATATTTTTTATTACAGTGCATGGATCAGAAAGGAAAATTGCTGAAGTCGACTTTGAGGTTTTGGAAACGTAATTTCTTATCTATTGCATTTCCAACTTTTGTTGTCTAGCAATTTACTTGGACTACAGTAAAACTCAGCTGTACAAGCAAAGGAAAAATATTGAAGTAGTTCACGTTGCAACAAGGATACAGGTTAGTAGTCGCATAAAGACACCTGCTATGTCCTTTAATATTGCAGTAGACAATTTCTGACCCTGTTACAGGTTGCCTTATTTCTGACCCGCAACAAGATGTTATATGTGTGACCCATGAAAAGTTGCTATGTTTCTCACCATGTGACAGGTTGCCTTATTTCTGACCATGATCGATGGTATATTTATGACCCATGAAAAGTTGCTATCTTTCTCATGTGCAAAGTTGCTAAATTGCTGTCTTACATGTGATGTGAGTTGCTATAATTCTGACCAGTTATAAGTTGCTATATTTCTGACCAGTTATATATTTCTCACTCATGACAAGTGACTTTATTTCATATTTCACACAAGAACATTTGCAAAGTTGGGTATAAAAGTTAAAGAGTAATAATTTTTCTGACATCAACAAAACTCTCTTTAGTCTGGTGCTAGGATGCAATAAATTTACACCATTCTTCTATATTCTTGTCCTTCCTCTGTATTATGTTTCAGCTGTGATTCATTTATTTCAGTTATTGTTTTACTGTTCTCCAAGTTCTTTTGAATCTTTTATGTTATTGTTTTACCCTCTGGTGTCCATCTCGGTTGCAGTTTTGTGACAATAGTTAATCTCTTATGTCCGATCTATCTCAAGCATTGCTTTTGGATGATGGTTATGCTCTTGTTGACACTATGCAAGAAGTTCTTGGTTAGATATAGTATTTGGCCAGAGCAGACATCAGCAAAACTGATTAGAAATAGCCTGTAGGTTAACCAATTGATGGGACCATCATCGTTGCACTTTGATGAGTTACCATGCATGCTCCTATGTATTTTCCACACAGAATGATCTCAGCTGTAGTGCACGAACTCTTAGCACAGCAAAGGGTACCCAGTGTAATTTTGAAGATTTTTGTAAAATTTTATTTGTAATCTTTTCAAATGAATTTTGCCCAGACAGCGACTTTCCCAGTCTGCTCCTCTTGATTTTGAACCGCCACTGGTTCTTTTACCTGCTCAAATAACCTACGTTTTATCGTTCGTCTCCGATGGGACTAGAAGCTAAAGTGAGATCAGGGTACTCTGGGAAAAAATGTCCCGATGGCTTCACGAGGGAGGGAACCGGTTACCTTTGGCAGAGAGGTGAGCACCAAACATCTATGCTACAGAGACCCAAGTGTAGGTTAACTATCAACTAATATTTTTAACCAAGATACCATCAATTTATTGTTCCTGATTTTACTTATTCCAGAATTTAGAAGCGTAGATCAAATGTTCTCAATTCTTAACGTCAGACAATTTATTTCAGACATTCTTCATTGGTTTTATTTAAATGATATAATTATGACTTCTTATGTATATCGAAGAAAATCAATTACTTTTTTTTACACTTCAGAAAATGGCATTGCGCGACTACGATCTAGAAAACTACAGCGAATGTTAATGTCTGTTTTCCTGTATTGGCCATCATGTTTGGTACTTATCAACAATTCCTGTGGGATCAAGATTGTGTGACATATCGCAATAAAAGCAAGTTGTTTGGTGGCAAAGACTTGCCAGAAGGAGAAGTAGCATGGAGATAACTAACCAGTTCTTTGTGAATCATCACTAGCCAAGTTTTGATTGTGGTGACTGGTTCCTTTGCTGTTTGATAAATTTCATATTGTATCTGTTTGTAGTTGATAGAACTATGTTTCTGTAGTAAATAGACAACAGTATTGTCTTTAATGTAAGAATGATAGGTATATTTTCTTTTAGCAAATATATTCGTTTTTATGAATATGTGGAAGCTTGTCCAAGTGAATGTGTGAGTCTACATTGCTTGTTCAAGTGAATGTGTGAGTCTACATTGGTTGTCCCAGTAGTGTGAGTCTACTTGCTTTTCAAGTGAATGTGGACTACATTGCTTGTCAGTGAATGTGTGAGTCTACATTGCTTGTCCCAAAATGAATGTGTGAGTCTACATTGCTTGATCAAGTGAATGTGTGAGTCTACATTGCTTGATCAAGTGAATGTGTGAGTTTATATTGTGTGTTGAGCAAGTGTTATATAATCCTTAGGGGCTTTTTTTTATTGAATTAAAAAGTGATGGTTGTAAAAATTAATTGAGTTTGTTTTCATTTTTAACCTTCAAGCCTCCATATGGACCACTTGTTAAACCACTTTGTGATCTGAGCCTAAGAGCGATTGCACGTTGTGCCAATTATGCACCTACAAGTAAACCAGCACATCAATTTCTGTTGGCCTTTTTATTTACAAGGGTAGATTCCTAGGCCTACCTTAGTTGCCTCTTACAACATGCCTTGTAGGTGGCAGTGTTACTATTCTTTGTTCCCCTTGTGAGCCCTGGAAACACACAGCATGAATCTTCTTAATATGCTTCTTTTTTATCTTGGGTGTCTAATATTCCTGGTCTGTTATTTCTTGGATGGTTAAATGTTCCATGTCAGTGTGGTCTTTTCTTTCTTTCTCTAATCCTAGTTTGCCTCATAGTGTCAGGATAAGAAGAAATTGATAGAACTGACTATTGTGTACACTTTGTATATGGTGTATTTCAGTTGATAGTTTTCAGGTACCGACTTGTTTCACCTGTACACCAGCCTACTGCAGACCGTTGGAACATCTCTACTGACCCAGGGATTAGTATACAAACAAATACCCATGAGGAACCAGAATACTCACTTCAAGACTGTTCACTTATAATACCCACGAGGACATTTCTGACAATAGGTTGCAGAGTTGAGACAAGTTATGAGATCATAATCTAGACCGTGAAAAGAGGGACTTTGCTCCGTTGACAGATCTGATTATCCAGCATGAGCACATAGCTAAACTTAGAATAAGACAACGCCAGTGTGGAGCCGGGACTTGCAAGGGAAGCAAAGAATAGTACCACTGCAACCTACAAGACATGTCGTAAGAGGCGACTGATCTAGGGAATCTACCCTAGTAAATAAAAGCATCACAGAAATCGGATGTGCTGGCCTACTTGTAGGTGCATACGGCACAACGTGCAATCACTCTTTACTCAGAGCACATACAAATCCACAGAGGATTAACAAGTAGGGCGTATATGGAGCTTAAGAAGAAGACAGCTAGTAACTAAATTCAGAACATGACACAAAGCTAGGACAGGAGCAATACTCTTGGTCACCCAATGAAATCCTGGTCATTATATAAGCTGACTGCTAAAGTATGAAATCCTGGTCATTATATAAGCTGACTGCTAAAGTATGAAATCCTGGTCATTATATAAGCTGACTGCTAAAGTATGAAATCCTGGTCATTATATAAGCTGACTGCTAAAGTATGAAATCCTGGTCATTATATAAGCTCACTGCTAAAGTATGAAATCCTGGTCATTATATAAGCTCACTGCTAAAGTATGAAATCCTGGTCATTATATAAGCTCACTGCTAAAGTATGAAATCCTGGTCATTATATAAGCTCACTGCTAAAGTATGAAATCCTGGTCATTATATAAGCTGACTGCTAAAGTATGAAATCCTGGTCATTATATAAGCTGACTGCTAAAGTATGGAATCCTGGTCATTATATAAGCTGACTGCTAAAGTAAACAGAAGAAGAATGTAAACAATACACTAGTCCCAGTTTTAGAAAGGTATATTTCTGAACAGGATAATCAGTACAGACGAAAACACAAAGTAGTCAATTTTACAAATCCCAAAAACAGATAAAACGCTGTTTTTACCAAAAGGTCTGTCAAGTGAAGAATACAAGTAAAATAGTTCTACTTGAAACATATTACATACTCGTAAATGCAACTATAACCTGTCCCATAACTTGTGTAAAGAAACTAAATGGTTTTAAAAATAAACCGCATTGTAAAATCACTGGAAATTTGCATATTAATTATTCAGTTAGTACCAACACCAGAAAAGACCAGAGTCATCAGCATAAGAGAGAAAGTTGGGACAGTACCTCGCTTGAATTACATTGAGAAACAAAGTTGGCACAGTACCTTGCTTGAATTACATTGGTTGGGACAGTACCTTGCTTGAATTACATTCAGAAACAAAGTCATCAGCATAAGAGAGAATATTGGGGATAGTACCTTGCTTAAATTACATTGGAAACAAAGAATAAAGTGGTTGACCACTTAAGAATACAATAAAGTTCTACTATATACAAAGTCTTCTACAACAGAATATCAGGAAAGAAGGTTGAGAGGAGGACCATGAAAAAGATGGTTAGATGGCATTGCAGAATCCTGTTAAAAAGCAAAAATAACTCACTAAAGCAGCACAAGATAAAAACAGAAAACCACGACAGTGAGCAACAACCCGTAACAAAGAAGACACATCTCAACAACAAAAAAATCTAGCATATTCAATTCCAGTGCTAAATTGTCCGATCAGTCTCGACTGTAAATTCTAGGGAACTAAAGGTTGGCAAAGTAAAGGTCAATATTACAGTACCTCAGCATTGACATATAAATCACAATTTTGAACAGATTTTCATATATTTTTTTTTTGGTGTGTTTAACAATGTTTTAATATGAACACATCAATATTGATTTACACCAAACATGGCACTCACTTATTTGTATAGTAGAACATACAACAAACTTGTTATCCTTTCAACAATTATTATAAAGGTACTTGTTGGCAGCTTTTTTTTGTCCATTGTGTATATAAACATGAATGATGCAGAATAAACATCAACTATGATATGCAAATCCCCCCCCCATGAGGCCATTACCTTGTAGTGGTGGGGGGGGGCTTGCGTACCTCAATGATCCCGAAGCTATGCCGGCAGGAGCGTTCTGTTCTTGGAAGGGTTACCGCCGGCAGGCGTTCTGTTCTTGGAAGGGGTTTCCCATGCCGGACAGGTCCAAGGTGAGAGGGCAGACTAAATGTAGGCCTCCAGGTTGGGGTTGGCGCAGTGCTAACAACTCTGCCCCATAAAAGAAAAAATGTTACAGAAACTGAAAGGAAAAAATGCTCGATGTCCAGGGGTTTTAACGAGTACCACTGTCAGCATCTCTTTTGTTTAGTATTACAATTGACTGGGTGCTAAAATGCCATAAATCAACAAGCACCAAGAGGAATAAGATGGACCCCTTTCGATATGCTTGAGGATCTGGACTTTGCAGATGATATAGCTCTGGTGTCACACAAATATGAACATATACAAGAGAAAAGTACAATACAGCACAGCAAAGACTCAAAACAAACACAGGAAAAACAAAAATTATGACAAACAGTGAAATCCAACAACCAGTAATGTTAGAAAATGAAACACTGGAAAGGGTTGAGCAGTTTACATATCTTGGTAGCGTACTGACACTAAATGGTGGCACAGAGGAAGATATAAAATCACGTCTAAGTAAGGCCAGAACCGCTTTTGCCAGAATGAAACCAGTATGGAAGTCCAAAATCTACAATAGGACCACAAAGCTTAAACTCTATAAAAGCATTGTTTTGCCAGTTTTGCTCTATGGATCGGAGTGTTGGAGGATGACCAAAGGAGATACTAGCAGGCTGTCAGTTTTCCACCACTCTTGTCTTCGCAGAATCTTGGGAATCTTTTGGCCAGTAAAAATATCCAATAACCAACTACTCCAAGATACAAGACAAGAGGCAATGAATGACATACTCAAAAAGAGAAGATGGAAATGGCTCGGACATGTTATGAGAATAGACAGAAATGCTGTACGGGTAGCCCTCACTTGGACACCAGAAGGAAAGAGAAAGAAAGGCAGACCACGGACAACATGGGGGCGCATGATGGAAGAGGAACTGGACACCGCATCTCTGACGTGGGGCTCTGCGCTGAAGGTTGCACAGGACAGGAGAGCATGGAAAGTCCTTTCTGAAGCCCCATGTGTCACTAGGCATGACGGGATTAAGTAAGTAAGTAATGATATGCAAATAATGAGACAGAACTTAAAGGCCATGCAACTACAGTTTAGTTACCAGCAGACAATGATCTCTACTTTGAATACAGTACATTGGGACAGTGAAGATATACTCTCTCTCTCTCTCTCTCTAGCCTGTGATGCCCCTGGCACTTAGAGTAACAACAAATGTATATCATTCTATTCTTGGCCGTCCTCTGTATTGTGTTCCAACGATGATTCATTTCTTTCAGTTCTTGTTCTACCGTTTTCCTTCACGTCATTTTGGATCTTCAACGTTTTCGTTTACCCTCTGGTATCCATCTCGGTGTATATTTTGTGACAGTGTCTCCATGAGTATCACATGTCCAATCCATCTCCAGCGTCTCTTTTGGGTTGCTCATATTCTCTTGACACTGTGCAAGCAGTTCTTGGTTACAGTTGATACCCATTCTGTCAGATCTCTTCTAGCAATAGGATAAGTCTCTCTGACTTCTACCTAAGGCTAATATGAAATACCTCATTTCTACACGGGGCAAGAGCCCTAGTGTTACTTGATCAATGACAAACTAACAAAGTCTCTAACTGACATTGTGTACATTCTACAAAGGCATATCAGATTTGTACACCTTGTCCCATCAGCTGACTCTTTCCATTTGAGATTCAACTAGGAACTTGAGATGCTGACCTGTAGTCTTTTGATAGATCAGCATGTCTACAGCTTCTTGTGTCATCCTTCTACAAGTTTGTTTGGAATATTTTCATTGCACTCCAGACATGTTCATATGTGCTCCAATCTCAAACAACGATTAACAGTACCATTCGATGTTGATTGTAGCCTACTCATATACCTGTTAGGATGTTCATTTCTGGCCTCTTTAATCCATCTACAAGTGCTTAATAACAACTATCCCAAATCAGATGTGGCATCATCCTTGACAAAGAGAAAGCATATTCACTGAGCTTTTGTTTTTATCTGTCATATCAGAACTTACATAAAACAACCAGTTTTAAAAACTGTCACCCAAGTAATGACTGAAATCTCGATCTCCATAATTAGATAGATTGCTAGAACTATCATTATTGCACTTCGGTGAAGCATGGCAGTGAAAGAGATTTTATGCTTTGATTGACTTTTGTATGTAGGTAGGTGTAATGAAAGTGTTGAATTAAAAACTATTTCTGGAGGTGACACCATGCATCAACATATTAGAAGACAACAAATAAAATGGTTTAGTCACCTAATGAGAATGAAACCAGATTTACTACCATCTTGTGCCAATAGCAACCCGGATGCAGAGCACAAGGAAGACCAAGAACCTGCTGGATAGATAATATCAAAGACTAACTACTACAGCTGCAACACACCTGGCACAGGATAGAAAACAAACTCCTCATGATGCTTCACGGCACATGTGGACAAGATCTGTGAAAGTACTGAATTGAGGTCAGTCACCCCTTCTCTAAGAGGAGATTATCTAAAAGAGATTATTTCTGCTTTGACAAATATGTTGGGCAACACTTCTTTCCAAATCTACAAGGGAACATACTCCTACAAAATGATCCGGGCTGTACAGTACAACTTGAAAATGCAGTTGCTTGGGTCTTGTATTTCTATATCATTCTAGTTATGCTTCATCAACATCGGCCCAGAACATAAAGCATTCAATTTCTGACGTTGACGTGTCACTAACTGATGAAGTCTGAAATAATAACAATAAAATACACACATTACATATATACAGCAAAGCTACAGTCTAACATTGATAAAACTTGACATGATGATGAATGTAAATTTGACAATTTTCAGAGCAAACATATCAGCTTTTCAATAAATTTTCTTCGATTGCTCCATATTGACCACTTGTTAACCACTATTTGTGATTTGTATGCGATCTGAGCCTAAGAGCGATTGTACACTGTGCCAGTTATCTGCCAGCATATCTGATTTCTGTGATGCTTTTTATTTACTAAGGTACGTTCCCAATGCCCTTACTTCAGTCATCTCTTACGACATACCTTTTAGGTTGCAGTATTACTATTCTTTACTTCCCTTGCAGGGCAGACACCACCAGGCAATCAAATTGTCTCACAACTATTCTAACTTTACCTCTAAAGTTAATTTTCTGAAATCTTTCTAAAATCTTCTAATTATGAAATCTTGAACTATTATGTACATACTGAAAGCACTGTTTCCAGCAGATCTAGTCAAGTTCAATATACCAGTTATCCTTAAGGCTATCACAAACATTCAAGTGAATATCAAATGAGAGAAAAAAACAGGCATGAATAAACTAAGTATGATTTTTTGTTCAACCAGTGGTTGTTATTTGGAATCTTAACAGTGATTGAAGTTGGAGACCAAACCCTCAAATAAGAGGACAACTTCAACCAGGTACTGGGACAGTTAACACCATTGTTGTTACATAAAGAGATACCGCTAAAAGCTAAAGCAAATCTTATAAGAACAATTTTCTGGCCAACATTATGCTACCAGTGTCAAACATGGCCAATTACTGATTGTATGAGTGACAGGGTATGAGTGATTGTATCGGTATGTCATCAGAAATTATGTTTTATTTCTGACCTTATCTAATTCTGTTTCTTATTTCATTCAGGGTATGAGGGATTGTATCGGTATGTCATCAGAAATTATGTTTTATTTCTGACATTATCTAATTCTGTTTCTTATTTCATTCTGTTTCATTCAGGGTATGAGGGATTGTATCGGTATGTCATCAGAAATTATGTTTTATTTCTGACCTTATCTAATTCTGTTTCTTATTTCATTCTGTTTATGATCTTATCTCATTCTGTTGCTAATCTTATCTCATCATGTTTCTAATCTTATCTCATCATGTTTCTAATCTTATCTCATCATGTTTCTTATCTCATCATGTTTCTAATCTTATCTCATCATGTTTCTTATCTCATCGTGTTTCTAATCTTATCTCATCATGTTTCTAATCTTATCTCATCATGTTTCTAATCTTATCTCATCATGTTTCTTATCTCATCATGTTTCTAATCTTATCTCATCATGTTTCTTATCTCATCATGTTTCTAATCTTATCTCATCATGTTTCTAATCTTATCTCATCATGTTTCTAATCTTATCTCATCATGTTTCTAATCTTATCTCATCATGTTTCTAATCTTATCTCATCATGTTTCTAATCTTATCTCATCATGTTTCTTATCTTATCTCATCATGTTTCTTATCTTATCTCATCATGTTTCTAATCTTATCTCATCATGTTTCTTATCTTATCTCATCATGTTTCTAATCTTATCTCATCATGTTTCTAATCTTATCTCATCATGTTTCTAATCTTATCTCATCATGTTTCTTATCTCATCATGTTTCTTATCTCATCATGTTTCTAATCATATCTCATCATGTTTCTAATCTTATCTCATCATGTTTCTTATCTCATCATGTTTCTAATCATATCTCATCATGTTTCTAATCTTATCTCATCATGTTTATAATCTTATCTCATCATGTTTCTTATCTCATCATGTTTCTAATCTTATCTCATCATGTTTCTAATCTTATCTCATCATGTTTCTTATCTCATCATGTTTCTAATCTTATCTCATCATGTTTCTTATCTTATCTCATCATGTTTCTAATCTTATCTCATCATGTTTCTTATCTCATCATGTTTCTTATCTTATCTCATCATGTTTCTAATCTTATCTCATCATGTTTCTTATCTCATCATGTTTCTAATCTTATCTCATCATGTTTCTTATCTTATCTCATCATGTTTCTAATCTTATCTCATCATGTTTCTTATCTCATCATGTTTCTAATCTTATCTCATCATGTTTCTAATCTTATCTCATCATGTTTCTTATCTCATCATGTTTCTAATCTTATCTCATCATGTTTCTTATCTCATCATGTTTCTTATCTCATCATGTTTCTAATCTTATCTCATCATGTTTCTAATCTTATCTCATCATGTTTCTTATCTCATCATGTTTCTTATCTCATCATGTTTCTAATCTTATCTCATCATGTTTCTAATCATATCTCATCATGTTTCTAATCTTATCTCATCATGTTTCTTATCTTATCTCATCATGTTTCTAATCTTATCTCATCATGTTTCTAATCATATCTCCATGTTTCTTATCTCATCTGTTTCTAATCTTATCTCATCATGTTTCTTATCTCATCATGTTTCTAATCTTATCTCATCATGTTTCTTATCTCATCATGTTTCTAATCTTATCTCATCATGTTTCTTATCTCATCGTGTTTCTAATCTTATCTCATCATGTTTCTAATCTTATCTCATCATGTTTCTAATCTTATCTCATCATGTTTCTTATCTCATCATGTTTCTTATCTCATCATGTTTCTTATCTCATCATGTTTCTAATCTTATCTCATCATGTTTCTAATCTTATCTCATCATGTTTCTAATCTTATCTCATCATATTTCTAATCTTATCTCATCATGTTTCTTATCTTATCTCATCATGTTTCTTATCTTATCTCATCATGTTTCTAATCTTATCTCATCATGTTTCTTATCTTATCTCATCATGTTTCTAATCTTATCTCATCATGTTTCTAATCTTATCTCATCATGTTTCTAATCTTATCTCATCATGTTTCTTATCTCATCATGTTTCTTATCTCATCATGTTTCTAATCATATCTCATCATGTTTCTAATCTTATCTCATCATGTTTCTTATCTCATCATGTTTCTAATCATATCTCATCATGTTTCTAATCATATCTCATCATGTTTCTAATCTTATCTCATCATGTTTCTTATCTCATCATGTTTCTAATCTTATCTCATCATGTTTCTAATCTTATCTCATCATGTTTCTTATCTCATCATGTTTCTAATCTTATCTCATCATGTTTCTTATCTTATCTCATCATGTTTCTAATCTTATCTCATCATGTTTCTTATCTTATCTCATCATGTTTCTAATCTTATCTCATCATGTTTCTTATCTCATCATGTTTCTAATCTTATCTCATCATGTTTCTTATCTTATCTCATCATGTTTCTAATCTTATCTCATCATGTTTCTTATCTCATCATGTTTCTAATCTTATCTCATCATGTTTCTAATCTTATCTCATCATGTTTCTTATCTCATCATGTTTCTAATCTTATCTCATCATGTTTCTTATCTCATCCTGTTTCTAATCTTATCTCATCATGTTTCTTATCTCATCATGTTTCTAATCTTATCTCATCATGTTTCTAATCTATCTCATCATGTTTCTAATCTTATCTCATCATGTTTCTTATCTTATCTCATCATGTTTCTAATCTTATCTCATCATGTTTCTAATCATATCTCATCATGTTTCTAATCTTATCTCATCATGTTTCTTATCTCATCATGTTTCTAATCTTATCTCATCATGTTTCTTATCTCATCATGTTTCTAATCTTATCTCATCATGTTTCTAATCATATCTCATCCTGTTTCTAATCTTATCTCATCATGTTTCTTATCTCATCATGTTTCTAATCTTATCTCATCATGTTTCTAATCATATCTCATCATGTTTCTAATCTTATCTCATCATGTTTCTTATCTTATCTCATCATGTTTCTAATCTTATCTCATCATGTTTCTAATCTTATCTCATGTTTCTTATCTCATCATGTTTTTAATCTTATCTCATCATGTTTCTAATCTTATCTCATCATGTTTCTAATCATATCTCATCATGTTTCTAATCTTATCTCATCATGTTTCTAATCTTATCTCATCATGTTTCTAATCTTATCTCATCATGTTTCTAATCTTATCTCATCATGTTTATAATCTTATCTCATCATGTTTCTTATCTCATCATGTTTCTAATCTTATCTCATCATGTTTCTAATCTTATCTCATCATGTTTCTAATCTTATCTCATCATGTTTCTTATCTCATCATGTTTCTAATCTTATCTCATCATGTTTCTTATCTTATCTCATCATGTTTCTTATCTCATCATGTTTCTAATCTTATCTCATCATGTTTCTAATCTTATCTCATCATGTTTCTTTATCTCATCATGTTTATTATCTCATCATGTTTCTAATCTTATCTCATCATGTTTCTAATCTTATCTCATCATGTTTCTAATCTTATCTCATCATGTTTCTTATCTCATCATGTTTCTAATATTATCTCATCATGTTTCTAATCTTATCTCATCATGTTTCTTATCTCATCATGTTTCTAATCTTATCTCATCATGTTTTTAATCTTATCTCATCATGTTTCTAATCTTATCTCATCATGTTTCTTATCTCATCATGTTTCTAATCTTATCTCATCATGTTTCTAATCTTATCTCATCATGTTTCTTCTTATCTCATCATGTTTCTAATCTATCTCATCATGTTTCTAATCTTATCTCATCATGTTTCTTATCTCATCATGTTTCTAATCTTATCTCATCATGTTTCTAATCTTATCTCATCATGTTTCTTATCTCATCATTTTTCTAATCTTATCTCATCATGTTTCTAATCTTATCTCATCATGTTTCTAATCATACTCATCATGTTTCTAATCTTATCTCATCATGTTTTCTTATCTCATCATGTTTCTAATCTATCTCATCATGTTTCTAATCTTATCTCATCATGTTTCTTATCTCATCATGTTTCTTATCTCATCATGTTTCTAATCTTATCTCATCATGTTTCTAATCTTATCTCATCATGTTTTTAATCTTATCTCATCATGTTTCTAATCTTATCTCATCATGTTTCTAATCTTATCTCATCATGTTTCTTATCTCATCATGTTTCTAATCTTATCTCATCATTTTTCTTATCTCATCATGTTTCTAATCTTATCTCATCATGTTTCTTATCTCATCATGTTTCTAATCTTATCTCATCATGTTTCTAATCTTATCTCATCATGTTTCTAATCTTATCTCATCATGTTTCTAATCTTATCTCATCATGTTTCTAATCTTATCTCATCATGTTTCTAATCTTATCTCATCATGTTTCTAATCATATCTCATCATGTTTCTAATCTTATCTCATCATTTTTCTTATCTCATCATGTTTCTAATCTTATCTCATCATGTTTCTAATCTTATCTCATCATGTTTCTAATCTTATCTCATCATGTTTCTAATCTTATCTCATCATGTTTCTAATCTTATCTCATTCTGTTTCTAATCTTATCTCATCATGTTTCTTATCTCATCATGTTTCTAATCTTATCTCATCATGTTTCTAATCTTATCTCATCATGTTTCTATCTATCTCATCATGTTTCTAATCTTATCTCATCATGTTTCTAATCTTATCTCATCATGTTTCTAATCTTATCTCATCATGTTTCTAATCTTATCTCATCATGTTTCTAATCTTATCTCATCTGTTTCTAATCTTATCTCATCCTGTTTCTTATCTCATCATGTTTCTAATCTTATCTCATCATGTTTCTAATCTTATCTCATCATGTTTCTAATCTTATCTCATCATGTTTCTTATCTCATCATGTTTCTAATCTTATCTCATCCTGTTTCTAATCTTATCTCATCATGTTTCTTATCTATCTCATGTGTTTCTAATCTTATCTCATCATGTTTCTAATCTTATCTCTGTTTCTAATCTAATCTCATCTGTTTATCTTATCTCATTCATGTTTCTCGAACTTATCTTCTGTTCTAATCTTATCTCATCATGTTTCTAATCTTATCTCATTCTGTTTCTAATCTTATCTCATTCAGTTTCTAATCTTATCTTTTCTGTTTCTAATCTAATCTCATTCTGTTTCTGATCTTATCTCATTCTGTTTCGAACTTACTCTTCTGATCTTGTTCTCATCTCATCCTGTTTCTAATCTTATCTCATTCTGTTTCTAATCTTATCTCTTTCTGTTTTTAATCTTATCTCATTATGTTTCTAATCTTAACTCATTCTGTTTCTAATTTTATCTCATCCTGTTTCTAATCTTATCTCATTCTGATCTTATCCCATTCTGTTTCTAATCTTATCTCATTACGTTTCTAATCTTATCTCATTCTGTTTCTAATCTTATCTCATTCTGTTTCTAATCTTATCTCTTTCTGTTTTTAATCTTATCTCATTCTGTTTCTAATCTTATCTCATTCTGTTTCTAATCTTATCTCTTTCTGTTTTTAATCTTATCTCATTATGTTTCTAATCTTATCTCATCCTGTTTTTTTTTATCTTATCTCACAGTTTATGTTCTTATCTCATCCTGTTTCTAATCTTAACTCATTCTGTTTCTAATTTTATCTCATCCTGTTTCTAATCTTATCTCATTCTGATCTTATCCCATTCTGTTTCTAATCTTATCTCATTATGTTTCTAATCTTATCTCATTCTGTTTCTAATCTTATCTCATTCTGTTTCTAATCTTATCTCTTTCTGTTTTTAATCTTATCTCATTATGTTTCTAATCTAATCTCATCCTGTTTTTTTATCTTATCTTACAGTTTATGTTCTTATCTCATCCTGTTTCTAATCTTAACTCATTCTGTTTCTAATTTTATCTCATCTGTTTCTTATCTCATCTTATCCATTCTGTTTTTAATCTTATCTCATTCAGTTTCTAATCTTATCTCATTCTGTTTCTAATCTTATCTCATTCAGTTTCTAATCTTATCTCATCTGTTTCTAATCTTATCTCTTTCTGTTTCTTCAATCTTATCTCATTATGTTTCTAATCTTATCTCATCCTGTTTTTTTATCTTATCTCACAGTTTATGTTCTTATCTCATCCTGTTTCTAATTTTATCTCATCCTGTTTCTAATCTTATCTCATCTTATCCCATTCTGTTTCTAATCTTATCTCATTACGTTTCTAATCTTATCTCATTCTGGTTCTAATCTTATCTCATTACGTTTCTAATCTTATCTCATTCTGTTTCTAATCTTATCTCTTTCTGTTTTTAATCTTATCTCATTCTGTTTCTAATCTTATCTCATTCTGTTTCTAATCTTATCTCATCCTGTTTTTTTTTATCTTATCTCACAGTTTATGTTCTTATCTCATTATGTTTCTAATCTTATCTCATCCTGTTTTCTATATCTTATCTCACAGTTTGATTTTCTTATCTCATTCTGTTTCTAATCTATCCCATTCTGTTTCAATCTTATCTATTGTTTCTAATCTTATCTCATTCTGTTTCTAATCTTATCTTTCTTTTTAATCTTATCTCATTTTTCTAATCTTATCTCATCCTTTTTTTCATCTATTATTTCTTATCTCATTCTGTTTCTAATCTTATCTCATCCTGTTTCTAATCTTAACTCATTCTGTTTCTTCTTTCATTGTTCTAATCTTATCTCATCCTGTTTCTAATCTTATCTCATTCTAATCTTATCTCATTCTGTTTCTAATCTTATCTCATTCTGTTTCTAATCTTACTCATTCTGTTTCTAATCTTATCTCATTCTGTTTTTTAATCTTCTCATTCGTTTCTAATCTTATCTCATTTTTAATCTTATCTCACGTTTTTATCTTATCTCATTCTGTTTCTAATCTTATCTCATTCTGTTTCTAATCTTAACTCATTCTGTTTCTAATCTTATCTCATCCTGTTTCTAATCTTATCTCATTTCTATCTTATCTCATTATGTTTCTAATCTTATCTCAGTTTCTAATCTTATCTCATTTCTAATCTTATTCTTATTATTCATTTCTAATCTTATCTCATTCTTCTAATCTACTATCTTCCATTCTGTTTTTCTATATCTTAATCTCTCATTCTGTTTCTAATCTTATCTCATCCTGTTTCTAATTTTATCTCATCTGTTTTTATCTTATCTCACGTTTATTTCAATCTCATTCATTTCTAATCTTATCTCATTCTGATCTTATCTCATTCTGTTTCTAATCTTATCTCATTCAGTTTCTAATCTTATCTCATTCTGTTTCTAATCTTATCTCATTACATTTCTAATCTTATCTCATTCTAATCTTATCTCATTCTGATCTTATGTCATTCTAATCTTATCTCATTCTAATCTTATCTCATCCTTTTTAATCTTATCATTTAATCTTATCTCATTCTAATCTTATCTCATTCTAATCTTATCTCATTCTGATCTTATCTCATTCTAATCTTATCTCATTCTATTTATTCATTCTAATCTTATTCATTTAATCTTATCTCATTCTAATCTATCTCACTGTTATCTTATCCATTCTAATCTATCTCATTCTGATCTTATCTCATTCTGATCTTATCTCATTCTAATCTTATCTCATTCTGATCTTATCTCATTTCTGTTTCTAAACTTATCTAATCATGATTATTTACTAGTCATGTTTGATCATGGTATCATCCTGTTTTCTATCAAAATTACATATTTTATCAATTTAACTTCAACTACTTGTGGATATGTAGAGCCTGTGATCGTTTTTCCCTTTCTATTAGTGATATCCTAGTCTCCAGTTTTGCTTTCTCTTCAATTTCCTTGAGATTGTAGAGGTTAAAGTTCTCTTGTCAGAGTCAATGTCAAGGTTGGATGTTTGGGTTCATGGTAAGATGACTGTGGTTTGTTGGATCATCAGACAATAAGGCTTTATTAGCTGTAACAAACTGTCAAATGTAAGCACACAATGTAAGAGTAATCAAACATGTAAGTAGTATCCATCTATGCAATCAATTAACAAAAGGTGGACAATGCTTTTATACTATAATCTTGATGAAAGTCAGTCATGGACAATAAGCATTGTCATGTTTGCTTGTAACACAGAGTAGGCATGAAAATGCTTTACTAAGCATTTTAATTATTTAATTTAAATCTACAAACAAATTAACAGCATGGTGTGCAAACTTTCAAAATGTCAGAGCAAAAATCAGAACAGAGGTACAGTCAGAAACCAGTAATATCAACAAAGATCACAGGACTCATTCATCATCCACCCATACATGAAACACTAAGATTATGATATACGTGTAATGAGTTTTGTCTAGTTGACATCTGAGCTACAAGCTTCAGAGTGGCTACAGCCATATCTCTCTCCATCTCTGTTACTCTCAGTTTGGCCTAGGAATAAACAAACAAACAAAAATATGAAGAAACACAGTTGCACAAATGCAGTAAGGAATGGATCACGACTACTGAGAACATCATAAACTAACAGTTCATACAGTAAGTAGGACATCATAAACTAACAGTTCATATAGTAAGTAGGACATCATAAACTAACAGTTCTTACAGTAAGTAGGACATCATAAACTAACAGTTCTTACAGTAAGTAGGACATCATAAACTAACAGTTCTTACAGTAAGGAGAACATCATAAACTAACAGTTCTTACAGTAAGTAGGACATCATAAACTAACAGTTCATACAGTAAGTAGGACATCATAAACTAACAGTTCAAATAACAGATTCAATAGTAAGAGTTCTCATACGAAGTAGAGTTACTGTGACAAACATATTACTTTTCAACACTGTTGTAGATATAGAATTACATACAAGACTATCAACTACCAGTAAAGTTACTCTCTCTCTTTCTATTTTCTGTGTGATGTGACAGAACATATTAACAGTCTGTGGGGTACGCCAATAACATATTACCTACCAGCCTGTGGGGTATGCCAATAACATATTACCTACCAGCATGTGGGATATGACAGGAGAACATATTACCTACCTGTCTGTGGGGTATGACAGAAGAACATATTACCAGTCTGTGGGGTATGTTAGGAGAACATATTACCTACCAGCCTGTGGGGTATAATAGAAGAACATATTACCTACCAGCCTGTGGGGTATGACAGGAGAACATATTACCTACCAGCCTATGGGGTATGACAGGAGAACATTACCTACCTGTCTGTGTGGTATGACAGAAGAACATATTACCAGTCTGTGGGGTATGTTAGGAGAACATATTACCTACCAGCCTGTGGGGTATAACAGAAGAACATATTACCTACCTTCCTGTGTGGTATGACAGGAGAACATATTACCAACCAGCCTATGGGGTATGACAGGAGAACATTACCTACCTGTCTGTGTGGTATGACAGTAGAACATATTACCTACCTGTCTGTGGGGTATGACAGAAGAACATATTACCTACCTGTCTGTGGGATATGACAGAAGAACATATTACCTACCAGTAAAGTACTCTCTCTGTTGTCTGTATGATGGGACAGTTCTAGTGATGCAATTCTCTTCTCCAGTTTCAGAACCTGGTAAAACAAGACAGAAGTATCAACTCACTGATATCTTCTAACCTAGACACAAATCAATAACATCATCTCTTCTCATGATGTCTTAAAAAAGGATTTACCACAAGGCTCATCCTTAAGCTGCACCTTTTTTTATCATCTACAACCAGGAATTTGTAAATGAGATTAAAGCTGAAAAGGAGCTATATACCAATGATAATGTTTGCAGACCCACTGTTAGTGATCCCACAGCCCATCTGTGCAACCATATTTCTTATTTTGCTGTTTCATATTTTATCCTCAGTTTCAATTTGGAATAACTTCTCATTGCACACCAGACATGTCCATAGGTGCTTCGATCTTCCAATATCCTCCAACAGCAACTAACCATACCAGTTTGATGTTGATTGATGAGTTTACTCACACGTCTATTGTGTTGTTCTTTTGTTTGGCCACTCCAATCTTTAATCCAAGCTATTGCAATCTTCCTCAGGATACTGGAATAGATTGGCTGTCCTAAAGGTATTAAAAAATGATTTGATCCTGATGAACTAGCATCTGAAACAACACTACCTTGTGCCAGCTTTGAGAATGCAGCAAATGATCTTTAATATATGATCTAGCTCTAAAGAACTCAGCAAAACAGTAATCACATTTTACCTTCTCATGCAAAGTATTTTTGTTTAGAAAAGATAATTCTTCTGGAGATCTTAAATAAATGTGCAGGCTCTTGGCAGCATTATATAAGTAAATTAGAACTTGACAGTGTTTATAAGTAGAATGTTTAACTTAGTTATATTAAATATATTAACTGATAACCAACAAAGTTGTGATATTAATGTGCACAAGATAATCTGACATTTTCAGACAGTACAAATGAATTGTTAGTAAACTGTGATGGAAACCGAGATAGAATGTCAAACTGGCTGAAATGCAAGTACAAAGTTACTTAGCCGGGACAATATCGGTCAAATCGACAAGTGTAGTTAGTCTACCAATTCTCCCATTTCATTTATAAATAAATAGCATTGGTGTTTACCGTCTGCTTTGAAGCGTTCCATATCGACCACTTGTTAACCACTCTTTGTGATTTGTATGTGACCTGAGCCTAAAAGCGACTGTAAGTTGTGTCTGTTATGCGCCTACAGCACATCCGATTTCGATGACACTTTTTATTTACTGAAGTAGCTTCCCTAGGCACCAACATCAGTGACCTCTTACGACATTCCTTGTAGGTCCCAGTGTTACTATTCTTTACTCCCAGTGCGAGAAGTTCCTACATCAGTGACCTCTTACGACATACCTTGTAGGTCCCAGTGTTACTATTCTTTGCTCCCAGTGCGAGAAGTTCCTACATCAGTGACCTCTTACGACATACCTTGTAGGTCCCAGTGTTACTATTCTTTACTCCCAGTGCGAGAAGTTCCTACATCAGTCACCTCTTACGACATTCCTTGTAGGTCCCAGTGTTACTATTCTTTACTCCCAGTGCGAGAAGTTCCTACATCAGTGACCTCTTACGACATTCCTTGTAGGTCCCAGTGTTACTATTCTTTACTCCCAGTGCGAGAAGTTCCTACATCAGTGACCTCTTACGACATGCCTTGTAGGTCCCAGTGTTACTATTCTTTACTCCCAGTGCGAGAAGTTCCTACATCAGTGACCTCTTACGACATACCTTGTAGGTCCCAGTGTTACTATTCTTTGCTCCCCATGCGAGCCCTGGTAACACAGGAGCGAGTGCTTATCAATACAATCTTCATGTACACAAGAATGTCAATCATGTACATGCATCTCATGCACAGTAAGAATTCAACCTCATACATATGAACTTAACTGGTAAAAATGCAGTATGGCTACCACCTACCCTCTGTCTAGCATCATCCCTCTCATCCAGTACTTTCTTCATTTCTGCTTTCATGATTTCTCGCTGTCGTGCCACAAGCTGTTCTATGTATTTTTGCTTCTGCAACATTTTCTTGGTATTTCCTTCATCTGAGTCATTCACTGATGACCTTGAAGTATTGGCTAACTCATCCTGTCAAATTATAAACAATCAGTATTATGTATCAGATCTAGGTTACTGAAGCAGAACTGAAGTTTATCTAAAATATCACTAGATAAGGAAACATGTCTTCTGGCCAAGTTATCCTGATGCTGTGAGACATTACAGGATGAGAGAAAAAGAAAACATGACAACAGAATCAAATGTAAGACAACCACAAGACTGAGCTGTGGTGAACTAGGGTGTCAGATCTGGTTAGTGATCAAGTAGGCTGTCAGTGGAGACAGGGTCTAAATATGTGTTAATAAAGGGTCTTAAACACCTGCTGAGAGTATTGCACAAAGCACGAATTTCATAGCTCCGGTAACAATTCTAGGGTTCTCTGGAAAGAATTTACTTGTTAACTTAATTCAAACTCATGACCTTCGGAACACAAAGTAACGGCTTAACTACTTAACCCCAGAGATCCCCAGAGATCCCGCAGAGTTCAATAGAAAGAATATATCTGACAGTCCCTGGGAAAAACAAGACTTGCACTGAAATCTGTACTTGTACTTATAAGAAACACAACAGATAGGATCATGTGATGTTATCTCTGGATTCGCCATCAATTGCATTTGATCTAGAATAACCACATGTTAACTCCTCTTTGTGACTTATGTTAACCCTTTCGCTGCTACATACTTTCCGAAGCCTGGGCTAAAAATATCTACTCTTTGTTTCTAGGTCACAAACGGGATAGTACGCCTATAGCAGTGACAGTAGCAATGTATAACGTGTTAACGCGTCTTTAGCCCACAGATGAGAGATAATAACAGATGTGTTAATGCGTCTTTAGAAGTGAATGAGGAAAACGTATATATACGTCTTTAGCAGCTAAAGGGTTAATGAGTCAAAAAGCTTAACTCTTTCCACGCTTTAAGCCGCACACTGCGCCATAGAGTTGCTTCCCTTATAAAAAGTCTTTCTAGTTTTACTTCTACTGTTTTACTTATACTACTTTTTAACCTTGTTATTCTATTGGGTTGTCCAGTTTTCTTCAATTTAGTATATAATAATATATATGTTTATTTATTGATGAGTAGTTGGGATCGTTTTTTTTTACCTCCCTTGAATTAACTGCTTAAAAATTGAGGAAATAGCTCCGCGTGGAAAAACTTAAGTATGTTGTCATTAGTCACAAAATATCATAATATAAGATATGAGAATAAATAGTCTACACAGGTTCTGAAATGAGACAAAACAGTAAAATAACATGAGAGGAAAGGTACAATGAAATGTAAACAACAATCAGAGAAATGGTGGAGGGATAAAAAAAAAAAACAGAGACAAGTAACAAGTAACCTACCTCATCCACTTCCGGCACAGAGAACTCACTATCAGAAACATTCGTTGCTTGGACTGATCTAGAAAATAATGAAACATGAAGCACAGAGAACTCACTATCAGAAACATCTGTTGCTTGGACTGATTTAGAAAATAATGAAACATGAATAGAACACTGCATGACAAACATATTTCTATTTCAACCAAGTTCAACCATAGCTTCTTATCGATTCTGATCTTTCACAAATGGCTATTTTTAAATCTACCAATTTGTTTTAAAAAGTACAAATTTATCCACAATAAATTTAGTAGTCGGAATGATTGACCCCAATCAGTTGTGGTTACCAGTGGCAGATAATGGGACGATGTTCATGAACTGGAGAAGACTACAGACTTGGTTCTGGTGACAAACTTTATGGTATAGCATGAACTGGAGAAGACTACAGACTTGGTTCTGGTGACAAACTTTATGGTATAGCATGGGCTTGAGAAGACTACAGACTTGGTTCTGGTGACAAACTTTATGGTATAGCATGGGCTGGAGAAGAGCTCAGACTTGGTTCTGGTGACAAACTTTATGGTATAGCATGGGCTGGAGAAGGCTACAGACTTGGTTCTGGTGACAAACTTTATGGTATAGCATGGGCTGGAGAAGACTACAGACTTGGTTCTGTACAAACTTATGGTATAGCATGGGCTGGAGAAGAACTACAGACTTGGTTCTGAGACAAATTTATGGTATAGCATGGGCTGGAAGACTACAGACTTGTTCTGGTGACAAACTTTAGGTATGAGCAGCTGGAGAAGACAGACTTGGTTCTGCAAAACTTTATGGTATAGCATGGCTGGAGAAAGTACAGACTTGGTTCTGTGACAAACTTTATGTATGCAGAGCTGGAGAAGGTACAGACTTAGTTCTGTGACAAACTTATGATTGATGGCTTGAAAGACTAAACTCTAGTTCTGGTGACAAACTTTATGGTAATTGCATGGACTTGAAGACTACAGACTTGGTTCTGGTGACAAACTTATGGTATGTCATGGACTGAGAAGACTACAGACTTGGTTCTGGTGACAAACTTTATGGTATAGCATGGGCTGGAGAAGTGTACAGACTTGGTTCTGGTGACAAACTTTATGGTATAGCATGACTGAGAAGACTACAGACTTGGTTCGACAAACTATGGTAAGCATGGAGAGACAGACTGGTTGGTGACAAACTTTATGGTATAGCATGGGCTGGAGAAGACTACAGACTTGGTTCTGGTGACAAACTTTATGGTATAGCATGGGCTGGAGAAGGGTACAGACTTGGTTCTGGTGACAAACTTTATGGTATAGCATGGGCTGGAGAAGGGTACAGACTTGGTTCTGGTGACAAACTTTATGGTATAGCATGGGCTGGAGAAGACTACAGACTTGGTTCTGGTGACAAACTTTATGGTATAGCATGGGCTGGAGAAGGGTACAGACTTGGTTCTGGTGACAAACTTTATGGTATAGCATGGGCTGGAGAAGACTACAGACTTGGTTCTGGTGACAAACTTTATGGTATAGCATGGGCTGGAGAAGTGTACAGACTTGGTTCTGGTGACAAACTTTATGGTATAGCATGGGCTGGAGAAGGGTACAGACTTGGTTCTGGTGACAAACTTTATGGTATAGCATGGCTGAGAAGGTACAGACTTGGTTCTGGTGACAAACTTTATGGTATAGCATGGGCTGGAGAAGACTACAGACTTGGTTCTGGTGACAAACTTTATGGTATAGCATGGGCTGGAGAAGACTACAGACTTGGTTCTGGTGACAAACTTTATGGTATAGCATGGGCTGGAGAAGACTACAGACTTGGTTCTGGTGACAAAATTTATGGTATAGCATGGGCTGGAGAAGGGTACAGACTTGGTTCTGGTGACAAACTTTATGGTATAGCATGGGCTGGAGAAGGGTACAGACTTGGTTCTGGTGACAAACTTTATGGTATAGCATGAGCTGGAGAAGACTACAGACTTGGTTCTGGTAACAAACTTTATGGTATAGCATGGGCTGGAGAAGGGTACAGACTTGGTTCTGGTGACAAACTTTATGGTATAGCATGGGCTGGAGAAGGGTACAGACTTGGTTCTGGTGACAAACTTTATGGTATAGCATGGGCTGGAGAAGGGTACAGACTTGGTTCTGGTGACAAACTTTATGGTATAGCATGGGCTGGAGAAGACTACAGACTTGGTTCTGGTGACAAACTTTATGGTATAGCATGGGCTTGAGAAGACTACAGACTTGGTTCTGGTGACAAACTTTATGGTATAGCATGGGCTGGAGAATCACAGACTTGGTTCTGGTGACAAACTTTATGGTATAGCATGGGCTGGAGAAGACTACAGACTTGGTTCTGGTGACAAACTTTATGGTATAGCATGGGCTGGAGAAGACTACAGACTTGGTTCTGGTGACAAACTTTATGGTATAGCATGAGCTGGAGAAGGGTACAGACTTGGTTCTGGTGACAAACTTTATGGTATAGCATGGGCTGGAGAAGGGTACAGACTTGGTTCTGGTGACAAACTTTATGGTATAGCATGGGCTGGAGAAGGGTACAGACTTGGTTCTGGTGACAAACTTTATGGTATAGCATGGGCGGGAGAAGACACAGACTTGGTTCTGGTGACAAACTTTATGGTATAGCATGAGCTGGAGAAGACTACAGACTTGGTTCTGGTGACAAACTTTATGGTATAGCATGGGCTGGAGAAGGGTACAGACTTGGTTCTGGTGACAAACTTTATGGTATAGCATGAGCTGAGAAGACTACAGACTTGGTTCTGGTGACAAACTTTATGGTATAGCATGGGCTGGAGAAGGGTACAGACTTGGTTCTGGTGACAAACTTTATGGTATAGCATGAGCTGGAGAAGGGTACAGACTTGGTTCTGGTGACAAACTTTATGGTATAGCATGGGCTGGAGAAGGGTACAGACTTGGTTCTGGTGACAAACTTTATGGTATAGCATGGCGGGAGAAGACTACAGACTTGGTTCTGGTGACAAACTTTATGGTATAGCATGGCTGGAGAAGTACAGACTTGGTTCTGGTGACAAACTTTATGGTATAGCATGGGCTGGAGAAGACTACAGACTTGGTTCTGGTGACAAACTTTATGGTATAGCAGGAGCTGGAGAAGGGTACAGACTTGGTTCTGGTGACAAACTTTATGGTATAGCATGGGCTTGAGAAGACTACAGACTTGGTTCTGGTGACAAACTTTATGGTATAGCATGGGCTGGAGAAGGGTACAGACTTGGTTCTGGTGACAAACTTTATGGTATAGCATGAGCTGGAGAAGGGTACAGACTTGGTTCTGGTGACAAACTTTATGGTATAGCATGGGCTGGAGAAGACTACAGACTTGGTTCTGGTGACAAACTTTATGGTATAGCATGGGCTGGAGAAGACTACAGACTTGGTTCTGGTGACAAACTTTATGGTATAGCAGGGAGCTGGAGAAGACTACAGACTTGGTTCTGGTGACAAATTTTATGGTATAGCATGGGCTGGAGAAGGGTACAGACTTGGTTCTGGTGACAAACTTTATGGTATAGCATGGGCTGGAGAAGGGTACAGACTTGGTTCTGGTGACAAACTTTATGGTATAGCATGGGCTGGAGAAGGGTACAGACTTGGTTCTGGTGACAAACTTTATGGTATAGCATGAGCTGGAGAAGACTACAGACTTGGTTCTGGTGACAAATTTTATGGTATAGCATGGGCTGGAGAAGACTACAGACTTGGTTCTGGTGACAAATTTTATGGTATAGCATGGGCTGGAGAAGGGTACAGACTTGGTTCTGGTGACAAACTTTATGGTATAGCATGGGCTGGAGAAGGGTACAGACTTGGTTCTGGTGACAAACTTTATGGTATAGCATGGCTGGAGAAGGTACAGACTTGGTTCTGGTGACAAACTTTATGGTATAGCATGGGCTGGAGAAGACTACAGACTTGGTTCTGGTGACAAACTTTATGGTATAGCATGGGCTGAGAGACTACAGACTTGGTTCTGGTGACAAACTTTATGGTATGCATGGCTGAGAAGACTACAGACTTGGTTCTGGTGACAAACTTTATGGTATAGCATGGCTGAGAAGACTACAGACTTGGTTCTGGTGACAAATTTTATGGTATAGCATGGGCTGGAGAAGTGTACAGACTTGGTTCTGGTGACAAACTTTATGGTATAGCATGGGCTGGAGAAGGGTACAGACTTGGTTCTGGTGACAAACTTTATGGTATAGCATGGGCTGGAGAAGGGTACAGACTTGGTTCTGGTGACAAACTTTATGGTATAGCATGGGCTGGAGAAGACTACAGACTTGGTTCTGGTGACAAACTTTATGGTATAGCATGGGCTTGAGAAGACTACAGACTTGGTTCTGGTGACAAACTTTATGGTATAGCATGGGCTGGAGAAGGGTACAGACTTGGTTCTGGTGACAAACTTTATGGTATAGCATGGGCTGGAGAAGACTACAGACTTGGTTCTGGTGACAAACTTTATGGTATAGCATGGGCTTGAGAAGACTACAGACTTGGTTCTGGTGACAAACTTTATGGTATGCATGCTGAGAAGGTACAGACTTGGTTCTGGTGACAAACTTTATGGTATAGCATGAGCTGGAGAAGACTACAGACTTGGTTCTGGTGACAAACTTTATGGTATAGCATGAGCTGGAGAAGACTACAGACTTGGTTCTGGTGACAAACTTTATGGTATAGCACATAGATTCCCAAACTTTTTCAGCCCACCACCCACTTTTCACGATATAAACTTAGTAACGCCCATACTCCCCATTATAACAGTTTGCCAACACTCCCACATATATATACATGCTCTATTTTCATGTTGACATACATAGAAAATTGATATATATTTCTGTCATACATGGTCAATTTTCAAATGATTCTATACATGAAATATAAATATGATGAAAAAATGGATCGTGTAAGATGTGCATAAGACGAATTATATAGATAAATTTTTTTATTCAATTGCAAAATCACAACAACAAAAAAACCCAAATGCTTCTGAACCCACTATCGCCCCTCTGGAAGGTTTCAGCGCCCACAGGGGGGCGGTACCACTCACTTTGGGAACCCATGGTCTAGCATAACGACTGATCTGAACACAGAAGAAAAAAAACAAAACAGACAGATTAGACTCTTCTGAAAACAAATAATTATGTTTAAAAAGCACAATAAACAGACAGATTAGACTCTTCTGAAAACAAATAATTATGTTTAAAAAGCACAATAAACAGACAGATTAGACTCTTCTGAAAACAAATAATTATGTTTAAAAAGCACAATAATAAGACAGATTAGACTCTTCTGAAAACAAATAATTATGTTTAAAAAGCATACATTCTAAACGATTAAGACTTTCCTCCCAATAATTAGTTTAGCCACATATAGACAGATTAGATTCTTCTAACTATATTCAAAAACACAATAATAAGACAGATTCTTTTCTGACTCATTATGTTTCCTCTATCAGATCTGCAAGTGGCAGATTAAGTTAGTCTTACCAAAATTATACAATGATATATTACATTATGTTTTTGAGCCACACAACTAATCACATTAATGTAATTATTACTCTTTTCTGTGAATCAAAATTAATTTTTTGCTGAGAACAGAAATAATCACAAATAGTTGTCATCATCATCAAGTAGCTTGTCCCTTCCGGAACCTGGCTCCCATGGCAGCAGTCCTGGTAAACTCTCGTCAGCAGCATTCATTCTCAGATCGTCAATGACATCTTGCACCCATCATTTTCTAGGGCTTCCTCTCATTCTTCTTCCAGGCACCATTCTCTCCAAAATTATCTTCTCTAGGCACTCATGTCGTTTGATGTGTTCGAAATATTTAATTTTCCTTGATTTTATGCTTTTTAATAGCCAACTCTCTTTAATATCAAGCTGTTGTCACAAATATTAGCAGCAAGAAAATTAAGGCTAGTTCAGTGCTGGTAGAATGATGGTTTACATCACAGGTCACATGGTTAATGTCACATGGTGACACCAAATCTTACCTCCAATATTATCCAGATTTACATTTTCAGCAGATTTTTTACTGCTGCTCAACAACTCCATTTTTTGACCAGCATCTCTCAGACTGTCTCTCAGCTAAAAGAACATATATTTTGCACATAAATATCGCACATATACTCATCAATTCTTACTATAAGAACATGGAGCTATAACTAACTTTTTTTTAAATTCCTAGCACATATGTGATTTTAGCAAAAATGTATAACATATCACATATGCAATTATGGAATTTAAATTGTTAAAACTTAACCAGATTCATGTGTGATTTTTTTTTTTTATTGTATTTCCAAAAAAACTTTTACCATGGACATTCTCAGGTTCAAGGCCAGCTTGGTCAAAAAATTGTCAATGTACATATGGTATACAGATAGACTACAGGAGATTAATGTCCTTTATTTGAGGATATAAAATACAAGTATCTCTGAAGTTGGAGTGACTTACATGCATGGTGAGGGACACTGTAAGGCTCACATGCATGGCGAGGGACACTGTAAGGCTCACATGCATGATGAGGGACACTGTAAGGCTCACATGCATGGCGAGGGACACTGTAAGGCTCACATGCATGGTGAGGGACACTGTAAGCCCATGCTCGAGGACATGTAGGCTCAAATGAGCGAGGGATACTGTAGAGGCACAAAGAAAATCTGCTGTGGATAATGAGGATAAGGAAATTGCAGAATGTAATAGGAGACAAATCTCTGCTGTGTAGTAATGTGAATGATGACGATGATGACAGACAAATAAAAAAGCATGAGATTAATCCCATTGAACATTTTTGTCTTTGACATTACCTCATGATTGTCCCTCTTGAGAGTTGCAATCTCCGCTAGGAGTCTAGTTGTGTGGCTGACATTTTCTGTCTCAGGCTGAACTGGACTATATTTTTGAGTGGAGTAGGAAGGATAGGCGGCTGGAAGACGAGTCGATTGGGAAGGACCAAAATTATCAACACGATCAAGAGATGGAAGAGAGGTTGAATGTGCTGAAAAAAAGTGTCTTGGCTCAGATAAGTGGAAATTATGTGGAGCTTTAGTGCCTTCTAGTGTGGTCTGTTTTGCCATTGTAGATGTCTGTTGACTTTTGTAATTCTGTGTCCCTGATTCTTGTTTCTTGTCTCTTATATCTATGAGGAAATGATTACTGCCTGTATCAACTAGAAAAACAAAATCACACAAAGACATTATCAAAATGGATAAAGAACTGGTTGGTCAAATTGGTAGGAAGAATCAACTTTACTGCACTTCAAGTAGACCAATAGATGCGCATTCTGTCCAGGAGATATCAAAGAGGATGCATACTGATAATTTTTCCTGGCTCGCTGATTAAACAGCTACTTATCCCGCATTGCAAGGCCTCCTACTTTAAATTAGAATAGGAATCAGTTTTTTTGTATTGCAGCAATAACTGTTTTAATTTCTATTCTCACAATAGAAATTGGATGTGCTGGCCTACTTGTAGAAGCATAACTGGCACAACATACAATTGCTCTTAGCCTCAGATTACATACAGATCACAAAGAGTGGTTTAACAAGTGGTCGATATGGAGCGTTTGAAGAAGAAGAATAAATTTTGATAATGAGCAAGATACAGGGAAAAGAGATACGGAAGAGAGGGAAAAGAGATACAGGGGAAAAGAGATATAGAGCAACTGAGAGAAAAGAATATTGACAGTTTAACATCATGAGCATGAAAATAGATTAGAATTTATAGCTAGAACAGACAAGCCGAAGATCATGATATACCTACTGGCATGGCACTTGATGATAATTAACCCATCAAATTTTTGCACAAAATAATAACATTGTAAAGTAAACATTCTATTGTATCATATATAACAGTAAGTGAATCATTATAATACAAGATATGAACATCCCCAAGAAACACTAGCTCATATACAATATCACGTCTGAAATATTTGAATCACATTAAATGTCACATTGGGTTACTGATGTCCCATGTAAAGTTAGGAAAGTTAGCAAGAAAGAGAACTTGTCTGTGACAGACTATACTAATCTCTAGTATAAAGTTAGGAAAGTAAAAGTTTGCAAGGAAGAGAACTTGTCTGTGACAGACTATACTAATCTCTAGTGTAAAGTTAGGAAAGTGAACAAGGAAAAGAACTTGTCTGTGACAGACTATACTAATCTCTAGTGTAAAGTTAGAAGTAAAGTTTGCAAGGAAGAGAACTTGTCTATGACAGACTATACTAATCTCTAGTGTAAAGTTAGGAAAGTGAACAAGGAAAAGAACTTGTCTGTGACAGACTATACTAATCTCTAGTGTAAAGTTATGAAAGTTAACAAGAAAGAGAAATGACCAATTTAACTTCAAATGCTAAGCCCTACTACTTTGAGGTCTCTAATACTGAACACCCCGATGACATTATATGGAATGTTTCATATTTGAATATCTTCATTGCTCTCTGGACATTTCTATATGTGCTCTGATCTCCTATGCAATATCTCCAACAGCATCCAGCAATTGACGGTACCAGTTCAATTTTGATTGATGAGCCTACTCATATACCTGTTGTGCTGTTCTTTTCAATATATGGAATATAATTACTTCTAGCACCAGTACAGATAGAAATACTAGATGATACCCACTATTCTGTCCAGTGACTTGAGGAAGACCCTGATAGATTGATGACTCTTGGCTACTCCAACTAGTTGGAGAAAATGGATTAGTGTAGATGCTTGGACTGATATATGGTGGCAGGAGTTGTGATATAGACATAAGTGTGGACCAAACATGAGGATCCTGGTTGTCTTCTACAATAGAGCTACCAAGTGATTCTTCTGAATATCTATTGGTAAATTGTGTGTCTGTTACATCAGGTTGATGTCCTCGCAATCTCATTGAATGATGGGAAGGATTTGAATGTGTTTCATGAAACTCAACATCAGGATTGCCTGTACCAAAAATACAAACAATTTTTTGTAAATAAATATTATGAACTCAAATAAATTTGATAACAAATCAAAGTAACTAGTATCTGACATTCTTCTTCAAACGCTCTATATTGACCACTTGTTAAACACTCTTTGTAATTTGTATATGATCTGAGCTTAAGAGCGATTGTACATTGCACCTAAATGTAGGCCAGCACATCCGATTTCTGCTGCGCTTTTTATTTACTAGGTAGCTTCCTACCTCAGTAGCCTTGTAAGTTCTAGTGTTACTATTCTTTGCTCCATTTGGGGACCCTGCCATCACACTGACAATCTGGCATTCAATAATGAAAGCTCATCTTCATCTCTCTCGCGATCACCGCCCAGACCGATGTACCAGACTTCCTTACAAATTCTATTCATGTGAAAATCTGATTCATGCAGCCTTAGCATTGGTGTATTTTACGTCACATCTTCAGCCCCATTTGGAGCTCTGGTGCTTATCCTTCGCGATGTGTCCGGTTTCAGCCAGCGTTTACTCGGTTCGCTCTCCGTTCTGTAGCCATCTAGTGTTTTTACGGTGTGGGGTAGCTAGCCCCACGTCCAGGTTCCTTAGTCACCTCTTGCATCATGCATGGGAGGTAATAGTGGTTATATTCTTTACACCTTATTTTGGGCCCCGGTAACCACTCGGGCGTTCTTCATCTAATAGTTTGTCTTGAGCTGAACTTTTTCACCCTACCAGTCCTTCGGAATTTTGCTCGCTCGTAAGCCAGATGCCCCACCTCTGTTGGATGTGGACATTAAAATTCAATCCAATCCATTTCAATCCATTGATTTCAGGAATTTGGAACTACACATTGTAGAAGTAGAGCTGGATGCTTGAGGGGCAGAGAGAGGAATGTGTTTAACCAGCGAACCTCAACATCTGTTAGAGGGAGACTGAGCACCTATGGGTCTGCCGGAATGCTGTGACGTCAGTTCAGTAACCAAAACTCACTTCTATTGTTATTATGATAAAATTATCGGTCACATCCCAAATCAATCTTATCTGTGTTCTTTTTCTTCTCTTTGCCAGGTGACCTCCTGCCGCATTGGTCTTTTTTAATCCTTTGTCTTTTTATATGTATTCAATTTTCTCTTTCTTATTTGTTTGATTAATTCAATTTTCTCTTTCTTATTTGTTTGATTAATTCAATTCTTCTATTTTGATTAATTCAATTTTCTTATTTGTTTGATTAGCTAGTTTTGTTTCAGTTCTTTCTAGATAGATCAATTCAATAAAAACTAGGACACACAATGATGCTGTTGTGTTAGCCTTTGAGAGAAAATAAATATAACATCTGTGTGATTTTGTAATCTCATTAGACATTGGTAACTAATGAAATCCAACATAGATATAGTAAAGCAAATCAAATCACAGAACAAATGGTATCAATTTTGAAATACAGTCATGTCACCATGAACACTTCTTCTTCAGTTTTTCTGATTCTTTCTTTGAAAATGAAAATTGTGGCATATCCTAAAGGATGTAGCCATCAACCACAGTAAACGAGTAGTTGATTTTTCTAGGCACCACTTATACGTTCAGTAGTTTGCCATTGCTTTCTGAACGGTGAGGTCTATTTTCACCTTTTGTAAAAAGCACACGGAAACAAATTTGCTTCCAAACTTGCCCACCGTGGGGTTTGAACTAGGTACGCATGGGTTTGTGATCGAGCTCACTACCACTTGAGCTACAGACGCTCACATCCTTTCTTTAGGGATCTTCTTTTTCTTCTTTGAACGCTCCATATCAACCACTTGTTTAACTACTCTTTGTGATTTGTATGTGATCTGAGCCTAAGAGCAATTGTATGTTGTGGCAGTTATGCGCCCACAAGTAGGCCAGTACATCCAATTTCTGCTATGCTTTTTATTTACTAGGGTAGCTTCCATACCTCAGTCGCCTCTTATAATATGCCTTGTAGGTCACAGTGTAACTATTCTTTGCTCTCTTGCGGACCCAGTGCAACACAGTCTTTCTCCCAACATTATGCTCTCAGTGTCAAACCTGGACGCTAACATCAAACAATATGCTTAAACTAGTCTCAACAGAGATGAAGTGTCTCAGAGATGAAGTGTCTCAGAGATGAAGTGTCTCAGAGATGAAGTGTCTATGTAGAATGCTAAGACTATCAAGAAGAAATCAGTTTAAAATGAAAACATCAGGAAAAAAGTGGGTACAACGTCAGTAATGAACATCAAGAAACAACAAATTAAATGGTTCGGCCACATAAAGCAGATTACCAATAGACAGTGCGTCTCAAATAGCAATGTTGCTCCGATACAGTGGATATAAAGCAACAGGTAATCCATGCAAAACATGGATCATAGAAATAACAGAGGCAGTGAAAAACACTATTCATGAAGGGTACACAAAAGTCCATTCTATAAATCTCTCATTATCCTGATGCTGTGAGGCAAAAAAAAATTAGAGAAAAAATACATATTTAATTATCGAAGAAATAATAGCTTTTAAATGAATGTACATATTAAATGTACAAATAGTGGGCGTCTGTAGTGAGCTCAATCACAACCCAAGTGTACCTGGTTTAAACTATGCGGTGGACAGTTTGCAAGAGAATTTGTTCCTGTGATAATAAATTCGTTACCATGGAAACAGATGGTAAAAATAGACCTCACCATTCAGAAAGCAATGGCAAACTACTGAACGTACAAGTGGTGCCTTGAAAATCAATAATTCATTTACTGTGGTTGATAATGACATCCCGTAAGGGATATGTCACGATTTTCATTTCACATATTCAATTATGTCAGGGGGAAAATAGCTTTGAAATAACTGTACGTATTTCATCAACATTAACATATTTCTGGACACATACTGTGAGATGAACGGTAATATCAATATAACCGTCTAACATGATCTAATCATCAATAAAACCATCCAACATGATCTAATCATCAATATAACCGTCCAACATGACCTAGTCATCAATATAACTGTCCAACATGATCTAATCATCAATATAACCATCAAACAAAATCTAATCATCAATAAAACCGTCCAACATGATCTAATCATCAATACAACCGTCCAACATGATCTAATCATCAATATAACTGTCCAACATGATCTAATCATCAATATAACCATCCAACATGATCTAATCATCAATATAACCGTCAACATGATCTAATCATCAATAAAACCGTCCAACATGATATAATCATCAATACAACCGTCCAACATGATCTAATCATCAATATAACCGTCCAACATGATCAAATCATCAATATAACCATCCAACATGATCAAATCATCATTATAACCGTCCAACATGATCAAATCATCAATATAACCTCCAAACATGATCAAATCATCAATATAACCGTCCAACATGATCTAATCATCAATATAACCATCCAACATGATCAAATCATCAATATAACCGTCCAACATGATCTAATCATCAATATAACCGTCCAACATGATCTAATCATCAATATAACCGTCCAACATGATCTAATCATCAATATAACCATCCAACATGATCTAATCATCAATAATACAGTCAAATATCTCACAAAGCTGATCTAAATTTCAGCTATTAAGCAACAGATCTGCTCAATTATAGGTAGTAATATCAATATAACCATCAATATGATCAAATCATCAATATAATCGCCAAATGTCAAATCATCAATATAACGTCAACATGACCTAATCATCAATATAACCGTCCAACATGATCAAATCATCAATATAACCATCCAACATGATCAAATCATCAATATAACCGTCCAACATGATCAAATCATCAATATAACCGTCCAACATGATCTAATCATCATAATACAGTTCAATATTCACAAAGCTGATCTTAATTTCAGCTTTAGGCAACAGCTGCTCAATTATAGGTAGTATGTAGCATACTATTGATTAAATCCAATAAAAATGGCTACTGAAGATGTCTGCCAAACAAATATACACATAATTACACAATATATAACACATTTTATTGCAAACTTACCACCTGAGGCTCCATCCAACATATGTGACAAATCATCTACGGCTACATGACTTTTGTAAGCAGCACTGTGTTTAATAAAAGTAGCTTGGAGTTAGTACAAGCAGCAATTATATGTCAGTGAATAACGAGTGGCACATGCAGACACACTTTCTCTGTTTAAATTATATGAGAACAATAAACAGTGCATACAAAAACACTTTGTTCAAGTTATGAGAAAAATAAACAGTGCATGTATGTATATATATATTATAAGCAAGAAAAGGTATTAAAATATAATGTATGGATATCAAAAAGAGTGTAAAAATAACATGTCAAGGTAAACTAAAACATAATAAACAATTACATACATAATGCATTCAAGCATAAATTAACAACTGCAACAAAATGCATTCTAACTTCTGCTGTTACAGACAAAAGAAATAACAAAGCAATCAAATAATTATGATAAATTATCAAATAGCAGCAAATAACAGAATGTCTATCTATCTATCTATTCTCTAATCATGTTTGCCTTTCAGTGTCAGGTCGAAAAGGAGACACCTGAGCGAGCCTCTCTGTGTACACTGTCTTTCTTTCTATTCTCCAATCCTGGTTTGCCTCACAGCTTCAGGGTAAGAAGAGTTTTCTAGCACTGGCTTTTGTGTGTGCTTCAGAAATAATGTCTTTCGTTGCCTCTGTTATCTCTGAGGTCCAGCTTTTGCATGGCCAGCCTTTTGCTTTGTATCCACTGTATCGGAGCAACATTACTCTCTGTTGTATACTGCCTGTTGGTAATCTGCTTATGTGGTCGAACCATTTAATTTGTTGCTTCTTCATAAAGTAGGGTACTGATGTTGACAAGTCCTTGTCAATCCCGATCAGAATGCGAGTTATTCAGTGCTACATAGAACCAATACTGACATACAGGTGCAAATCATGGACAATGAACACACAGATCGAAAAATCTCTGAGGGCCACAGAGATGTGGTTTTATAGAAGAATGATGAAAATCCCATGGACCGCTAATGTTGAGGTGCTGAATGAGATCAAGACACAGAGAAAGCTTATCAATATAAGAAAGAGGCAGTCATCATTTTTCGGGCATGTGATGAGGAAGGGAGGTTTAGAACACATTGTGACAACCGGTAAAATCGAGGGTAGATAAGACAGAGGAAGACAGAGAAAATGTTGGATAGCCTGACTTCATGGCACGGTAGAGCATCAACATCTGAGTTGATAGCAAACACCAACGACAGAGATTAGTGGAGATCCATGATCACCTACGCCAGCCGGCACGGCACCTGATGATGATGACTGATGTTGTACCCACTTTTTCCTGATGTCTTCATTTCTAAGCTGGTCTCTTCTTGTTACTCCCAGCAATTTTCGTAGACACTTCATCTCTGTTGTGACTAGTTTTCTTCTGTCATTTATTTTCAGTGTCCAGGTTTGGCACTGATAGCATAATGTAGGGAGAAATATTGTGTTGAACAATGCTCTTTTTTGTGTTCATGGTAACCTGTTTGCATTTTAAAATCGACGCCATTTGTCCTAGTGTTTGATTTGCTTTGTTGCATCTATGTTGGATTTCGTTAGTTATTCTTCCGTTTGCTGAAAAGATGCTCCTATGGTATGTAAGTCTTTGACTTGTTTTAATGGGCGTTTGTCGATGGAGATATTGGTAGTGTTTTCCTCTCTAGCTAATGTCATTACTTCAGTTTTGTTGATGTTTATTCTCATGCTGTATTCATTGCATGCTAACTGGAGTCTGTTAATGTGTTGCTGTTCCTCTGTTGATACGATTGCTTGGTCGTCTGCAAAAAGAAATTCGTTTAAGAGTTCCCCAATGTTGTTCGCTTCACTAATGTTAGCAAAGTTCATTTACAGATTTGATGATGTTCTTATATCATAAAATTGCTACATAATATTCTATTGATTATTATTATTACTATTATTTGACATATTAAAGAAACTGAAATGAAAGAAGTCTCCAGAACCTGATAAGATCAACATTGAGATTGCTTCTGTCTTTTGGCTAAGATCAAGGTGCCTACGTTTAAAACATCACTGGGTACCACTCTCTGTGCCACTAAAGGGTCAAAAGGGGCCCAACTACTAGGATCTTTTTTTTAAAATAACAAATTTTTAAAAGAGATGCTCTCCACTTAAGTGAGACAACTCAATGTGATATACACATTCTTGGAAATCTGCTGCTGGAGGAGACTACTAAGATTGTCATATGCCCTTGGACATCTGCTGAATCAATGGACCAATAGAATAATTGGTTAGAATCAATAACTACAATTAGGGTGTCTTTATTGACACCGATTCCATTTCATCATGGTATTCATTTCCTTTCTTTGGTGCTTATTTAATTCATACATACTCATTCATTTCATTAGTTACAGAACACATCTCAAAGCATTCTGGACAGACCCATAGATGCTGTCTCCCCCAGTATATTTGAAGGTAAGTATGCTGATGGTTCCCATTGCTTGTTGGTTAAACACACTCCATGAAAACCAGTGTATCTCAGTGGCATTAAGCTACATTTTTACACGTGGACGATGGTCATTTCTCAGTACATTCGATTTTCATTGAATCGTTGCTGATCCTACTTTGAGCTGCGGAATAAGAGACATGATATTTGCAACTCATCAACTACCGGAGAAATATCAGGAGCAACAATACAATTTTCTATATGATCTTTGTCAATCTGACAAGGTTGTCGACACTGTCTACATAGAGGGTCTATGGAAGATCTTGGGAAAATTTGAATATCCAGCCAGATTTATTAGTATCGTCCAACAGTTTTATGAGGGCATTATGGCGCAACAACTTGATAATAAGAGCTGTTGAGGCAGAGATGAAAATCTAGCAACAGAACAATGGAGACAGAGATGCACAGTTTGAAATAGACTTGGGACACCGTACGAAAGATGATCACTCAATGATTAAGGTAGAGAGATTGTACTGTTGCCATACAAAATGTACATGGCATCTCAGTCATTCACTCACAAACTCAAAAATATTAAAGGTCTACAGTAGAGCAGTCAGACCCATCATGGAATATGGCTCCAGCTCTAGGACATCAACAGCCAAAACAAACACACAGAAACTAGACAAAGTGCAAAAGATGGGCCTAAGATTAACTCTGGGAGCAATGAAAAGCAGTCCTATCATAGAAATGGAAAATAAATGCAGACATTGAGTCCCTAGAACTCCGCAGAAAATATAAACACTCACCCAGTTTGAAAAACTAAAATGACTAAAAGAACACCCTCTTCACACAAAATTCCAAGAGAAAACAAAAAATAGACTCGCAAGAAAAAGTTCCAACCATCTGGCCAGAGAGTTCCACATGCAACATTCAGACACCTTAGAAACTGACCCAGAAATGTGGGAACCCATAACACCAGAGCCATGGACATGCTACCAAAACATGGCCCAAATACAACTAGAAGTCTCAGGAATAATCTCCAAAAAAAATACAAACAGAGTGAGAGCAAAGAGTCAGGTCACTCCTAATGCTACGAGAGCAATATCCCACCAGCACATGGACACAAGTGTTCACAGATGGCTCAGCTACAGATGTTATCAGGAAGGGAGGCAGCGGAATCTACATCACTCACCCCAAGGAAACACAGAAACACACTCTCTGGCAGCAGGAGAAGCATGCACCAACTTTAGAGCAGAGGCAACAGCCATCCTTGCAACCATACAGATTCTCAACGACCAGCAGGTGTCAGCAAAAAATATTGCAGTCTTCAGCGACTCAAGATCCGTTCTCCAGGCCATCTCATGTTCCAAACAAGACAAGCTCATTCAGGACATATGATAAAAAATCAGCTTGCTGTAAAAAAAAATCAGAACTAGTCTTACAGTTGATACCAGCACACTGTGGCATACCAGGAAATGAAAAGGCTGACAAACTCGCAAGGGCTGGATGGAGTCTAACACAACACCACCCAACACAAAGCTTTACAGAAGCAAAGACTCTCCTGAAACAATTCATAAAAATTATAAGGAGTAAAACAAACAGGATACAACCCAGAGCATGACAGTATAAATACACTAAACAGAAAAACACAGTCTTCAGACTTAGAACGGGACACTGCAGTCTCAGAGCACACCCCCATAGAATGGGTCTCAGGGACTCGGCTGCTTGCACCTGTGGAGCCCAAAGCAGTCCCCAGAGCACATCCTGCAAGACTGACCCAGCCTGAGCAGCGTGAGAATGGAAATCTGGCCAACAGAAACAACCCTATAAAACAAATTATGGGGGACCGGTGAAGACCTCAAGTGCACCGCCCTGTTTATGACATATACCGGAGTAGTTGCATAGCAGAAGTTGATTGCAGAAGAAGAAGTCATTCACTTATTCAAGTAAAAGTTAGAATATAAACATTTTTCATTTTTAAAAACTATCTCCAACCAGTACTTTTACAATTCTGATCTACCCATTACTAAATATTCATGCAAGAACAGTTGTTGATATAGTTTTCTGACATAGACTTAATACCTGTTTTCATTGTCCATAATTTTAGGTGATTGAAGCTTGCCAGAAAAATCATTATCTTGCTTCTGATATTTAGTTGTATCATCAACTATGAAAACATTTGCGTTATCAAGTCCGTTTGTGGCTTCAGCTGTGTCCACTGTTACCTCTGGTTTATGAGAAAGTGTGTAAGCTTTCTTTGCATGCGTCAAACGTTGACACAGCTCCAAGATTACTTCTGGATTATTGTATATGTCAACGAGTTGTTTCTGTACTCTTTCCTCTGCAGCTTGACGCAATTTCCGCTCCTCATCAATAATGTAATCCCTGTAAAAATAAAACTCAACCATTATTTTAACTTTTAATGTACTATCCATCATGTGTCATAGTTCACAGACCTACAACTCTCTCTGTTAAGCCTTTTTAACCATGGTTGGGGCATAAACCTTCCGCCTACCGGTATCAAGTATTTCTAGGCTTTCTTCTCTTTCACTTTCCCTGCAGGTTTCAGAAAAGGGTCCTTATTGATATTTATACATCTCAAGTTTTCTCAAAGTGTGTACTATCCAGCATCAACAAGACCTACAACTACTACTACTAAATCTTCTTGTTTCCAGTGTAATATAAGGCTGCAACTGGCAATCTCCTGCAATTTCTATTCTGGCCATCTATTTAACTCTGTAAATAGGGATCTGACAGCATTTAGTTTACAAACAAAACATATTATATTTGTTCACACTACAATTAATACCATCACATAACTCTTTACAACACATACATGATTGATTGATTGATAGGAACATTATCATTGCACTTTGGTGAGTAACCATGTGTGCTCTGATTTCTTTCTTACATAGGAAGATCTCAGCGGTAGTGCGCAAAGTCTGTAGCACCGGTGAGGGTCCCGGATGTATTTTAGAAGGTGGTGAAAATATTTTGAAGGAATTTTATTTTTTAATCTTGCTAATGAATTTTGCTCAGGCAGAGGCTTTCCAGCCTGCTCTTCTCGATTTTAAACTGCTAATGGTTCTTTTATGTGCTCAACATGAACACGGGACATACGTCTCATAGGATTAGGAACTCGATCCCACCTACACTGAGATCAGGATCTCTGGAAAAATAACCTGATAGTCCCAAGAGGGAGCAAACAGAGTACCTTTGCAACGAGGTGAACACCTAACCTCTACACCACAGCAATCCCCACACATACATAAATCATCATCTTCTTCCTGCAACCATGTTGACTGGCACAGATCACCATGTTCCTTAAACAAGTTCCAGCTTCTGGTGTTGTCTGCCAGTGCTCCGATTAAAAAACAAGATGTCAAGTCAGATACCACAACTTCTAGTTCAGGCATCACAACACATCCTCAAATTTATATTGAACTTTAGTATCTTTTTATTCAACGTTCAACTCATTGGCCATGCTAAATAATCACAGTTATTGTCACCAGGACAAAGTTCACAGTCTTCAATGTAGGTGAGATCAAGATTTTAGTACTATCGGAGACTGATGATAAAACATAGGCTCCATGGTCAAGTTAAACATGTAAAATAACCCTTGGCAGAGTCAAATCAATAAGATTATGCTGAAAAACCACTGTCCAGGCACAAAGTCATTAATAACAAAATTCCTACAAATTTCCACTGTCCTCGAAATTACCTTTAAAGATCTCGCCGATGCTGTGGAGTTCATGCACTGCAGCTGAGATCTTCCTGTGTACAAAAGAGATCGAAACACACATGGGTATCCATCAAAGTGCAATGATGAAAGTCAAATCAATAAACCAGTAACAAAATATTGTTTTTATCTCAACATATTGTAAGTACTTTTTGCCATATTGTTTGAATGCAGCCTGTTCATCTGTACGCTAGACAAATAACTAGTTAAATGTTTTCATTATGTTGTCTCTTAGTATATCAAACTGATAGTGTTATATCAGTAAAGCATAGCTATTTATAACAATGTCATTTTTTTCCGATCCAGAAGCACTTGAGCTTTCAGCTCTTCGGCTCGGTGTCATGGACATCGTAACCCTTCGGTTCGGTGCCACGAACACCATAAATCTGGGGAACCTGTGTCTTACGAACATGCTGGGCAGGCGGACTGTAACAATGTCATTAAAACATAGCTATTTATGTAACATGTCGTTAGAACATAAGACCTATATAATATTTCATTAAAACAGTCATTAGTCATAGCTATTTATAATATAAATCTCATTAGAACATAGCTAGTTATAGCAATTGTTTTCTGTTTTACTTGTCCATGTTAGGATAAAATCATCTTACATGTTTCACAACACAACTGTAAATAGAATTATGTTATTTTAATAGATCATTTGAAATCACAAAAGTATATTTTTGCAAGTTGTTATATAATCTAATTGAGTTTTCTGCACAAAATCGATACGGAGTCATCACGGCGTACATAAAATGATCCCGATAAAATAAGTGTGCAATAAATACTTACTTTTCTTCATTCTCATCTCTCAGCTTCGTAATTCGTGTTTTAGCTTCTTCAATTGCACGTCTAACTGTAGTTAGCTGCGTTTTATCATTCTCGGAAAGATTTTGAAAACTTTTCTCGGGTGTTCTATCAAGTCGCCGTATGTATATTACAGGACTGTTTTTCACTTCTTGTTTGTCATACAAATCCATATTGATTATATTGATTTTAGTGTGTTACATACACTACACGTCCTTCTCACTAACGAATCATGCTTGATTCTTATTCATCATATATTGCGTGTAACTAACTAGCCTAACGCATAACGTGAGTGACATACTTGACAGACATAGGACTAGGTGCAACACGTATTAATTAACATTGATTGTGAAAATGTATGTTAACATGGTTGAGAAAATGTATTTTAATACACATATTTACTTTTACTTATGTCAGCAACTTTGTGAAAACTGCTCCAAAAGTTTCGATTGGACTGTCCGTGACATTTCTTTATCACGACCCCTTCATGATCAGTGAAACGCAATCGATTGTTTTTGTTGTGAAAGGAAGTAACACCTGCAGATCTGAACTCTGAACCCAAACTTGTGCGTCAGGCCATGTATGTCCATGCAGAGCCAACTTTAAAGTTATCTAGAGTTGGCTGTGGTTCATGCATCATGGGTTTACCACCGGGTTTCCTTCTATAACCCATTTTGTTCAACATCTACACAGCAGTTGTCAAAATTCAGCCAGCCGAGATGGGTCGGACATTGCCCTGCAGATGACATATTAAGAAACGAACAGAGACAGGATTTCCTAACTTGTCCTCTCCCAAACACGATGTAATCTCCCTCTATTTTGTATATGGAAACTAAGCTATCAACATCACGGCAAACAATGTACACCAGCTTGTATATTCACCACCCACTAGACACTGTAGAACATCCTTCAAACAATGTACACCAGCTTGTATATTCACCACCCACTAGACACTGTAGACATATCCTTTCAAACAATGTACACCAGCTTGTATATTCACTAGACACTGTAGACATATCCTTTTAAACAATGTACACCTGCTTGTATATTCACCACCCACTAGACACTGTAGACATATCCTTTTTTGACATAAAGGGTCTAAATAAGGGGTCTGTGATTTCTTGAGATGTGATCTCCGAATGCTGTCTACCCATTCCACACGCATACGTGCAGATTCAATCCTTTGAAGCATATTCATCGAGTCTGATATGATAATCATATGGGTAACCTGTTGCTCAGCCACCCATGACAGAGCCCTGGGGCAGCGGTGATCTCCATAGTCATGCTCGATGTCGTTGTCTCGAAAGCGCCGCAGTCCTCATGGTGTGTGCTACCGTTTCTTTGTGCTGAATAAGCTAACGATGATCTGGTTCCGCGTCTGACAGAGCCATCGGTGTAATTATATCACCTGGATGGGAGTGCTGATCCATGAGTGCAAGAATCTCCGTATTGACTACGCCCGGGGCCCATTCTCTACAGCAGCATCCAAGTGTACTGATAACCCTGGTGTAATTAATCCTATCCTCCGATATAGGCATCCATTCTTCCCCATGCATAAGCTCATCTAGAGTACAGACCTGTTTAATAACATTCTCTGCCTCGGCCATCCAGGATCGGCCTCTCTTCAAACGCCTGCCCTTGTTTTCATTTATGGATTTGTGCAGAGGATGATTTGTGTCTTCAGAAACTCTCAGATAAGTTTTACTTGTGCAACTTTGTGTCCCATGGCCATGGTTGGCAAGCCAAGGACATAGAGCATTGCCACACATAAAGTGTCACGTGTGCAGCCGAGTATCAATCAAGTGCCATGCCTGCCGGCGTAGGCGATCATGTCTCTCCACAACTCTCTTTGCTTGGTGCATGTAATCAGTTCTGACGTCGATATTTTGTCGAACCATGATGTCAGGCCATCCAACATCTTCTCCCTCTGTCTTCCACGATCTCTTCTTCCTGAATTTTACCTGTAGTCACCAAATGTTCTAAACCTTCTCTTGCATTATATGCCCGAAGAACCTTGATTGTCGGATTCTTATTCTTTTGATAAGGTTTCTTTGTGTGCTGGCCTGATTTAAAACCTCCACATTTGTTTTCTTTGCTGTCCATGGAATTTTCAATATTCTTTGTAAAACCACATCTCTGTGGCTTCCAATGATCGTATTGATTGTTTGTTCATTGCCCATGATTCGCTGCCATACATAAGTATTGGTTCAATATAGCATTGGAGTACTCGTTTTCGCAATGTCATTGGTAGTGAGTTCACGCATAGTGTGTTCTTCATTTTCATAAAAGCTGCTTTCGTTTGAGCTATTCTACTCCTAATCTCTGTTGTACATCTTCCATCTGATGTTAAGAAATGTTCCTAGATACTTGAATCGATGGACTTGTTTCAGTGTTGTGTTATTTATTTTGATATTACATGTTGGTGTTTCTTGGAGACAACCATAACCTCTGTTTTCTTTATATTCATGCTTAATCCTTTCTTTTCACTTTCTCTCACTAGTATGTCTATCAAGTCTTGCAGATCGTGTTCATTTGTAGCCGAGTATAAGGTATACAATTCACTATGTTATGTTATGTTATGCGATCGACGTCATGGCACATTGGGCATTCACATTCGTGCTCTGTCCTCCGTTGCAGCAGCCATCCCAAAGTCCATTTGTTCACAGTACCCATGAGAAGTTGATTACTATATCTTCTCTCTACCACGAAGACGACACTGTCTGGCATGTCCAAACTTAACGCCTAATTCTCGAACTCGTTCCAGTGTCTGAGACCCGCCCATGTCACACAATTGAGAGCGTACCGCATTGATGATATCGGCTCTGTCCATGCTTCTGCCCACTTGAGTCGGGGCACTGTTTGCAAGAGAGTCAGCACTCGTTACCCCGCACTCCAGCATGTCCAGGCGTGTACAGCCAAATCATTTTCTTGAGATGTGATCTCCGAATGATGTCCACCCATTCCACACGCATACTTCCAGATTCAATCAGTTGAAGCATATTCATCGAGTCTGATATGATGATCGTATGGGTAACCTGTTGCTCAGCCACCCATGACAGAGCCCGGGAGGCAGCGGTGATCTCCATAGTCATGCTCGATGTCGTTGTCTCAAAAGCCCCGCAGTCCTCATGAAGTGTGTGACCGTTTCGTTGTGCTGAATAAGCCCACGATGATCTGGTGCCACGCTTGACAGAGCCATCGGTGTAGATAATGATATCATCTGGGTGGGAGTGCTGATCCACGAGTGCAAAAATTTCCGCATTGACGACGCCCGGGGCCCATTCTCTACAGCGGCGTGCAAGTATCTGGTGCTCTTCTTCTTCAGTGATCCGGCGGGGGGCTCTATGAGCTTTTTTATTCCCTTCTCTGCATGATATGTAGTGGCATCTGTGTTTATTTGTTGGTGATTTGTTCGTTTGCACGTTTTGATGTCGTTTCCATTTATCTGGCCTTGAAGGAAGAAGGATCGTCCTGACATATAGCGCCTGGCCCTGAAGAAATTGTGGTGAACGGTTTCATGATGATGTGCTCACAGCTGACTCTCTGGAGTGTGTTGTGATTGAATTCTGTTCGTGTAGTTATTAAGTGGTATGTGTTGGGTTCGGAGTGGAAAAATTGAGCTTTGAAATCTCCTTTGTGAGGTGACTGATTTTGTTACTGGGGTTTGGGTTAGCCAGGCGTCTGTAGCTCCCTCTTTCAATGTCTCCCTTAACCCATCTGTTCAGCAAAATTTATTTATTTGCTGTTTTTAGGATTTACTTTGCTGTATAAAAAGTTGTGATTGTGGCTCTTCTTGTGTCGACCTTTCTTAGCCAACTTTATCATTTCCGGGTGTATTTGACTATTCAGGGATCCGTTATTTTGATGTTATTAAGTGTAACAATTTGGTCAATATCTAGGACTAGTTGGAAGAGTTAAGATTTACAATAACGCAGACTCAAAGAGCAGGACTGAGGTGCAGCATATCTATTGCAGATGACATATGGTTAATAGGAGTGCATGATCATGAAACAGTTCATCACCACCTACTGGCATCATAGAAATTAGATAGATACAGCCGTCGGTGCAAACTTGATCGATTGAAAGATCAGGAGCGATAATCAATTCAGCCAAGGGGTCTGTGACAGTTCACATTTATCATCATCAAATAGCTTGACCTAAGCAGAACTTTGCCACCCCAGCAGTCCTCTGGAATTTCTCTCTCTCATAGGCCAGATGTCCCGCCTCTGCAGCCGTCATGTTCACCTCATCAGTTACATCCTGAATCCATCTTCTCCGTGGACTTCCTCGCTTTGCCGGTATACCTCCTTCCATGAGGTCTTCTCCAGCCCTTCGTGTCTTTTTATATGTCCAAAATACATCAATTTTCTCTTTCTTATTTGTAGCATCAGCCAGTTTTCTTTGTTTTTGATTTTCTGGATAGATCTATTTGTTCTCTTCTCTGTCCATGATATATGAAGGACTCTTCTGTAACACTTATATTCTCTCTCTCTCGCACGATCATTCTAATTGTGATATTTCACAGCCTTTGCCAAGAAGGCAATTTTACAATTGTCCCAAGCCAAACCCACAAGGCAGCAGGTTGCTATTTTCTTTCAGGGCAGGTACCCATAGACGACCTGCTCTCCCGGGTTGATGAGCGTCATCTGCCCAGCTAACCGTCTTTTTAGGGACAACTTGGTTTGCCTTCCGTCCAATGTTTTGTGCGATTTGCTCCGCTAGCCTTTGATTGTCCCCAAACTACAAGGCAGTAGTAGTTCCGTGCAAGCAGAAACGCGCACTGGCTTCAACCTACACTGGGCTTTCCAGTTTTCTGCATGTTTGGGTCGTCCGCTCACCCTTGTGCCTGCCACGCACATCTGCCCACTGGTGGGTCCAACCGTGCATCTTCCGCATGCGTGCTGGCTCTGCCCTGGTGCCTGCCTCACCATTTCCGTCAGTTCCCCCTGTGCTCACATTTGCCTGGGCTGTCCGTACCTGGGGCTTAATTCGGGCCCCCACCCCTGCGCTGGGAGCCTGGGTTTCGCCATATGTGTGTCCACCCGTGCATCATCCGCATGCGTGCTCGCTCTGCCCTGGTGCCCATCGCTCAAGCTACAGACGCCCACCTATGATTTTGTACAAAACGAATAATGCTATATAGTTACAGCTCTAAGTATTTTGGAAAAGAAAAATGAGAAGCAAAGATGTTTTATTGATCATTGTGTTTATAAGCATATAAAACATATTACACACATGTTGCTTAAGAAAGTCAATTCTTGACACACATAAACCAGAAGTGACTACCACAAGACAGTAAGTTACAGATAGGTCATAGGGTCACGTATACAATGATGTATCAAATGTTTTAGTTTTCTTCTTCTTTGCGTTCGTTCTTTACAACCAATTTTAGTCACTCTTTGTGATAAGTTTGATCTTTGCCAAGAACGTGTATACGTTGCACATTGGTTTGGTAGGCCTCTTCTTCTTTGCGTCGTTCTTTACGACCAATTTTAATCACTCTTTGTGATATGTTTGATCTTTGCCAAGAACGTGTATACGTTGCACATTGGTTTGTAGGCCCCTAAACGCATAGACTTCTACACGCTTAGGACATGTGCATCCGATTTCAGCCAAACCTCCTTAGTCGCTCTTACGACATGCGTGGCAGGTAAAAGTGATTCTATTCTTTACACCCCAAATTTGGGCCCCGGTAATCACTCGGGCGAATGTTTTAGTTATTATCAAGACAATGTTAAACTCTGTGCACGCTGGAAAATTATATCAGAACGAACCTTACAAAAAATATAACCATTTTTTTATTTGACGGAGTTAGAGAAATTGTAATACAATTACCACCCAACACCGCAACGAGCAGGACAATGACAGGTGGAATAAGAGATAAGGAGCAGAAGGTAGCGATGGATAGGACACACACTGAGGAAACCCCCTTACAGTATCACAAGACAGGCTCTCCGATGGAACCCCAGGGCAATAGAAGTAGGGGAAGACCCAGGAACACCTGGAGACGAGAGTTGGAGATAGAAAGCAAGAAAATGGTGAGTGGAGAGATCTGGAAAAGATGGCCTTGGATAGACGGGCTTTGAAGGCCTTGGTCGCGGACCTGTGCTTCCCTAGGGGCGAAGAAGAAGACCACAACGAGCACTACTATTCAGATACAATGGTTTCAAGACAAAGGTCACACACAAATAAACAATGACCTGCAGAAATTTCAGAGACTGCAGGAAACACCACATACGAGGCAATTGCCAGAATCTTCTAATATCCTGAATGCTGAACGGCACAACAGGAATAGATGAAAACAAGAAAGTGAAATGGGGTGAACAACATCACTTCAACAGAATTATCTTGAATTTGGTGTCTCATTTTGTTGTGGCCAGTCCGGAGACAAAGCATGACAGTCTGGTCTTTTCCTGACGGTTACACCATTCTTCTTGTGTTTTTCTCTCTTCCATTTTGCTTTGCAGTGCCCTCTGGCAACGCTATTGTATTGACTGGTTCATTAGTCTCTTGCATGTATTTTTCTCCTTACTCTGGTACCTTGCTGTCTTGTCTGTCCTCCATTGGCTTAAGTCCTGACACTGTTTTCAGTATCTCTATGTGAATAGAGTTCATGACTTCAGGGATGATCCATGAGACCTAATTTGTTAACTTGACTTAATTTGACAAATTGTGTCCTTGTGGTCCAGGCTTCTATGCCATACTCAGTATAAAAATATTGAATGAAGATCAATAAGCAACAAATAAATAACATGCAACATAACAAATAAATAACATGCAGATTGATAACAAGTTTGATGTTTCTGAACGCAGGTTCAACTGTGGATCATACTGGATTCATATCTATATTTGGACTTCTGAAAATGACAAACTGAAAGTACATCACCAAAACCATACAAAACAGGACAAAAGACATACTAGTTGGTACTTAAACATGTTAGTATCCATTCAAAACAGGACAAAAGACATACTAGTTGGTACTTAAACATGTTAGTATCCATTCAAAACCATACAAAACAGGACAAAAGACATACTAGTTGGTACGTAAACATGTTAGTATCCATTCAAAACAGGACAAAAGACATACTAGTTGGTACGTAAACATGTTAGTATCCATTCAAAACCATACAAAACAGGACAAAAGACATACTAGTTGGTACGTAAACATGTTAGTATCCATTCAAAACCATACAAAACAGGATAAAAGACATACTAGTTGGTACGTAAACATGTTAGTATCCATTCAAAACAGGATAAAAGACATACTAGTTGGTACGTAAACATGTTAGTATCCATTCAAAACCATACAAAACAGGATAAAAGACATACTAGTTGGTACGTAAACATGTTAGTATCCATTCAAAACCATACAAAACAGGACAAAAGACATACTAGTTGGTACGTAAACATGTTAGTATCCATTCAAAACCATACAAAACAGGACAAAAGACATACTAGTTGGACGTAAACATGTTAGTATCCATTCAAACCATACAAAACAGGATAAAGATCATACTAGTTGGTACGTAAAACATGTTAGTATCCATTCAAAACCATACAAAACAGGATAAAAGACATACTAGTTAGGTACAAACATGTTAGTATCCATTCAAAACAGGATAAAAGACATACTAGTTGGTACGTAAACATGTTAGTATCCATTCAAAACCATACAAAACAGGATAAAAGACATACTAGTTAATGTTGTACGTAAACATTAGTATACCATTCAAAACAGGAAAAAGACATACTAGTTGGTACGTAAACATGTTAGTATCCATTCAAATAAAACAGGAAAAGACATACTAGTTGTACGTAAACATTTAGTATCCATTCAAAACAGGACAAAAGACATACTAGTTGGTACGTAAACATGTTAGTATCCATTCAAAACCATACAAAACAGGACAAAAGACATACTAGTTGGTACGTAAACATATTAGTATCCATTCAAAACAGGACAAAAGACATACTAGTTGGTACGTAAACATGTTAGTATCCATTCAAAACCATCAAAACAGGACAAAAGACATACTAGTTGTACGTAAACATGTTAGTATCCATTCAAACATGGACAAAGACATACTAGTTGGTGAACATGTTAGTATCCATTCAAAACAGGACAAAAGACATACTAGTTGGTACGTAAACATGTTAGTATCCATTCAACATAACAGACAAGACATACTAGTGTAGAACATTTAGTATCCATATCTGATGTTTACATGCATAGTATTTATTCTAAAAATATACAGAAAATACCTTTAAAACAACACAATTAATAAAACATACGGCCATACAAACAAATTGATCAACCAATAAAAACTCAGTATAACAGTTATCATTAATGGGAAACATTCCAGTGTTTCAAGCTTCCATGTCATGGAATGAACATCAAGGACGGCTATACAATTTTCTAATATGAATTTGATTAATGGAAATGGTATAATTCCAACCCTATTTATGTTCTGACTGTATCCATGGCAATGCTGAACAGGACAAACACTAGACAGATAACTCCAATGTTATTCTGATACATACATGCTGATGTCCCTTCTGTCGTTACATAATAACATCAGAATCTGAACTGTTTCACACCCGTAACACAATATCTGAGTTTCAACTGTGTTACACTTTGATAATGTGTGCTGCACAAGCTGATACTGGTGAGTTAGAGTTAGATGCAAGCATCTGTACGTCTACGACCATGTGAGCATATGTACCTCCAACAACACCAGTCGTAAGTCGACCTGGATTTAAGCAGCAACAACCCCCAATATCCTAGGAAGATAGAAGATAATGGAAACTTATCAGGATTACAAAAACTATAACATTTCAAAGCATAAACATAAATAAAATATGTTAGATTATATTATGAGCAGGCTGGAAAGCCGCTGCCATGGTATAATTCATTATTGTTATTGTTGTTTTTGTAAAACTACAGTTTCTTTCTTTCTTTCTCGAATCCTGTATGCCTCACAGCGTCAGGTCAGGAAGAGATTTCTAAAACGGGCCCTAGTATGCGCTTCGTAGATAGTCTCTTTCGCGCCTCTGTTATCTCTGAGGTCCATCTTTTGCGTGGCCGGCCTTTTGCTTTGTACCCATTGTATCGGAGCAGCATTGCTCTTTGGGGTGCACTGTCTGATGGTAATCTGCTTACGTGACCGAACCATTTAATTTGTTGTTTCTTGATGAAGTCTAGTACTGATGTTGTACCCACTTTTTTCCTGATGTCTTCATTTCTCAACCGGTCTCTTCTTGTTACACCCAGCATTCTGCGTAGACACTTCATCTCTGTTGTGACTAGTTTTCTTCTATCGTTTGTTGTCAGCGTCCAGGTTTGGCACTGGTAACATAATGTACTACAGTACTTTGTTTATAAGTGTTTCACCATTGTTTCATAGTTTTATTGCAGTCGTCTCCTATATCAATAATAAAATTCATTAGAAAAGTTTTCAAATAAAATTCCTACAAAATATCTTTATCATCTTCAAATTGCATCGTGGACCCTCACCGGTGCTACACAGTTTGTGCACTGTCGCCGAGATCTTTCTGTGCAATGTGCTACAAAGTTTGTGCACTGTCGCTGAGATCTTTCTGTGCAATGTGCTACAAAGTTTGTGCACTGTCACTGAGATCTTTCTGTGCAATGTGCTACAAAGTTTGTGCACTGTCACTGAGATCTTTCTGTGCAAGCAAGAAATTGGAGCACACATGGTTATTCACCAAAGTGCAATGATGATGGTCCTTTCAATCAATCAATCTGATTATATTCTTCAGCAATCAATTTTCTACATTGAGATATCTAAACAGAGAGATAAGTCACCTTCATGAATCCAGTCTTCTGTGATCAGTTTCTCATGTTCAGATATCTAAACAGAGAGATGAATCACCTCCATGAATCCAGTCTTCTGTGATCAGTTTCTCATGCTCAGATATCTAAACAGAGAGATAAGTCACCTCCATGAATCCAGTCTTCTGTGATCAGTTTCTCATGTTCAGATATCTAAACAGAGAGATGAGTCACCTCCATGAATCCAATCTTCTGTGATCAGTTTCTCATGTTCAGATATCTAAACAGAGAGATGAGTCACCTCCATGAATCCAATCTTCTGTGATCAGTTTCTCATGTTCAGATATCTAAACAGAGAGATGAGTCACCTCCATGAATCCAATCTTCTGTGATCAGTTTCCCATGCTCAGATATCTAAACAGAAAGATGAGTCGCTTCCATGAATCCAGCCTGGCTCTGCATCCAGTAGAGTTTGGTCCAGCTAATCTTTCTTAGGAAGTTAGTTTGTTCCTTTCGAGCCAAAGGCGGTACATAGGGCAGAGGTTTTAGATCTCCATGTGATGCGGTTCGTGCTAGCAGTTGGAGATCTTGTATGGTTTTACATCCCAATAGTTTACTTTCTTGTTGGATGGTTCTTCGAAGAGTGGTCTTTGGTCTTCCACGTTTTCTTTTCCCAACTGGTGACCACATAAGGACTTGTCGATTTAGTCTCTTTTCGTCTGATCTAAGAACATGACCTAAATATTTCCACCTTCGTTTCCTTATAATATTTGATACGGGTTGTTGGTGTGTTCTATCTCTCACTGTGTTGTTAGAAACGAAATCACTCCATTTTACTTTTAATAATTTTCGGAGACATTTATTCTCAAAGCTGTCCAGTTTCTTATCAATTTTCTTTGTTGATTTCTAACTTTCACAACCATAGGTCAGTACAGGAATCACACATGACCTAAATAATTTAACTTTTGTGCATATACTACAGTCTTGAGATTGCCAGATATTCGTTAATTTAGTGAAGGCCCTAGCTGCTATAGCAATACGAGAGTTTATTTCTTTCATTGTGTCTCCGTTGTTTGACACTTTACTACCCAAATATGTAAAATGTTCAACTTCTTAGAAAGGCGAGAAGTGAAAATTAGTATCCTGTTGATGACCAGCAAAACACACCAGCCAACCCAACCTCCTAGTGGTGTAAAGAGGGGAAACTTTGACCCGATGTGAAAGGCTAAAAAGGACTGGCTAGGCAAGTGGGATGGAACTCCTAGGTCAGTTTTTTTGGTGACACAATTCAGTACTCTATAATGTGTTATTGATTTACCCCATCATCTCTGATATTCCTGCTTATTATATATTTGCAAGAGACAAAACTGTTAAACTTTACTTGATATATTATGTGAGTGACATCTCTGTATACTTCCATGTACTGTATCCTGATCTCCATATTGAACAAACATAGCCTGAACATCAATTGATTCAAACAATTCGCTTAGATGAACATCTGATTCAAACAATTTGCTTAGATGAACATCCGATTCCAACAATTCGCTTAGATGAACATCTCATTCCAACAATTCGCTTAGATGTACATCTGATTCCAACAATTCGCTTAGATGAACATCTGATTCCAACAATTCGCTTAGATGTACATCTGATTCCAACAATTCGCTTAGATGAACATCTCATTCCAACAATTCGCTTAGATGAACATCTCATTCCAACAATTTGCTTAGATGAACATCTCATTCCAACAATTCGCTTAGATGTACATCTGATTCCAACAATTCGCTTAGATGAACATCTCATTCAAACAATTTGCTTAGATGAACATCTCATTCCAGCAATTCGCTTAGATGTACATCTGATTCCAACAATTCGCTTAGATGAACATCTCATTCCAACAATTCGCTTAGATGAACATCTGATTCACTTTTTCATATCCATATCAGAATAATAAGTCTATGTCTAATTCATCTTCGAAATCATTACGCACAAGTTCTACAGCTTGCTCTGTTGTTATCCTTTTAGAGTGACATTTTCTGAAATAACTTTTACAGTACAACAAATTTTCACAAACGTGTCCGTTGTGACTGTACAAAATGTATCTTTGGTCACCAACAAGTGATATATCGGGGTGAGGGATGTTATATCTCAGACCAATAGATCGGGATCTCAGGGTTCTAACAGTTAAATTCAACATTGACATAGTCCTGGCTAATGCACGGTTCTAACAGTTAAATTCAACATTGATATAGTCCTGACTAATGCAGGGTTCTAACGGTTAAATTCAACATTGACATAGTCCTGGCTAATGCATGGTTCTAACAGTTAAATTCAACATTGACATAGTCCTGGCTAATGCACGGTTCTAACAGTTAAATTCAACATTGATATAGTCCTGACTAATGCAGGGTTCTAACGGTTAAATTCAACATTGACATAGTCCTGGCTAATGCACGGTTCTAACAGTTAAATTCAACATTGATATAGTCCTGGCTAATGCATCGGTTCTAACAGTTAAATTCAACATTGATATAGCCCTTTGGCTAATGCACGGTTCTAACAGTTAAATTCAACATTGACATAGTCCTGACTAATGAAAAAGAAAATTCACAATTACCTTCACAAAAGACTTAAGGTCAGAAGGCAGGATCAAAATATGTGGTGTGACTGGCAGGCGTCGTAAGCTTCCCACAATTCATAATCCACATTGACATCATCCATAGGTGGATACAATGGATAGTAGCTATTGAAACAATAGAAGAAATATTCAGTTTCATTCACAATTCATTGTCAAATCAATCATATTCAGTTTCATTCACAATTCATTGTCAAATCAATCATATTCAGTTTCATTCACAATTCATTGTCAAATCAATCATATTCAGTTTCATTCACAATTCATTGTCAAATCAATCATATTCAGTTTCATTCACAATTCATTGTCAAATCAATCATATTCAGTTTCATTCACAATTCATTGTCAAATCAATCATATTCAGTTTCATTCACAATTCATTGTCAAATCAATCACAAGATTTTAATGGATGCCAAGAACTATTTTTTAAAACTGCCAGTTTTTCTCTGAAAAAGTCTCACTAAAGTACCTATAGATATTCCCTTAGCCTTGAGATTCAATGGATCTCACTTCGAATGGGATATTTCATGCGAGTTGATGCTTTTGTCTGGCACATTTTACATCAGCAAGCTATCTTAGTCTGTCTTCATTTCTCAGACAAGTATTCAGAGTCTGCATCTAGCTGGACATGTCCCTGAAAAGTTCTTCCCAGTTTACCGTATGAATGTCTAACACCTTCAAGTCTTGTTTCCAGACATCTTTACAGCGAACTCTCCCACAGTTATCTTGCCAGGACTTGATGGTTATGATAAACTACTAACAACTACCTGATATAATTTTGTGATGTACCTTGGATACATACCATGCAGTGAAGTATGAATACCATGAGTATATGTGATGTGAATTATGTATTATTAAATGTAGATACCTGTGTTGGTGGAGAATGTGTTGAGTTAAACGTCCCAGTCGATCTAATCCACCTTGAAGACCTCTGTTGGGAAAAAATATGTTCACATTTCAAAATAATTGTTAGTAGAAACTACATAATACACGGACTATACAGAATCAATGTCTGCATACTCTAATGCCCATATCCCTTCCCCCTATAGATGTTTAGCTGCTGCTGGTGTGTGTGTGTGTGTGTGGTGGTGGTGGTTGGTGTATGTGTGACCCACACACTAAAAGGACAGCAGACCTTCATGCAAAAATCAGTCAGAAGCGCCATACCAGGAACTCTGACTATGCTTGAATTCATAGCAGGCGGGCGCAAGAAGGTGTTTCATCATCAAGGTGTGTATCCTTTATAGGACGTTGCTCTCTTTGCAACACATCTGAAATTCACTCTGTCTCTTGCCAGTTCACCCACTTTCCGATGGTCATATTCATGGTTTCTTTAATATCTTGTAGCCATCTTCTTCTTGGTCTGCCTCTACGTCCTGGAACCCTGCCCTCTAATATTGTTCTTTCCAGGCCATAGTGACATTTGATGTGACCAAAGTATCTAATTTTTCTGTAAGAAGGTGTTTAGCTAGCTGAAAGTGTCAATGGCGCAGCCCTTAGTAACGATTTCAGCTTTTTCTCAAACACAGAAAATCAGGATACCCATTTTCAACTGAGTGACTGGAGAATCAATGTATGGCAGGGGACACAATGATAAAAATGAAAGCAAAATTTCACACAAAAATTAGTCAGAAGCGACATACCAGGCATCCTGACTATGCCTGAACGGGCGAACGCAAGAAGAGGAATCAGTGCCAGCACTTACAGGTAGAGTAGGGCCAGTACTTACAGGTAGAGTAAGGCCACCAATTACAGGTAGAGTAGGGCCACCACTTACAGGTAGAGTAGAGTCTTTGGTCAGTCATGGTTCACTAAACATGACTTCTGTTATCTTATTCAAAGTGCATTTTTGCAGTCCCATCCGTAGAACCTGCTTCATTAATTAGGTGTGATGAGGAACTATGATAGAGACTGTCACTCAGGCATCGGACTTTACAGTCATCAACAGATTGGTTATTGGTTACTAAACTGACATCATTGCACTCGGGCAGACCCATAGGTGCTCAGTCTCCCCAACAGATATAGAAGAGTATGCATACTGATGGTTCCCGTGGCTCGCTGATTAAACACACTTCTCACTCTGCCCCTCAGGCATCCAGTTCTACTTGTACAACGGGTAACCTCATACTGCTTAAAGTGCTGGATCTATTCAACATCTATTTTAGTGTCTTCATCCAACAGGCAGTTGCGAAGAGACAGAACATCCCCTTATCCATCTTCAACTCCCCAACAATCAATGCTGTTGATGCAAGCCTGCCCGCTCTCTCATTGCTTAAACACCCACATGCCCAGGACAGTATATCCACGTAAGCCGCTGGAGGTTAGAAACTTCTATAGACGACATCCACTCACACTGAAACCTGCCTTCTGGATCTTGTGGAAGCATCGACTGAAAGTCAGATACAACAACGACCCCAGTAAATGAAGTCCCAGAGATCCAATGGAGGGCAGCAGTAACGGCCTCAACCTCCATCCTCATACTAGAAGTCTTCTTCTTCTTCGTGTTCGTTCTTTATGACCAATTTTAATCACTCTTTGTGATATGTTTGATCTTTGCCAAGAACGTGTATACGTTGCATATTGGTTTGATAGGCCCCTAAACGCATAGACTTCTACACGCTTAGGACACATGCATCCGATTTCAGCCAAACCTCCTTAGTCGCCTCTTACGACATGCGTGGCAGGTAACAGTGGTTCTATTCTTTACACCCCAAATTTGGGCCCGGTAACCACTCGGGCGATACTAGAAGTAGTTGTCCTGTACGCTCCACTTCACTCTGTGACAACTTTACCATGCGCATTAGCCAAGAAACCCCAGCATGACTTATCACGATGAACCGACCCATCGGTATATACAACAACATCATCATCCCTTGCATTATCATCTATTAGCTGCGAGATCAGCCTTCATATTGCCCCAATCCCTACATTCTCCTACACGGGTAATGATAACGTTGAGATAGTTGGTCATGCTACCATCTATTGGGATCCATTCTTCCCTTTTGGTAGGGTCGCAACCGTGGTCACCTGGCCAATTGTTCTCTCAGCCTGGGCCATCCACGACATGCCACGCTTGATTCTCGTGCCTGTAACATTATTAGTGTTCTTGTGCAGTGGATGTCTCTTGTCAGCAGTAACCGGCATATATGCCTTGGTTTGGGCGATTGCATGATGGGAGCGTAGTGACAGAAGGCCAAGCATATATTTCATTCTCTCAATGGGGGTATCTCTAGTGCAGCCAAGGACTATACGCATACCGTCTCAAACAGAGCTGCAAACTACCCATCCAACAGCACAATGGTACCTCAGGACTGAAAAAAGCCTACAATGCTATTAGCAAAAAGTCATCATAACGTATGAGATCAAATAATAAAATAGATGAATGTATGAACAATGTTCTTGATCTTTAAATCTCTCATTATCTGTTGATATATTTTACTGTTTTATTATTCTTGATTACTTCTTATACTATTGTCACTGTTTTGCTTGAATGTCCTGGACTACATAAAACTAAACACGAACTTCTCCCACCACACCCATCTGTTTATACCCTTTACACTTGTCTTTAACAACTACAGAACATATGCAACGCATGCAGATTCTACCATATGGCATTAGCTGCTCAAGAGTGAAAACTCACAGCACTGGTTGGAAGAAGGAGAATACTATTGTCACTGATAGTTTATGTTACATCGGTGAAGCTTCAGAACTAGTAACCTGACACTTATAATTTGTGAGAATCTATCACTTTAGCAAGGAAAAGAAAGAACAAGATGCACAACATTGACATGCACACAATGAACAAATTACATTATCTTGTTTTGCACCAGTTACTTACACTGACAATTCAGATTTTGTTAGGTGCATCAATATGTCCGTTGAGGTCATACCAATCACTACACCGTTGACACAAATTGTAGATGGGTCAGATACAAAGATCATATGTTTCATCAATTCCTTCTCTACACCAAGTCTCTGGAGTAATGGTTTGAGGAAAAAAAAGTATCATGTTTAATTTAATTCTTAGATCGAGAGCCACAGCAGCGTAGTGATCAGTTTTTTCACGGACCATTATCTATATCTGCAGTAGCATAGTGGTTAGTGTACTTGCTTTCAAGGTGAGTGGTCACATGATCATATTCCCCACATTTTGTCCGACAATAATGGCTCTTGAGTAAAACCAGACTTAATTGGGCACCAGATAACACTAGGAAGTAAAGGCAGATGAAGTGATGTTGACCATATCAGCCATCATGTGTCGGACCGAGTCATATGTGCAATTTCTTCATGAGATCCCTACGATTGTTGCTGGAGCTATGAAGTTCATGCTTTGTGCAATACTCTCTGTATTTCTGCTGACAGGGACAGAGCCATATGGGGGAAACCCAGTGCAGTGACATCAATCCTTTGTCTTTGGACTCTTCACAATTTGTGCTTATAACTGATTGAGGTAATTCCCCACTGTGCCAATCTGCTGTGCTTATAACTGGTTGAGGTAATTCCCCCTCTCCCCACTCGTGCCAATCTGCTGTGCTTATAACTGATTGAGATAATCCCCCCCACTCGTGCCAATCTGCTGTGCTTATAACTGGTTGAGGTAATCCTCCACACTTGTGCCAATCTGTCAGCCTCATCATTACCCTTGCCAACCTTTCAGCCTCACCATTACCCTGCTAATCTGTCACCCTCAGCATTACCTTCACCAATCTGTCACCCTCAGCATTACCCTTGCCAATCTGTCAGCCTCACCATTACCTCTGCCAATCTGTCGCCCTCAGCATTACCTTCGCCAATCTGTCACTCCCAGCATTACCTATGCCAATTTTCATCATTACCCTTGCCAATCTGTCAGCCTCACCATTAACAGGTATGCTGCAATAAGATCTTGATACTTATTATATCCCAACTCTTTATAACTGCTGATATAGTGAATCTTATGTTATTTTGTTGAGCATTCTTATGACTATATATATCAATGTATCTAGGGAAAATAAGTACTGACCTCTGACCCATCTGGGTTATGACTGGTTAAATGGTAAGGTGACTGAGGGTACACACTGTGACATGTGTGTACATCTCGGCTTGAGGACACAATAATCACTTTACAACCAAGGCTAAAAATAGATAGATCATTCAAGAGATCACAATTAGACTCTTACAATTAGTCTACAAAATAAAGCTCATTTTAAATATTATTTTCAGATGTCAGTTTCACAAAAAATGTGCATTACAATTTTGATGTTGTAAGATAATTTTAGGTTGTATATGAGATAATTTTAGGTTGTATATGAGATAATTTTAGGTTGTATATGAGATAATTTTAGGTTGTATATGAGATAATTTTAGGTTGTATATGAGATAATTTTAGGTTGTATATGAGATAATTTAGGTTGTTTATGAGATAATTTCAGGTTTTTGAGATGATTTCGGCTCAATGAGATAATTTTAGGTTGTATATGAGATAATTTTAAGTTGTAGAGATAATTTTAGGTTGTATATGAGATGATTTTAGGTGTATATAGATGATTTTAGGTTGTATATGAGATAATTTTAGGTTGTATATGAGATAATTTTAAGTTGTATGAGATAATTTTAGGTTGTATATGAGATGATTTAGGTTGTATATGAGATGATTTTAGGTTGTATATGAGATGATTTCGGTTGTATATGGATAATTTGTTATATATGAGATGATTTCAGGTTGTATATTATGAGATGATTTCAGGTTGTATATAAGATTTTAGGTTGTATATATATGAGATAATTGCTACATAAAGACTTACTTACTGCTAAACAAGGACTTACTGTTGTGTGGCTTGTCCAATCTCAAGCATCTGCTTGATGAATAATTCCTCATATAAATCCTCCACATCACCACTCTGCAGGACAACAATTATTTAGAAAAGTAACCACAACGTCTTAGAAACAAGATTGGATGTGACAGAAACCAGAATGAATGTACAGGGGTCACACAGTCAGGGATGTCCCCGAATATTTAATGTGATAACATTGGATGCGACAGAAACCAATGTGAATGTACAGTGGTCACAGTCAGAGATGTGACAACATTGGATGCGACAGAAACCAATGTGAATGTACAGTGGTGAGAGATGTGACAGAGACCATTATGAATGTATAGTGGTCACAGTCAGAGATGTGACAACATTGGATGCGACAGAAACTAATGTAATGTACAGTGGTCACAGTCAGGATGTCATCAAACATTTAATGTGACAATATTGGATGCTACAGAAACCAATGTGAATGTACAGTGGTCACAGTCATGGATGTGACAAAACACTACATGTGGCAGAATAGCACTGAAAGTGACTACAATGTCACATAGCAACAAGTGATATGATAGCAATAACAAAAGCAGCAACAACAATAACTATAGCAACAAAAACTAAGCATCATCATTATCATGTGCTGTCTTAACATTGAAAGTTGTCAGAAATAGATTTCCAGCAAATTCTGTTTATTGCCCTGAAGATGCACACAGACAGGCTGCTTTCCTGTCCCACTTCTTGTAGTTTCCCTTCCAATTATATCAAGTCTTCACCCTTGCTCTCAACAATCTATTCTAATATGGTTTTCAACAAGGTCAAATACTATATCAAATTGATGTGCTTAAAACACTGCAGATATCAAACGTGTTTAAATGATTTCTTTCAATTATTCTCTTTTCACTTTTTAGCTGCTGTAGCACTTTGTATTAGTTCCTCTCACAATTTTCAGCATTAAATTTTCACACATTTTCAGCATTAGAATTTTCCTTTCAAAATTTTCAGCATTAGAATTTTCTTTCCACACATTTTCAGCATTAGAATTTTCTTTCCACACATTTTTATATTTTTAAATGAGGAAATAAAATGATTAACAATTTGCAACTTTCCTCCCCACATTTTCAGCATTAGAATTTTCCTTTCCACATTTTCAGCATTAAATTTTCCTTTCCAACATTTCAGCATTAATTTTCTTCCCACATTTCAGCATTAGAATTTTCTTTCCACACATTTTTATATTTTTAAATGAGGAAATAAAATGATTAAACATTTACATTATCAACTTTCACTCCCACATTTCAGCATTAGAATTTTCTTTCCACATATTTTCAACATTCAAATTTTTTTCCAAAAATTGTCAGCGTTCTAATTTTCTACCCCCACATGTTCAATATTAGTTTCCCTTGACATATAAAATGTAAGTAATTATGCTTTCTTGTAATATAAATAGATGACAGAATCAGTAACGATAACTCTGTACTTACATTTATCATTGCATTCTTTGTATCTACAAATGGGCCCATCTGAAAATGAGATCAAATACTCATTGTAAGAAAGATACACACAATTTATCAAATATGTAAAAGCCAGGTATAAAATTGATCAAATATGTAAGAGCCAGGTAAATTGATAAATTAGTATAGCTGGTAAATTGATCAAATATAGTAATGAGTAGGCTAATAAATTGATCAAATATGTAAGAGTCTGGCATAAAATTGATCAAATATGTAAGAGTCTGGCATAAAATTGATCAAATATGTAAGAGTCTGGCATAAAATTGATCAAATATGTAAAAGCCAGGCATAAAATTGATCAAATATGTATAGCCTGGCATAAAATTGATCAAATATGTAGAGCCAGGTATAAAATTGATCAAATATATGAGCCAGGATAAAATTGATCAAATATGTAAGAGCCAGGCATAAAATTGATCAAATATGTATGAGCCAGGCATAAAATTGATCAGATATGTATGAGCCAGGCATTCTTCTTCTTCGAAGGCTCCATATCGACCACTCGTTAACCACTCTTTGTGATTTGCATGTGGTCTGAGCCATTGTACATTGTGCCAGTTATGCACCTACAAGTAGACCAGCACCTCCAATTTCTGCGATGTTTTTTATTTACTGGGGTAGCTTCCCTAGATCCTACATCAGTTGCCTTGTAGGTCACAGTGTTACTATTCTTTGCTTCCTTGTGGCCCTGGCAACACACGGGTGGAGTGCATAACTCTGGCAACAATCATAGTAGTCTCTAGCAAAAAATACTCTTGTGTACAGAACGATGTAGTCCAGATTCAAACCCACAATTTTCGGAACAGATGCTTAACCACAGAAACCACCTACCAAGACAGTGTCGCCAGCACATCTCAATTTATTGATAGTATGTCCCCATACTACTATTCCAGTCATCAAATCAAGTTATTGAGGCAAAGAAGTCAACTAAGCACAGTACTATTGAAGCTCACTAGTTAGGGAGATACTTACCAGAATACACAAGTCTGGCTTGTCTCTCTTGACATAACCGATCAGATCTGACAAAGGTGAGTAATCTAGGCAATCCCTAGGACAATATGGTCCAGCAGATACAAATATTCTCAGCAGACCAGCTGGAAAATAGGAAAAATATATTCAAACAATTAGACATTTATAGGTCATCGGAATAGCATCATGTCCATTTGGGTACTAAAAAAAAGTAAAGGAACCCTTTTTCATACCATGAAGTATATTGTGAATATCTCCCATATTTTTCCTTGACTATCATCATATGATGTGTGATGTGGTCAACATTGTTATATGATGTGTGATGTGGTCAACATTGTTATATGATGTGATGTGGTCAACATTAGTCATATGATGGTGATGTTATTTTGATGTGGTCAACATTGTCATATGATGGTGTCAACATTTTTATATGATGTGGTCAACATTGTTATATGATGTGTGATGACAACATTGTCATATGATGTGGTCAACATTGTCATATGATGTGTGATGTGGTCAACATTGTCATATGATGTGTGATGTGGTCAACATTGTTATATGATGTGTGATGTGGTCAACATTGTCATATGATGTGTGATGTGATCAACATCATACCGGCCTCCTTTACTTCCCAGTGCTTTTCTAGCATCTAATGGGTCTGGGTTGACCTAAAAGCTGTTATGGTTGGAAAAATTTCAGTATGTCCATTTGGGTTTTAGATTCTTTGGTCTAGCATTTGGGTTGAATTTATTTTTTGCAGTCCTTGGAGAGTCTGCAGTGCTTTATAGTATATTGTCCTTAATGCCTGGTCTAGTGGTTAGGATTCCTGGCTTTTACCCAGGATTCGATTCCGGCATCTGAATATTTTTCAACTTGGGCGCCCATTACTACGCTTCATTGACACCTGCAAGTGTGATCTAACTTCATGCAGAATAGACATCGAAAAATTGAGAGCGATTGGCCAAAGACATGCAGGCAAGGCGAGCAGCAGTGATGGCTCCAAAAAAAATGATATCACATATGGAAGCAAAAGAGAGTGCAGAAGGCAGCGAGACAATCCTCTATATCAGGTCAAGTTTCACCAGCAGCAACTGAGGCAAGGATTGCCACTCCAGAATATGTCATTACATCCACAACCGATGTTGTGATTTAGCACAGAACACACTATGTGATACAAAACATATTGTCTCCTTAGACAAAGAGACCAATGAGGCTGCCTATTTAAAGATTGCAGCTCCAGTTGAGTTTTACCAGAGCCCAATATAAACTTATGGGCCTTCGGACTCAGGTAAGAATTATGGGAAATCAGACCACAACTATACCATGTGACCCCGCATTCCAGTATTGGTGTATATAGACGCATTCATTTTAAAAGCAACACAAAATGATAAAACGAAGTTATATTATCCAACAAGTTTAACGATAAGGAATATCAATATGAATATTTTTCACTAATAAATAACCATGGACTCACAGAATTGAGTAAAATTGCAAAAAAGCTTGCAGTGTTCTATCAAACATATATATTCTAGCCCCTCTCTGATCTAGGTCAGGATTCCCAGTCAGTTGTTGGCCTAGTTATCTAGAGTCGGCAGTGGTTTAACAAACAGACTAGCAAGTGCTTCTTATATTCAAGATGTCCCAAGACCAAATTTAGTTTTGTTTGAAGATTTTCTAAGTGGAGGAAGCATATTCTTTCCAACTGACTTCTTTTGAGCCTGAGCATTTTGTTATATACTGGATGTTTTTTATGTCTGGTAAACGTGGAATATTGGCAGAGGATTTCTGTGTCTATTCTATCCTCCTGTGACTGCAGGAACATGTGCTTGTTTTCATTGCAGCCACTGTGGTTGATTAGTCCCACAATCTTGGGATCGAGGAAAAGTCCCACAATCTGTTCGTGTTAGTTTCTTCATCAATGTTGTTCTAAGTACAAGTTCCTATGTCTGAACTTTTCTACTTGGTGTTTCCACATGAATCTTGGATCAAATATGGACTTAGGTAAGTTAGTGAGTTCTTCTGATTTAGTGACAGTCCTCTTATTTTTAATTCAAGAGATGTGTGAGATAGTTTGATGTGTGCAAGATAGAGTGAGGTGTGTGTGTGTATGTGAGTCAACTAAAAATGCAGTCACAGAAAAATTGTTTAACCAGTTCATGTTACACCACATGCCACACAACATACCATTCTCTTGGTCATTGATAGCTTCAGGAAATGGTAATGGCACCGACTGAAATAAAAGCAAGACATGTAAAATTGTATAACCTTAAACAATAAGTAACATGTACATACAAATTATGTCAACATGTCAGCAGTAAAAGTAAGTAACATGTACACGCACACACACACTATGTCAACAAGTCAGCAGTAAAAGTAAGTAACATGTACACAAAATTCAACATGTCACAGTAAATGTAAGTAAAAGAACCTGTTTTCATACCATGAGGTACAGAGAATACATTGTTAGGCCAATATTTTTCATCGCTTATTCAAGGGATCTCTGTCTGGGACATGAGATGGCCTGGAGAACGTGAAGTTTACACATAACCAATAATTAGGTCAAAGTGTCAGTAAGTTGTTCTAGAATGATCCATAAAAAAATCACTTACTAATTAAACATTTATCACAACATTTCTTACCTGGTAAATATTTTTCACTGCAAATTTTTTTCCAGTAACGTTTGCTCCCTCACAGGCAATAATCTAGATATTGATTTAAAATAGAAAATTAACCCATAAAAATATTAACAAGAGCAAAACATAAAATCCATTTAATAATTTTCACATTGGACAAAATAACATATTTGAAAAAAATTGATCAAAGACAAAAATTTGAAGGACCAAATTAACACAATATTATTCTGAGATACTAAAAAGTGCAGAACAAACTACAACTAATAAACAGCATGTATGAGACAGCTCTGACAGCATCACTATGATCAATCAGATCTCATACCATGCTACAGTATATCTTCAGATGTGGTACATTAAAGTGGGGTTTTTCTGTTTGTAAAATCTTAGTTACCTGTCCCTACATGTGTGTGTGTGTGCGATAGTGGATAGCATGCATAAACCTTAGCTAAAATTTGGATGTGCTGTCCTATTTACCATATGGATCTAATGCAACATACTCAAGCTATCTACAAAAACACACAGATCACAAGGAGTGGTTAACTTGGTTGATATAAACAAACGCAATTACTGTCTACATATTTTGCCAGTTAAATATGTTACATTTATTATTACTGTAAATCTCTTACGTATCATGGCTTGAACCTGATTGCTCTATACAGTGCTCCAGCCTCTTCATTTTCTATCAGTGTTTATATCATTTTGTTACTTTTCCCAGTTCAACTTTACCATCTATATTGTCTAACGCCATTTCTCAACATCCTTATGTTCTTTGTCTTTCATTCCATCACTGGATTAACCAATTTTTAACATATATATAGCAATAAATATCAGAAATATTCTTTTCCATCTAAGACTAGATAAATGGAACACATTATACGGAACAAAACAACTTACAAACACAAGCAGATACCACTGCATAACATTGGGTCGGAGCAGAAGCTCCGCTGGATCCATAAAGAAGAAGTCTGTTACACTCTAAAGATTTTAAAAGCATACAATTTGTTACAAGACGAGAGCGGTTTAGAAATGAAGACAGGAAAAAAGTGGGCATAACATCAGTACTGAACTTCATCCAAAAACAACAAATTAAATGGTTCGGCCACATTAGCAGATAACCAACAGACACTGCACCTCAAAGAGAAATGCTACTCAGATACAGTGGATATAAAGGAAAAGGCTGTCCACACAAAAGGTGGACTTTAGAGATAGCAGAGGCGATGATAAACACTGCTTATGAAGCCCACACAAGAGGATTGGAGAAGAGAAGACAATTTGTTTCTATTGTTATTGGAACCTGGAGACTACTGTATCTTAACCCTTTCACTGCTACATACTTTCTGAAGACTGAGCTAAAAATAGCTACTCTGTTTCTAGGTCACAAACGTGAATGTACGCCTATAGCAGTGACAGTAGCAATGTAAAACGTGTTAACATGTCTTTAGCCCACAGAGGAGAGAATAACAGACATGCTAATGCGTCTTTACCAGTGAATGGGGAAAACGTCTATACAGCTAAAGGGTTAATGTACTGGTACATTCTTCTTCTTTTTTGAAAGCACCATATCAACCACTTGTTAACCGCACTTTGTGATTTGTATGTGAACCGAGCCTAAGAGCAATTGTACATTGGGCCAGTTGTGTGCTCACAAGAACATCCTATTTCCGCGCCGCTTTTATTTACTAGGGTAGCTTTCCTAGGCCCCTACCTTAGTCGCCTCTTACGACATGCCTTGTAAGTCGCAGTGTTACTATTCTTTGCTTCCCTTGTGAGCACCAGCAACACATGGGCGGTACTGATACAGTTTCTACACAGGCTGATTTCTTTCAAATATGCACCACATGATATTGTAAATCGAGTAGGCTTTTCTTATTTAACAATTTTCATATAAGTACCTGGCCAGGAAAAAGGCTATACTGAGAAAGGTCAGCAAGGTCAAGGTTGATACATTTTCCGGCTGATGTTTCCCTTGATCCTTCCAACAACACTGATTGGCTATTGAGTCTTCCAATGCTGTCACAACACACACGCCCTACTACAGCCACAGATTCCTGCACGTTTCAATCACAAATAAGATACCATGAGAATCAGTCAAAATGACATAAATAATCAAATACAATGGCATCTTCTTACTTTCAGAATATTCTTCTTTGAATGCTCTATAACGACCACTTGTTAAACAATTCTTTGTGATTTGTATAAAGCCCCCCTAGGCCCCTACCTCAGTCTGCTTTACGACATGCCTTGTAGGTCGCAGTGTTTCTATTCTTTGCTCCCATTGAGAGCCTGTGAGACACACGCATGTGAGAATAATCAAGTTAAGATGTGCACAGAAGAAGCTTGGGTGCGACAAGGACTGATAGAGCATACAAATACATGTTATATTTATTTCTCTCGCACTCTTATACATTACATAGGGCTAGCCGCCCGAGTGGTTGCGGGTCCAAATTTGGGGTGTAAAGAATTGAACCACTGTTACCTGCCACGCATGTTGTAAGAGGCGATTAAGGAGGTTTGGCTGAAATCGGATGCACGTGTCCTAAATGTGTAGAAGTCTATGCGTTTAGGGCCTACCAAACCAATGTGCAACGTATACACGTTCTTGGCAAAGATCAAACATATCACAAAGAGTGATTAAAATTGGTCGTAAAGAATGAACGCAAAGAAGAAGACATAGGGCTAGCAAGCAATTTCTCTATAACGCACTGTCCTGGACAACTCGCTCAATCTCTCCCATGGAACTGAGTCTGATATTTCATGCCTCTTTAAGTAAAGTTCATTTCAGGGTTCCCCTAGGGCATCATCTCTTTCTTTAACCCTAAATACAAATACATGACCAACTTTAAAATAGCAGCTAATGTAAAAACATCCTTTACTGCACATATGATGCCCACTTCAGCTGTTTATAAAAACTGTCGGACAACTTATTACCAACTTTAATACTAATGACTTTATTATACTAACCTGTGATGGTAGAGCCACATGTGCCCACTCTTCTACACCATGTGCATTTTGTAAGACAGTGGCCATTTCTTGTACTACATCATTTAACACTGAAAATAGTTTAATGCTAATGTTAAAGAGAACGCTGATGATATATCGCTGATCTCTGTCTCCAAATCTCCTCTAAGTTTAATGCTAATGTTCTTCTTCTTCTTCAATGATCCAGCAGCACTTGAGCTTTTGCCCTTCGCCCAATGCTATGTAGTGGTATCTGCATGTGTTTGTAAGTTGTTCTTTAGTTCCGTATAATGTGTTCCATTTCTCTGGCCTTGGAGGAAGGAGGATCTTCCTGACGTCATCTAGTGCTTGACACATGAAGATGTGGTGGTGAACGGTTTCATGATGATGTGCACACAGTTGGCACTCTGGAGTGTGTTGCGGTTGAATTCTGTTCAAGTGATTATTAAATGTTATGTGTTGGGTTCGGAGTCTAAAAATGGTGCTCTGATCTCTTCTTGTAAGGTGGTTGATGTTGTCATTAAGGTTGGCCATATGGCTGTACACCTTTCTTCCTGTGTTTCCCATGGCCCATCTGTTCAGCCAAATTTCCTTATTTGTTGTCATTAGGATTTGCTTTACTGTATGGAGAGTTGTTGCTGTGATTGGTTGTTCCTGTGTTGACCCTTTCTTGGCTAGCCTATCTGCTTTGTCATTTCCAGGTGTGTTTGAATGTCCAGGAATCCACTGCATAGTTATTTTGATGCCATGTGATGTAATAAGTCTGTCAATATCTAGGGCTATATGGGAGAGTTCAGATTTACAATGTCCACCATCTTCTAGAGCTTGAAGGGCAGACATTGAATCTGTGAAAATAATTATGTTTTGTGCCTTTGATGTAAAGACATCGAAAACAGTCTTCAGGTGGTACAAAGCTGCTTCTATCGCATGAATTTCAGAATGATGTTAAAAAGAACGCTGATGATATATCGCTAATCTCTGTCTACAAATTTCCTCTAAGTTTAATGCTAATGTTAAAGAGAACGCTGATGATATATCACTGATCTCTGTCTCCAAATCTTTTCTACATGTATTTCTAAGCTTTCCCCTCTTCGCTTTCCTTGTGGGCCCCAGGGAAGGGCATTTCTTGATATATTCCATTGGGTTTTCTCAAGGTGTGTCTTATCCAGCGTCTTTTTTTCACATCTTGGTTCATTAGGATCTATCTAATTCTCTCCTAAGCTCCTTATCTGTATCCACCACCACACATTTTCAGCCCTCTATTCTGTACAGCCACTGGTTGATGAATGTTTGCAGCTTATCTATTATTGTAAAGCAATACCCATGTTTCTGACTCACACAGCAGAACTGCTCCAACACTAGAGTCAAATATTTTAACTTTGATTTCTCTAGACTTCCACAAATTTCATAGTGCGATGAAAGTTTCTCTTGCATTCTGTATTTTCATTTTGACATCTCTGTTTGTTTCTCCTCGATGTCTACATTGCTACCAAAGTATATGTATGATTCTCTCTCTCACGATCGTATATGTATGATTCTATATCCCTTGAAGTTTGGCTTCACTCAGGGAGATCGGATTGTCATTTACTTGGTTAATTCTCATTATCTTTGTCTTTTCCTTATGAATGTGTAAACCTTTGTTGTTGTGACCTCCGATCAAGTGTGGTAGGATCATACTGAAAGTCTAAATCCTTGACGTTCTATGCTCTTCATAGTTCGGTCTTCCTGAAGGTTTAGAATGATGACACTACTACTGCCTTGTAGTTCAATTGGGGACAATCAAAGACCAGCGGAGCAAACCGTATACAGAACTGGAATACAGGCAAACCCAGCAGTCCAAAAAAAGACTGGTAACCAGGGCAGATGACACTCAACAACCAGGAGGAAGGTTGTCTAAGGGTAGCTACCCCAAAGAAAATAACAACCTGCTACCTTGCAGGTCAGCTGGGAACAGACCAAGGCTGACGGAGAGCAAACCCAGTAAACGCTGGCTAAAACCGGACACATCGCGAAGGATAAGCACCAGAGCTCCAAATGGCGCTAAAGATGTGACGAAGCACACCCATGCTAAGGCTGCATGAATCAGATTTCCACATGAATAAGAGAACTTATGGGAAATCTTGTACATCTGTCTAAGCGGTGATCATGGGGAGAGAATGATGACTTGTCCTTCCATGCTCAGCTTGCATTTTCATGCTCACCATGGTTAGTTCTTTTGACCTTGGTCTTCCATGCTCAAGTCTTCCTGACCTTGGCTTTCCATGCTCACCATGATTAGTTCTTCCTGACCTTGGTCTTCCATGCTCACCATTGTTAGGTCTCCCTGAAGGTTTATATCCATGACTCTTGTCCTCCCATGCTCACTGTGGTAATCAGTCCTATTCATGCTTTCATATACTCATAATAAATAAGTAAACACAAAAATCATTCAATGTCAACAGTATTTCAACTGTCCAACATAAAACAAATTCATAAACTGTGTGATATTTGCATTTCTTTAACAAGAGCCAAACATCTGGTTAGGATTGACTACTGCAGCTTTATAAGGCATTAAAAGTAATGAATGCTAGTAAACTTCTTGTATTATCATAGTCATGGTGCCTCCCCTGGTTATCAGTGTCCCTAGCCATTCAGGCCTGCCTTAACTACAGAGGTGCTTGCAATTTAGATCCCCAAGTAAAGGATCAGGGAATATGTAGTCCAGTCCGACCATGCACCGTGTGGACACAGAGACTTTTCCCAAAGCTGGCCTTGAATCTTACAATGTAGATCCCCAAGTAAAGGATCAGGGAATATGTAGCCCGACCATGTACTGTGTGCACACAGAGACTTTTTTCCAAGCTGGCCTTGAATCTTGTAATTTCCACATCACATGGTCACTAGCACAGCATGTTATCTGCTACACTATCGCAGACCCTGTCAACATTAGTAACTTTATTAGTCCATGGCATTATCAATATTCTTTGTAAAAACAATCCCTGTGGCCTCTAGAGATTTGACTGTGTTTATTTATTGGCCATGATTGTGTTAATGTCGTACTGTCTATTTAGTACTCAAAGAACTCTCTGACTTCAATAGACCACCGATATACGAAGATAAAATAATTTTCGCTCATTACGTACTCGAAAATCTTTGATTTGTATGGATCGAGTCTAAGGATAGAACTGGTACTGGCCTTATTTAAGTAGCAGACTCCAATTTAGCCCTATTTACTAAGATGCATCTAGGGCCTGCTCTATTCAGTACCTCAAGAATGCTTGATTCAGTGATACATATTATGCCTGTAAACCTGGAACGGACATTTATTTAAACAACTCTGAATATAGAGCCAACTTTTCAACATTTTAGAAACATGTACTTGACATTTAGTCAACAACAGAAGTTCGATAAGACTTACAACTTACCTCCAGATGAAACGCACCAGATTTGCAAATTGAAATATCACCTCGTTGACCTGGATGAATTGGAGATGGTGGAACTGAAATCTATTTAAGTACTACAAAACTTGACTTATAGACCACCGATAAACTGGGATACATGATTTGGTTACTGACCTACTAGTACCAAGAACACTACTCAATAGACCAGCCCAAACAGTAAACTGATACTGTGTTTTAGTGCAAGACTGTTGACATCAGACCCGTATATGCCTAAAACTCTACTGGCTCTACAATTGTATTTCAAAACTTCTGAAATCATGGATTCATCGAATTTCAATGAAAATAAATTATTCAGTTGGTGCTCTTTTCACTTCGAACTCTTAGACTTCTGATACCACCAGTTTGGAATGAGATGACTGTCTATTTAGTACTGATTACAACAGATCAACAATAAGACCATTCAATTGATTGATGAGCTCGTACTCTTGCTATTGTACTTTAAGAACCTCCAACTTCAATAGACCACCATATAAGAAGATAGGAAACTGATACGGCTCATTTAGTACTCCAAGAACTCTCTCGACTTCAATGACCACCGAGCATATGAAGATAGAAACTGTATCGGCTCTATTTAGTACTCAAGAACTCTTGACTTCATAGACCACCGATTATGAAGATAGAACTGGACCGCTCTATTTAGTACTCGAAGAACTCTCTGACTTCAATAGACCACCGATATACGAAGATAGAAACTGGTACTGGCTCTATTTAGTACTCGAAGAACTCTCTAACTTCAATAGACCACCGATATATGAAGATAGAAACTGGTACTGGCTCTATTTAGTACTCGAAGAACTCTCTGACTTCAATAGACCACCGATATATGAAGATAGAAACTGGTACTGGCTCTATTTAGTACTCCAAGAACTCTCTGACTTCAATAGACCACCGATATATGAAGATAGAAACTGGTACCGGCTCTATTTAGTACTCGAAGAACTCTCTGACTTCAATAGACCACCGATATACGAAGATAGAAACTGGTACTGGCTCTATTTAGTACTCGAAGAACTCTCTGACTTCAATAGACCACCGATATATGAAGATAGAAACTGGTACCGGCTCTATTTAGTACTCAAAGAACTCTCTGACTTCAATAGACCACCGATATACGAAGATAGAAACTGGTACTGGCTCTATTTAGTACTCAAAGAACTCTCTGACTTCAATAGACCACCGATATACGAAGATAGAAACTGGTACTGGCTCTATTTAGTACTCGAAGAACTCTCTGACTTCAATAGACCACCGATATATGAAGATAGAAACTGGTACTGGCTCTATTTAGTACTCCAAGAACTCTCTGACTTCAATAGACCACCGATATATGAAGATAGAAACTGGTACCGGCTCTATTTAGTACTCCAAGAACTCTCTGACTTCAATAGACCACCGATATATGAAGATAGAAACTGGTACCGGCTCTATTTAGTACTCGAAGAACTCTCTGACTTCAATAGACCACCGATATATGAAGATAGAAACTGGTACTGGCTCTATTTAGTACTCGAAGAACTCTCTAACTTCAATAGACCACCGATATACGAAGATAGAAACTGGTACCGGCTCTATTTAGTACTCCAAGAACTCTCTGACTTCAATAGACCACCGATATATGAAGATAGAAACTGGTACCGCTCTATTTAGTACTCAAGAACTCTCGACTTCAATAGACCACCGATATACGAAGATATAAACTTACATTTATTCTTCTTCGAACGCTCCATATCGACCACTTGTCGACCACTCTGTGTGATTTGTATGTGATCTGAGTCTAAGGGCGATTGAACGTTGTGCCAGTTATGCTCCTACAAGTAGGCCAGCACATCCAATTTATGCGCCGCTTTTTATTTACTAGGTAGCATCCCTAGGGCCTACATCAGTCGCCTCACGACATGCATTGTAGGTTGCAGTGGTACTATTCTTTACTTCTTGGCCCCGCACCACACAGGCGGACATTTATTTAAAACAGAAAGAAAATATTAGCAGAAGTTACCTGAAGCTTTCTCAGACATTTTCTGAAACATGTACTTGACATTCTGTGTCAACACACAGGTAGGGTCAAAGAGTGAAACTTTACAACCTTGGCCTTCCCCATGCCATGAAACACCAGAGGTGTTGCCAAATGTGGCCATAATATCACCTGCGTTTGACCTGGATGAGAACTTGGCAGATGGTGTCGAACTGAAATATAACAATAGTTATTACAAATAAATAACTTTGCTCTTCTTCATCAGGTAAGACTGGGATTACATGTTGGTTACTGAACTGACGTCACAGCACTTCGGACACATCTATAAGTTCTCGGTCTCCCCAAACAGTTTATACATACTGATGGTTGTTGTGGCTAGCTGGTTGAACACACTTTTCTCTCTGCCCCTCAAGCAACCATCTCTACTTATACAACTTGTGATTTCAAACTTCCTAAATCACTGGATTGATTCAGTGAGATTTTTCAATGAGTATAAATTACTTCAGTTTGGAATGTCTTCATTGCACTTCGGACATGTCTATAGATGCTCTGATTACCAGCCAGTTTGGAATGTCTTCATTGCACTTCGGACATGTCTATAGATGCTCTGATTACCAGCAGAGTCCAACAACTAACCATACCAGTTCAATGTTGATTGATGAGCCTACTCATATGCCTGTGGTGCAATTATTTTGGCCAATCCAACCTCTTGCAATCTGGCAATTGATGTAGATTAGTTTAGATCATGGGTTCCCAAAGTGGGCAGTAAAGACACCCTCCCTCCCCGGGCGCTTAAGCCTTCCAGGAGGGCGATAGTGTGTTCAGAAGCATTTGGGAGATGGGAGGTTTCATGATTTTGCCACTCTTTGTGGTTCGTATGTGACTTGCACCTTACAGCGTGACTTTGTAGTGCCAGTTAAGCATTTACACACCTGCAGGACAATACATCCGGTTTATGTACATTTTTGTATTTGGGTTTGCCTCTGTAGGACACCAAAGACACCCAAAAAAATTGACTTATGAGAGACCATTTCCCTATTAGAGACATTGCCTTGTTTGTCTTTGACCTTGTGGTTACAGTTTACAGGATTAAATCCCTGGGAGGTCGGGTTGGCTTATGTGTTTTATGGGTCATGAGCAGGCTACTAATTTTGACTTTTCGCCCTTCTTAAGAAAAGCTGGCCAACCGCAACTATGTTGGATGCAGAGACAGGCGCAGAACACACATTGTAGACCAATGGGTTTAGATGAAAGTCCTCTTTGCGGCCACACTTTGTAAGGGTGTTCAGAATTTCCACTCTATCCACTGAATGGCCACCCAATATGGTGGCAGAGCCAGTCTGCTTTCATCGTCATCAATACCCATGTGCCACGGAACAAAGATGAATGTAATTCTGTGAATTGTTGACCCTTGTAGTGATTCAGTCCATTGTCTGCACACCAAACTAGCCTCCACCTTCTGGATCATACTCAATCCTCAAGCGCACCGCACCCGCCCTATTTATGACACATACCAGAGTAGTCGCATAGCAGAAGTTGATGGCTGAAGAAGAAGATACTCAAATGAATCACTTAGAATGCATGCATGAGTGTAGTTTTGTGACTCCAGCCATAGTACCTTAGTCACCAACATGTTGTCATACTAAATGAACCACTGGCTTCCTTGATCTTTCTGCCATATGAACTTGCAGAGAAGGCCCCTGCAGACTTTTTTGTGGCAAACTACCGATTCAACCATGTAGATCACTTCCCTTCAGTTTTCATTAATGAAGGCCTTGACATCTGCATCCACCGCCACAAGATTCTTCTTTATATACCCTTTGTTAAACTTAATGATGGTCGAAGAAAGTGGCAATGAGTCACAACGGCTGCTTGTCATCCTGCACCAGGCAATGTTCCTTTCAAACACTGAGTAGTCATCCTCACTGTTAGTGACGCAAATTAAACAGCTGGAAAGAATACAGAATAAAGCCAAGAGAATCATACTAACTTGCATTAGGGATAAATTATTTCAACATACATACCTTGCAGGAGAAATTGCTGGAGGAAATGCAGGATTTATAGCTGGAGTCCTTGTTGTTCCAGTGAATCTCTTGTTGGAATTATTGAAATTTTCTGGCGTAAGTTGTCTTTTGGCTGTTTGAACAATCTGGTTCTGTTGAATCCAACAATAGAAAAACAAGTAGTGAACATAGCAACAATAGAAAAACAAGTAGTGAACATAGCAACAATAGAAAAACAAGTAGTGAACATAGCAACAATAGAAAAACAAGTAGTGAACATAGCAACAATAGAAAAACAAGTAGTGAACATAGCAACAATAGAAAAACAAGTAGTGAACATAGCAACAATAGACATAGCAACAATAGACAAACAAGTAGTGAACATAGCAACAATAGAAAAACAAGTAGCAAACAAACCAACAATAGAAAAACAAGTAGTGAAATGCAACAATAGAAAACAAGTAGAATCATAATAAATTCATTTAACTTATCTGAGAGATAGCTGGCTGTGCTTAAAAATGCTGTGAGGCTAGGCAATGGGTCTCATAAGCTCTTTGTAGGGCTAGGCAATGTTGCGTAAGTTGTCTTAGGCTAGGCAATGGGTGCTGTAAGCCATCTAGTAGGATACAATGGGTGCTGTAAGCTCATCTGTAGGGCTAGGCAATGGGTGCTGTAAGCTCATCTGTAGGGCTAGGCAATGGGTGCTGTAAGCTCATCTGTAGGGCTAGGCAATGGGTGCTGTAAGCTCATCTATAGGGCTAGGCAATGGGTGCTGTAAGCTCATCTGTAGGGCTAGGCAATGGGTGCTGTAAGCTCATCTGTAGGGCTAGGCAATGGGTGCTGTAAGCTCATCTGTAGGGCTAGGCAATGGGTGCTGTAAGCTCATCTATAGGGCTAGGCAATGGGTGCTGTAAGCTCATCTGTAGGGCTAGGCAATGGGTGCTGTAAGCTCATCTGTAGGGCTAGGCAATGGGTGCTGTAAGCTCATCTGTAGGGCTAGGCAATGGGTGCTGTAAGCTCATCTATAGGGCTAGGCAATGGGTGCTGTAAGCTCATCTGTAGGGCTAGGCAATGGGTGCCGTAAGATTGTTGCCAAACATTACGTGGGAAAACCCCAGACCAGATGAGGTCCACGATATGTTTTTATCTGGCCCACAGAAGGAAGTCAACACATTCAGGTCCACGTGTTTCTATCCGCCCACGGAAGGAAGTCAACACATTCAGGCCCATGAAAGGAAGTCAACCCATTCAGATCCACGATATTTCTATTCTGCCCACGAAAGTCAACACATTCAGGCCCACGAAAGGAAGTCAACACATTCAGGTCCACAATGTTTCTATCCGGCCCATGGAAGGAAATCAACACATTCAGGCCCATGAAAGGAAGTCAACACATTGAGGCCCACAAAAGGAAGTCAACACATTCAGGTCCACGATGTTTCTATCTGGCCCATTGAAGGAAATCAACACATTCAGGCCCACAAAAGGAAGTCAACACATTCAGGTCCACAATGTTTCTATCTGGCCCATGGAAGAAAATCAACACCTTCAGGCCCACGAAAGGAAATCAACACATTCAGGTCCACGATGTTTCTATCCGCCCACGGAAGGAAGTAGACACATTCAGGTCCACAATGTTTATATCCGCCCACGAAGGAAGTGAATTAGTCAATGTTATTCCCCACAGAAATCACCATTCAGGTCCATGATGTTTTTATACAGCCCACAGAAGTAAGTCAACACATTCACGATTTTTATATCTGGCCCACGGAAGGAAGTCAACACATTCAGGTCCACAGTGTTTCTATCCAGCCCACAGAAGGAAGTCAACATATTCAGGTCCACGATGTTTCTATCCGGCCCACAGAAGTAAATCAACACATTCAGGCTTTTTATATCTGGCCCACGGAAGGAAGTCAACACATTCAGGTCCACAGTGTTTCTATCCAGCCCACAGAAGGAAGTCAACATATTCAGGTCCACGATGTTTCTATCCGCCCGGACGGAAGTCAACATGAAATACATTATTATTATCTTCTTCATATTCAAAATGTTATGTAAAAAAATTACTATAGGAAAAAAAAATCAAACAAATATTTCTGACAAATAAATGTCAAGGATCTTTATCCTGTTTTCAATTTGTTCTGAAATTTTTTTAAAAGTTGGGGTTTTTACATAAATTTGTCAAAAACCCTAGATAATGGAGGCTGGTCTTCAGGGGAATGGTGGTCAATAAAATATCAACACTGAACTTTGTCATTCAATAAACTTGTCAATCAATGAACTTGTCAATCAATGAACTTGTCAATCAATGTACCATATAATGCTTGCTACAAAATATAACTTGAGTACATAGCACTATCTACTTCCTCAGCAAAATGGAGACTCTTATCGTGTGTCCCATTTTTGTCTTTCACAAATGTTAATGTATTCAAATACTTTGAACTATTTCTCTCTGGCACGATGCCACTTTTACATTACTACTTAGTTTGTCAGTCTCACCTTTGCATCTGGAGTTGCATAAGCACCAAGGACTTCTATCTGATCTTCGAGAAGGCTGTTGAAAAAAACCAAGAAAACTCAATTTTAAAAACTACAAAATATAACACTAACTATAGACTTAAACATCAAATATAACAACTGATTTAAAATTATTTCATCCACTATAATGCTCACTACAAATATTAGACAAAACATTTCATACATTATAATGCTCACTATAAATATTAGACAAAACAATCCTAACTGTAATCTATTAATTTTTCTATAGAAATACCAAATTTTACTTAGTTATTTCTCTTCAACCCTCAGGTTCAGAGGTTAACGGAACATCCAAGGAACAAAAATGAACAAATACTACCTAGTATCAAAGGAGCTATCTATATCCTCTTCCTGTCTTGTATAGTACATAAGGTTTCCGCACAAGATTTCCATTGTGTCGCCTTTCTACCAATTGTTTCTCACGTCAGGCCTCAATCTTTTATATCTCTTTATCTACCGCTATTCTCAGTTTCCTTTAGATATCCAGACCAAATGATGTTGATCATCTGTTCACTGGTAGCTAAGCAACAGATGATCAACAGTATTTTTATACCTACTTTGTGTTACCAGAGCCAAACATGGACAATGAGCATAGCTCACTCACAAAATATTACTACATGTGAATCGCGTTGCCTGCGAAAAGTTACCAACAACACCAGAAAAGACAGAGTCACTAACATCAGCATAAGAAAGAAAGTTGGCACAAAACCATGCTTGAATTATATTGAGAAACAAAGAATGAAGTGGTTTGGCCACTTAATAAGAATGCATCCAAACTCCACAGTATACGAAATCTTCTACAACAGAACATCGGGAAAGAAGGCAAGAGGAAGACCACGGAAAAGATGGTTAGATGGTTAAGCAGAATCCTGTGAATGAGCAAAAATAACAATCACACAAGCCACCAGAACAGCGCAAGACAAAAACAGAAAACCATGACACTGTGCAACAACCCGGTAGCAGTTTGACGACAAAAAAGAAGTTTCAGACCATCATTTTCCATCCACTGTTCATCGAAGAGTTGTCCAAGTCAATGCCCTATCTAGCATAGAGCATACATGCTCAATCCATCTCCATCTTTTAATGATGGTCTCTAATGATGCAGTTTGTGTTTCAAAAGCTCCTTATTTCCTATAGCATTTGGCCAGAAAACTAGCAAGATTCTTCTTAAACATTTATTTTGGAATGTCTCCAACTTGTGTACGATGTTGTGTCAATTTTCCTAACTTTTCCCCTCCCCACAATATAATGACACTCACAGGACATTGTTTCTACACATTTTAAGTTTTGTTTTAAGATTTAATCCTTTAGCTTTCCAGATTTTGTTGAGCAGAGCAAATGTTTGACTTCATTCTCTTTATTTTTCCCATCAATCACTGTCCTGTGATACTGTACTTTTATCAAAGAAAACCATACTAATTTTATAGGATATAATAGTTTACTTCAAATCAAATATTTTAAACTTACTTTAATGATTTTATTTTCTTTCAAATATCTTGTCTTCAAAATAATTTATATAACAAAAGTTACATAACATGTAGTAAACACGTTCGCAGTGATTATCAAAAGTTACATAACATGTAGTAAACACGTTCGCAGTGATTAACAAAAGTTACATAACATGTAGTAAACACGTCGAGTGATTAACAAAGTTACTAACATGTAGTAAACATATACGCAGTGATTAACAAAAGTTACATAACATGTAGTAAACACGTTCGCAGTGATTATCAAAAGTTACATAACATGTAGTAAACATGTACGCAGTGATTATCAAAAGTTACATAACATGTAGTAAACACGTTCGCAGTGATTATCAAAAGTTACATAACATGTAGTAAACATGTTCGCAGTGATTATGAAAAGTTACATAACATGTAGTAAACACGTTTGCAGTGATTATCAAAAGTTACATAACATGTAGTAAACACGTTCGCAGTGATTAACAAAAGTTACATAACATGTAGTAAACACGTCGCAGTGATTAATCAAAAGTTACATAACATGTAATAAACACGTTCGCAGTGATTAACAAAAGTTACATAACATGTAGTAAACACGTTCGCAGTGATTATCAAAAGTTACATAACATGTAGTAAACACGTTCGCAGTGATTAACAAAAGTTACATAACATGTAGTAAACACGTTCGCAGTGATTAATAAAAGTTACATAACATGTAGTAAACACGGTCGCAGTGATTATCAAAAGTTACATAACATGTAGTAAACACGTTCGCAGTGATTAACAAAAGTTACATAACATGTAGTAAACACGTTCGCAGTGATTAACAAAAGTTACATAACATGTAGTAAACACGTTCGCAGTGATTATCAAAAGTTACATAACATGTAATAAACACGTTCGCAGTGATTAACAAAAGTTACATAACATGTAGTAAACACGTTCGCAGTGATTATCAAAAGTTACATAACATGTAGTAAACACGTTCGCAGTGATTATCAAAAGTTACATAACATGTAGTAAACACGTTCGCAGTGATTATCAAAAGTTACATAACATGTAGTAAACACGTTCGCAGTGATTATCAAAAGTTACATAACATGTAGTAAACACATTCGCAGTGATTATCAAAAGTTACATAACATGTAGTAAACACGTTCGCAGTGATTATCAAAAGTTACATAACGTAGTAAACACGTTCGCAGTGATTATCAAAAGTTACATAACATGTAGTAAACATGTTCGCAGTGATTATCAAAAGTTACATAACATGTAATAAACACGTTCGCAGTGATTATCAAAAGTTACATAACATGTAGTAAACACGTTCGCAGTGATTATCAAAAGTTACATAACATGTAGTAAACACGTTCGCAGTGATTATCAAAAAGTTACATAACATGTAGTAAACACGTTCGCAGTGATTATCAAAAGTTACATAACATGTAGTAAACACGTTCGCAGTGATTATCAAAAGTTACATAACATGTAGTAAACACGTTCGCAGTGATTATCAAAAGTTACATAACATGTAGTAAACACGGTCGCAGTGATTATCAAAAGTTACATAACATGTAGTAAACACGTTCGCAGTGATTATCAAAAGTTACATAACATGTAGTAAACACGTTCGCAGTAATTATCAAAAGTTACATAACATGTAGTAAACATGTTCGCAGTGATTATCAAAAGTTACATAACATGTAGTAAACACGTTCGCAGTGATTATCAAAAGTTACATAACATGTAGTAAACACGTTCGCAGTGATTAACAAAAGTTACATAACATGTAGTAAACACGTTCGCAGTGATTATCAAAAGTTACATAACATGTAGTAAACACGTTCGCAGTGATTAACAAAAGTTACATAACATGTAAACACGTTCGCAGTGATTATCAAAAGTTACATAACATGTAAACACGTTCGCAGTGATTATCAAAACAAGAATACTAATTCACAGTCACAACACTTCATATAATCAAAGAAATACTAAAACAGCAAAACAACCAAAACTTTACCGAGCATATGTGTCATGAAGCCAAGTCCCAATATAAACTACTGTATAAGGAGAGATCAGGGCATCAATTATTTTTCCTTTGAACCAATGACATACCAATTAATAAGTAGTAAGGGTTGCTTTGATGCTATGGCCACATTAAGCACCATGATGGCCTGGGCAAGAAATATTAGAGGGCAGGGTCCCAGGATGCAGAGGTAGACCAAGAAGAAGATGGCTACAAGATATTAAAGAAACCATGAATATGACCATCAACAAAGTGGGTGAACTGGCTAGAGACAGAGTGAATTTCAGATGCGCGCTGCAAAGAGAGCAACGTTCTATAAAGGATATGCACCTTGATGATGATGAAGAGTTGCTATAGATCTCAACACCTATTAAAGGGAAATACAAATGAGCATGCAGTCATAGAACTGGCAGAAATTACCCACAAGATACCATCTTAAAGTTAAAAATAAATCAACAAACCACCATCTTTGTGCTCCACACAGAACACTGGAGGTTACAAGCTCATCTCCACAAATTGAAAGCTGCTCAGTGGCCAACATGGCAAAAGGGCCCCCAGACTCCTGAACACATTCTGCAAATGTGCCCCTCTTCAATGACTTGAAGTCTCAAACTTGGCCCCAGGGACTAATTTGAAAGAGAAACTGTGGAGCACTTGCAAAGACCTGCTGACAATGTGATTGAAAGAGGCAACTTATCTCACTGAGCATAAGAAACTGATCGCTGAAGAAGGATATATCAGGTTCAGATAAATGCAACATATTCAACTTACAAACACATGCAGATGTCACTATATGACATTGAACAAAAGAGCAATAGCCCAAACATTGCTGGATCATTGTAGAAAAAAACAAAATCTTGCTAACCTGTCAATGGTGTCTTTGTTAAAAATTTTAATCCGTTTCTGTTTAGGAGTTTTGGACTGAGATGACTGGATTTTTTAGAAGCCACTGTTGACAAAATGTAAGAAATCTTCAACCAACCAATCACAATACACACAGCAATATCCTAGACCTGATTAGATTTCAATTCTTCAAAGCATTTTGATTAAATTCTGTGTGAATAATAGATCAACTTTCTATTATCATCAAAGAATACATTAATAGTTACTCCTTTACTTAAAATTAAACTTCTTCTCTTAACTCCCCTTGAAGCAACTGATTGATTGATTGGACCATCATCATTGCACTTTGGTGAGTAACCATTTGTGCTCCAATCTCTTTCTTCCACAGGAAGATATCAGCTGCAGTGCACAAACTCTGTAGCACCGGCGAGATCTCCGATGTCACTTTGAAGATATTTTTGTAGGAATTTTATTTTTAATCTTTTTCTAATGAATTTTGCCAGAGCAGCAGCTTTCCGACCAGCTCTTCTCCATTTTGAACTGCCAAGGGTTCTTTTACGTGCTCAAATTGAACACTGGACCTCCGTTTTGTTGTCCGTTTCTTAATGGATTAGGAACTCGATCTCACCTACACTGAGATCATGAGATCAGGGATCTCTGGAACAATATCCAGATTGCTCCACGAGGGAGCAAACCTGGTAACTTTGTCACGAGAGAGCACCTAACCTCTCCGCCACAGAGTCCACCCTCCCCTTGATTGAAGTACAAGCATCAACAAATTTCCTACAACCAGATCTGTTTTGAGCACGCCAGCTTAGTTCAGATCAGGTCTTTCCCGCCTCTTCTCTTTCTAAAGTTTGTCTCCATGTCTCTCTAGGTTGCCTCTGCCTATCTTACCTCCCGGATTCCACTTCAAAGTCACGTGAGTGTCTGGTCTTCAGCCAGAAAAATTAAACTAGATATGTGTAAAACTTGATATAAAACTACAAAATTCAATGTGTAAAATAAAAAGTAAAGTGTAAAGAATTACCTCTCTCTCAAACGTATTAAGACTGTCCGTGGTTAAGGCCATTTTTCTGGAAGAAGAGAAAGCCATCCATTGGTTGACCATACTGCTTGCTTCCAAACTGTAAGAGCTACAAAGCTCTTGCACTGTAAATAGCAAATAAACTCAAGGTTACCAACTCAATCAATATTATTTGGTACGAAAGATTTTCAACATTGAATCATGCCAGCTTCCATAAGTTAACTCTTGTGGACCAGGGCAAATTTGTTTTGAGAGTAAAGAACACCCTTTAGTGTGCCGTTTGGTCCACAAGGAGTTAAGGTGTTCACTATTTTCTGAACTATCTGTTTCTTTTGTGATATTGGATGAAGGCACTCACCTGTGTGGTGCCGGGGCCTGCAAGGAAAGCAAAGTATAGTACCACTGTGACTTACAAGGCATGTCGTAAGAGGCGACTGATGTAGGACCTAGGGAAGCTACGCTAGTAAATAAAAAGCATCACAGAAATTGGAAGTGCTGGCCTACTTGTAGGCTCATAACTCGCACAATCGCTCTAGGATCAGATCACAGCATTCGAAGAAGAAGGATGAATATACTGAAGTTAAATACTGAATCCAGCAGCGATTTAATGAGTTTAAAATTACATATTGAATGAATGATTCACAAAGTCGAAACAGAATGGAGAGACGAAACTGGGTGGAGGTACTGATACAGACAAGGATCACAAAAATCACCATTTTCGTCCCAGGGCACACAGAGTCAGGGTAATGAACAAGCTGATAGATTGATTGACACAACAGGATATCAGGGCACTGCAATAGACCAAAATTACTTTAACGCATTGAGAGTCTCTTTCCAAAAAGAAGGATTTCAGGGTTGTGAATCCCAGTTGCCGAACAGATTGAGAGAGAAGATGGGTGTTGATATTAGTACAGCCTGAAAGCAACAACATGCCAAATATAATAATAATAATAATAATTCCTCTCGCATCCGTATACGTTACATAGGGCCTGCAAGTAATTTCTCCATACCGCTCTATCCTGAGCAACTCGCTCAATCTCCTCCATGGAACTGAGACCGATATTTCCTGCCTCTCTCAGCAAAGTTCGTTTCAGGGTCTCCTTAGGTCGACCTCTCTTTCTTGAACCCTTTGCATACCAAATATGCAACAAGATTAATTAATCAGCATCACACTGGTGTGTTGGATCACTGCTGGATTTGTTGAGGCGGAGATTGAGATGATAGTTCTCATATAACTAACTGATAATGGACAAGCAGAACTTGATGCCTGAGGGGAAAAGTGAGAAGTGTGTTTAACAAACGAGCCACAGGAACAGTCAGTATGCATACCCTTTGACATCTGCTAAAGGAGATTAAACACTTATGGGTCTGCCTAGTGTGCTATGGCATCAGCTCATTAACCTTTCGTTCTTACTTTCCACCGCTGGAAATATTATCTATATATTCAATGTTGTGTCTTGTATAAACTTCAGTCTTTTGTAGCTCACACAGAGGTCTGTGTAGTTTTCTTATTCCTGACTTACAGACTGAGTCTGTGCCAGCAATTCCACCCAATGTTGTCATCATTATAGTTTTGACTTTACCAATCCCACTAATGGAGTCACTGAGTATGACAACATGAGTGAGAGTGTAGTTATAAGATGCCAACAGAGTCAACGCCTCTGTAATCGCCTGCACCTCCATTGTAACTGTTAACTACTTGTAGTAGTCGAAGCTTCCACTATTTTCCTTCTAGCATAACATTATTAACATGCACATCCCACATCATTTGCTCTCGACAAATGACTCAAATTACTGAACCAACTCTAAATAAACACACTCGATTTGATGGTATTGCATTGTGATTCAAGAGTGTTTCTACCTTCGCATTAATTAGTCAGTAATGGATTATATTGTCCACATATTTTCCTAGTTTTAGGTGCGTTACGAATTTCTTGTCTAACTGTATAATATATTATGAGTTATGTTTGCCTTATGTTATGCCTATATAGCAAATCTGAATTCCGTAGCTCTTTGTATCCTTTGTTTGATAATACACATGTCTTTTGGTCCAAAAGTCGCTGTTATAATTACTTATAATCAATAATCAGTAGATATGCAATGAATATGCTGTAAAACTGCAGAAGTTCAAGTATTATTATATTATTATTGCAGTCTCCCCTTATATTAGGCTCATATTAATCGATAGCCTGAAATTTTGGGGGCACAGCAGTGAGTGATACTACTCACTCAAGTCACTCACTGTACTGTACAGAACAGCTGAGACAGTGTCACAGTTGTGTCAGTAGACATAAGACAGTGGTGTACTGAAGTGTAGTGTACTCACTACTCACTAATGATTTAATAAATAATGTAAATAAATAGAATAAATGACTATCAATCACAAGAAAATTTAGTCAATTACGTACGTTTCAACAGCTGGTCTTCATTAATATCCACTTCAAACAAATCAAATTCATCTGAAAGTTCTTTGACTGAAACAGTTGCCATCTTCACTAATTCACTGAAGAGAAGATTAATTATATAATAAATCAAAATTGACTAGTACTTCATTTATTTATTTGCATCGTTCCCTTTTCGCGCAATTTTCTCGATTACTTCCGGGTATTTTCAAGGTAGACAATCAAGTAATATATTTCGTTTTTGCTTATTCCGAAGTGGAAGATAAGTGAAATGAAACTGTTGCATATCCTTTACATAACTTCGCCATCAAGCACAGTAAACGAGTCGTCGGTGTTCTAGGCATCACTTATACGTTCAGTAGTTTGCCATTGCTTTCTGAACGGTGAAGTCTATGTTGACCGTTTGTAAAAATCCACAGGAACTAATTTGCTTCCAAATTGCCAGGCGCGGGGTTTGAACCAGGTACCCTTGGGTTGAGATCAAGCTCACTACCGCTTAAGCTACAGAAATTTGTATATTGAGGCATACAATGTTAGACCATGAAACAAAGCTAAGAAGGTTATGACTGCGGTGAGTGTAATGACTGCGAGCAATTATGAGCAGCACCATCTTTGTTTCTTATACCAGGGTCTGGTCCTATATGTGATTTAGTATGCTCTGACGTTCCTGACTCTCAGCCATATGCAAATATAAAGAATACAGAATGAGGCCATGCACATCATACTTAGATCCACTAAAGACACGTCGGGCATTGCGATTTGCTGCCTACGTGATTATTCTACTATAGACAGAACAATGATGTGCCGTGCACGGGCATACCTTCGAGTCAATCTGTGACACAACATCCACTGCACATGGAAATAAAGAGAGAAAATGGAAATATGTTTAAATAAGAATATCTTGGGTGGGTCAGGCTGATGGCCGTATTCAGCAGGATTCTCACTTCAAACCCGATGGCGAATGGATACAAATGCCAACATGAATCAATATATCCTTTTCTGTCATTTAGAGAGCTTTTTCAGAACGCTCAGGAGGAAAAGTAATAAGAGATGCAAGTGGGGCCTATGCAACAACCACAAGTAGTTTGAAAATGGAGGTACGGACGGTTACAGAGGCGGTGAAATGGTTGGCATCTCATAACTACACACATGTTTTCATACTCAGTGACTCCATGAGCATATTTCGTAAAGTCGAATCAGGAATGGTAAGACGAAACTGGGTGAAGGTACTGGTGCAGACAGTGATAAGAGAAATCACCTTCATTTTTGTCCCTGGACACGCAAGAGTCATGGGTAATGAACTGATAGATTGGCTAGCATGGCTACAATACCAGAAGGAGCTGTCATGGACCGAAATGATATTCTTAACGCATTGAGAGAGTCTTTTCGAACAGAGAAGTTTCAGGGTTGTGAATCCCACTCGCTGACCAGATTAAGAGAGATGGGTGTCAATATTGGTGCAGCCCGAAAAGAACGACATACTAAATATGCAAAGAAATTGATTAATCAACATCGTACTGGCGTATTGGGCCACTGGACGCTGCTGGATTTGTTGAGGCGGAGATCGGAGCACCTATGGACGTGTCCGGAGTGCTATGATGATGGTCCTCGTATAACTGTTAATTGATCATTTTCTGTATGTATCAGACTTGATCAAGAATGGAGACAGAAGCACCAAGTGGTCATGGGGGCAGAAGTTCGGGCGTTCATTTCCTGAGAATTCGTCTGAGACTGATGTAATCATTTATACAGATGGTTCAGTGATTCGACATGTGCGGAGCTTATGGGCTTTTCCTGCACAAGTCAGAGGGGTCTTATTCAAAATATACACGGTGACAACCACAGAACAAATAATTGATGGAAGAGGTAGAACATTGTCATTTGATTGGGACATTCTGGTGTATCGACAGAAGAAAGATAGGAATCTTCTTTGCGTTCGTTCTTTGCGACCAATTTTAATCACTCTTTGTGATATGTTTGATCTTTGCCAAGAACTGGGCCCCGGTAACCACTCGGGCCTTGATTAGTGGCAGCTCCACTAATCCTGGCGCGGCGTTGTTCCCATGCGCCTTTGACCCCTGCTTCTGATTCAGGGGCCATGTTGTGCATGTCGTTGTCGAGGCACGTTAAGGTCCTGCGAAAAAGGGAGTCATAGCGGCTGTTAATATCGAGCAACGTCTGCTTGTTGTCATGTACCAGACGTTGGACCATGCTCACTGTTTGCGTATCATCATGGGTGCACTAGGGATACACACTGTGCCTATGTGGCGATGAGGTTTCTTCTTGATTTCTCGACCATGGAATTTAAAATCAAGATTGGGGTCAAATGCGCATAGGGACAACGCCGCGACAGGATTAGTGAGCTGGCACTAATCAAGATTCTACCCCACCTCCACGGTTGTTGTCCGGCTAAGCGGGTAGGGATCGAGGGAGAGCTACTTTGGTACAAGTAGAGATGCAGTTGAGTTACGTGGGGCCCTCATGGGCGAAACTCGGAGCCCTGAGGTGGGTGCCCGAACAAATAAATATAAAGGGATGAGAGGTGCATCCAGAGTAGAGACTGGGTCTACATAGGGCGAAACTCGGAGCTCTGAGGTGGGGGCCCGAGTCGGGATGCGCTGGGCCCACATAGGCGAAATTCGGAGAGCAGGTGGGGGCCCGAGTTGAGCTCCATGTCCTGGTAGCTCAGAGGCATGGCGAATGTGAGAACGGTGAGAAGTGACAGACACGGTGGGCAGGCACCAAAGCAAGCGTAGGCTGAGCGGACCACCCAAATGTGCAGAAAAACTGGAAAGCCCAGCAGCGATTTCAACCAGTGCGCGTTTCCCTCGCAGGAACTACTACTGCCTTGTAGTTAGACTGAGGACAATCAAAGTCTAGCGGAATAAACCGTACGAAAAACTGGACGGCAGGTAAACCAAGTAGTCCATAAAACGACCGGTAACTTTAGCAGATGACGCTCAACAACCCTTGAGGGTAGGTTGTCTAAGGGTAGCTATCCTAAAATAAAATAGCAGCCTGCTACTTTGCAGGTCGGATGGGGACAATCAAAGGCTGACGGAGAGCGAACCCAACCCAGTAAACGCTGGTTGAAATGGGACACATCGCCGAAGGACAAGCACCAGAGCCCCAAAAAGGTACTGAAAATGTGACGTAAAACAAACGTTCTTGGCAAAGGCTGTTTATATATCACGATGTTTATATATTTTTTTTATATATCACAATAAGAATGATAAAAAATGGCCGAAAAAGAACGATCGCGCGAGAGAGAGAATCAAGATTTGCAAGAGAACGTGTTTATCTCAAAATAATTACTAAAAAGGATCCTCCACCGCAAGACGTTCTCAACATCAGTAGTGGCAATCGGTTAAAGTTGGGCAAGTCGTTGGTTGGTCGTGCTGTAGACACTGTTCAGTTGGTATGCGGACTCAAAAATACTGACACTGGGAAGTAACGGATACCTGTGCCATGACCTTCTTAAACTAACTTGACTTAATGACCTACTTAAACTTAGGTTAGTTTAAGTAGGTCATGCCTATGCCCTCAATATTTGGAAACACCTTTTCGACCATCATTAAATTCAACAAAGTATGCTCCATCCTTATAGACAACGTACTCGAGGAGTACGGGTTTGTATTCCCGAGAAGGTTAAATTTTCTGTGTTTCTTCTGATATTTCTCCTAGTCTAGGGGTGCAAGTTACTGGTTATATCTCCATAGTTTTCTGTCATATCCAAGCTAGAATGTTTGACTCATTGTGAGTGCAATGTCACGTCATGATCTGGGTCGTCTCTTACTCCGTTAAAAAATATCATGTCTGCAATACATGTTTGAATATCTACGAGAAATAATAATTCGTGTATTGCATGCCAAGACACGTACCATTATATACAGTCACCTGCCCCCTTTGTATGGTTAGCCATGTTGCATAATATAAACAAGAAGGAACAATATAAATGCCACTTCTAATTGATACGTTACAATACTATCATTATATGCAAAATACGACTGGATAGTTTATATAAAACAAACAAAATGCTTTCAAAATAATGCAAAAATATGCAGCATATATCATATTTATACAAGACATTAATTATATAGCAACCAGCTTAAATAATAATAATACCCATTTAATTAATAATGATAATAAGTTTTTGAGCATACCGTTGAACTGTATTTTATTTATATTTCGGCTGCACTCTAAACAAATTAAAAACATGAACTATTAGTCTGGTTTACATGGCGGCGTTGTTTATCGTGTTGTAACAGCTGAGTTAGCAATCATGTACCGAACATATCGAACACTTACTCGTCTCATAACATCATCATGTCAAACTGCAAGTTCCAAACGCACAGTCCTTGTCGTTTCAAGGGTATGAACATTATAAATTAAATAGTTTTGTACTTTTTCAATCGTTAATTAGTTGCACGATTCAAGAATCAATTCATGTCCTAACATGTAAAATGAATGAGAATGTTATGTTATACTGAACTGTTGTTATACTTATACGATCGACGTCATTACACATTATTGGGCATTCCAATTCGTGCTCTGTCCTTCGCTGCAGCAGCCATCCCAAAGTCCATTTGCTCACCGTACCCATGAGAAGTTGAGTATATCTTCTCTCTATTACTAAGACGTCACTGTCTGGCATGTTGTCCAAACTTGACTCCTAATTTTCACACTGCTTTCATTATCTGAGACTCGACCATATCACATAAATGAGAGCGTACCGCATTGATGATATCGGCTCCGTCCATATTTCTGCCCGCTTGAGTCGGGCATTGTTTGCAAGAAAGTCAGCACGCTCGTTATCCTGCACTCCAACATGCCGAGGTGTGTATAGCCAAGTCATTTTCTTGAGATGTTATCTCTGAATACTGTCCACCCATTCCATGTGCATACTGCAGATTCAATCCTTTGAAGCATATTCATCAAGTATGATATGATAATCGTATGGGTTACCTGTTGCTCAGTCACCCATGAGAGAGCCCTGGAGGCAGCGGTGATCATTGTCATGCTAGGTCATAACATGATAAAATTAAACAGTTCATAAGTTGAGTAACACTACTAACAGTAGACATAGGTAGAGTATGTATAGTATAATTAATAAAGTATAATAAATCATGTATTGTAGGACGATTACTACTAACATCTGAAGAACTCACCAAGTTACTAACTCAGACTGAAAATTCTCAGTTATGCAAATTCCATGTCATATATTACATACTTATATTATATTGCAACTAAAATGTCTTTGATGATTGCCCATAAGAGAATGTTATATGCACTGTGGAAACTTAACTGATTCACCACATAGTTTTTCCTCTGTAGGGAATTATGTGTCACTTTATGTGTTTAGCACTCAAATTCAAAATTATGGTTATTCCACCGAACTTGATGTACAATACTAAGCTCAAGCATGTTGCACAACATGTATAATGATAGAATTTGATTGCTTTGGTGCAGCTTTTTGAGTCTGAAACTTTGCCAGACAACTCAATGACTTATTAATCAATTGCTGCAAGACCCTACTAGATATACTGCTTGGATGTGTTTAGGGTCCAAGGCGAAGGATTGATTCATTGCACGGTTTCCATATTGCTCCATCCTGACGGCAGAGATGACATGCCATCTGCAGAACATTACTCAAAGCACACCTCGAGCTCCTGCAACAATCCTAGGATGTCATGAAAAATTGCATGTGTCTACAACCTTCAGTATAACTCAAACCCACACCTTCAGGCAAACAACTTAACCATTTCCATTAGACTCTGGCGTGGTTAGTGTCTGGGTTCATTTCAAGTGGGTGTGGAATTTTGTTTCAAGTTTAGTAATCTAACTGATAGTCACATAGATGGAATGTGAACTCTTATACCTTCCCACAAACAGATCATATAATAACATACTTTCTAAATACTCTTTTTGAAACATTCTTATTTTTGTTTTGATTACTAAATGATGTGTTTGTTTTCTTTTAAAAATAATTTATTTTGTAAACCTCCTCAGGCCTTATACAGCACCCCTTCAGATGTTGACAAGCCTAACTTTCCTGGTTCACGATCACAGTTTGTGTGACACCAACATTTTAGATCCAGACAAGATGGATGGCATAAATGTATAGGTCCTAAACCAGGAGGGATATTTAATTGATGATCTTCAGGATCCCAAGGTATCAATTTTGAAAGCCTGAAACTGAATATATGCTGTTGATGTTGCAATGCTCTTTGTAACATTTATATTATTGTCTGAAATTATTGTTGTGATGTCATTTTATTGACAAAGACATCAATTGCCACAAACTTCTTAATGTCTAATTAATCTTAGAGGTTTGAGACAATATGGCTTATTTATTTATGGTAAGAAAAAATAAATAATCCATTTCCATTCCATGTGGTTTGTTAAGAAATGCGGTATTAGACCATTTATTAAAATCAACGACACAATATAGGTGATGTAGTCAACATCATGCTGTCTGTCTTTACTTCAAAGTGTATCTGCCTTTATTTTCAAGTATTTCCGCCTTTTTACTTCCAAATGTTACCGCCTTTTACTTCTAAGTATTTCCATCTTTACTTCCCAGTGTTTCTGTCTGTACTTTCAAAGTGTTTTGCTGGTACCCAATTCTTCTTCAAACGTTCCATATCGACCATTTGCTAACCACTCTATGTGATTTGTATGTGATCTGAGCCTAAGAGCGATTGTACATTGTCAGTTATGCGCCCACAAGTAGGCCAGCACATCCAATTTCTGCTATGCTTTTTATTTACTAGGGTAGTTTTACATCAGTCGCCTCTTACAACATGGCTTGTAGGTTGCAGTGATACTATTCTTTGCTGCCCTTGCGGCCCCTGCACACACGGGCGGATACCCAATTGAGGCTGAATCTCATTGAAAGCTGTTTTTGGCTAGAAAAAATTCTCATTTCAGCTGATATTCGAACAAAGACCACCTGTCTATAATGTAAGAGCATTAACCACTGTACTAACACAGATCTCCTTATCTATTTACCAAGTGACTCAATTAGCCAAGATGTGTACTAAACTTTATCATGTTTGATTGTAGCAGCAGTACTTTCTACCTTGTTTGATTTCATAAACTAAGAAGTAGGAGGCTAAGACAACTATTTGTTCTGCTTCAGCTTAGTTATTTTTGTTTCATGAAGTTTGTGTTTCAACTTGATATCTTTCAGTCTGATTGTTATTCTGTTTGAACTTGGTCTTGTGTTGAATTTTTATGTCAGTAGTTTTGATCTTATTTCATTTTGATCATTTCAGTTTCATCATGATTGTTGTTTCATCTTGACTGATCATTTTTATCATGAATGTTGTTTTATTGTGATCATTTCTATGTTTCATCATGATTGTTGTTTTATTTTGATCATTTCTATGTTTCATCATGCGAAAATGTTGCAGGAATGAAACTGGCATCGATTGGGTAGAAACAGTCAACTAGAAGATTTGGATTTTGCAGATGATATTGCCTTGTTAAGTAGAAACAACCAAGATATGCAAAGAAAAACAGACAACTTGTCATCTATAGCATCAAAAGTTGGACTGCAGATAAGCTATGAAAAAACAAATATAATGAAGACACCTATGGCAAGTAATTGCAGATATCACACTGGAATCTAAAATGCTAAAAATAACAGAGCAGTTCACCTATTTAGGTAGCAATTTTGATTGCACAGGAAATGTTAAAAAGAAATTATGATACGAATTGGCAAAGCAACATCAGCTTTTAAAAATCTAAATAAAATATGGAACTGCAAGTTATATAGTATTAAAACTAAATTACGAATTTTCAATTCAAATGTTGTATCAATCCTAACATATGCTAGCGAGAGTTGGAAAATGACTAAAGATATAGAAAGCAAGTTGAATGCATTTGAAAATAGATGTCTGCGAAAAATAATGAATATAAAATGGAACGAATTCAGGAGAAGTGATGAAATCAGAGACATGTCTGGTCAACCACTAGTGACAACTGTTATAAGAAAGAGAAGATGAAGATATGTTGGACACACCTTGAGGAGAAATGATCAACGAATATCAAAGCAGGCATTGAAGTGGGATGCAAAGGGTTCAAGAAAGAGGTCAACCTAAGGAGACCCTGAAACGAATTTTGCTGAGAGAGGCAGGAAATATCGGTCTCAGTTCCATGGAGGAGATTGAGCGAGTTGCCCAGGATAGAGCGGTATGGAGAAATTGCTTGCAGGCCCTATGTAGCATATACGATCGAGAGGAATTATGATTATGTTTCATCATGATCTCGTTTTAACCTGATCATTTTCATAATGCTTTTGTTACATTCTTGATCATTTCTGTGTGTTGCATAAGAGCATAACTGCACAATCACTCTTAGGCTCAGATCACATACAAATCACAAATAGGGGTTAACAAGTGGTCAAAATGGAGCGTTTGAAGAATAATTTCTGTTTATCATGATTTAGTTTAATCATTTCTATGTTTTATCATCATTTAGTTTTAACTTAATCAGTTCTATGTTTTATCGTCATTTAGTTTTAACTTAATCAGTTCTATGTTTTATCATCATTTAGTTTTAACGTGATCAGTTCTATGGTTTATCATCATTTAGTTTTAACGTGATCAGTTCTATGTTTTATCATCATTTAGTTTTAACTTGATCAGTTCTATGTTTTATCATAATTTAGTTTTAACTTGATCAGTTCTATGTTTTATCATCATTTAGTTTTGACTTGTTCATTTGTATATTTCATCCATCATAATTTAGTTTCCTGTCAGTGTAGTTTGTATTTCTTGCAGTCAGGAAAGTGTTGTGTTGAAGATGTATAAGATATGACTTTATTGAACATCATTGGATAAGTCTCTATGACTTACGCGGAAGAATATCTTTTTATATGACTAACTATGGTAGAAGGACATCTAGGATCAGCTCAGCACTTAATTCACGGACCTTGTATTTGGACATCAATAGGCAGTTGAAAGACTTAATGTATATTTTTATTTGTTTATTATTCTTAGATAGAACAAGTTTTGAGCTTAATTTTCATCTGGAGGGATGTTATATTTTTACTTGTACTTAGAAGGAAGTAAAGGCTTGCCCTGAATTAGCTGAGGACACTGATGATAAGAGAAAGCAAGCCTTTCACACAAAAATCAGTCAGAGGTACCATATTAGGTTCAATGACTGCCTAAATTCATACCTGCAAAACGTAGTAAAATACTTCTGATTTCCTGTAGATCATTTTCCTGTCAGTTTCCCAGATGTGTTTTCCAACCCTAGAGAGCTACTTGACTTAGTGTGATGAATGATGAAGTGTCGCAAATTTTCACTCAGTTCGATCTTGTGCATTTTTTTCGATCTCAAACTTAGTCCTACTTCAAAAGTCCTGTAGGTTTTCACCTTGTCCTTCATTATTGACAGTGCCTACAACTATGACATCTGGAAGCTTGTGAACAGTTTTGGAGTTTTCTGTTTCTGTAGCTATTTGTTGCTTTTACAGTGTTGGATTGTTGGCCCAACCCCCCGACCCCTCTTAGACGTATTTTAAGACAAGATGGTAGAACACATGCAGATTCTACATTTTGGCATTGGCTGCTTAAAACTAGCATTTCTGGTTTGGAAGAAGAAAAGGAGACAGTTATTCTATTCTTTGCTACCCCAGAACCACATGGGGTGGGGGGTTTCACATTAGTTTAATTAATTTACGTATTCATCAATAAATGATTTCCAAAATAGTGTACTTGATCTTCTTTCTTTCTTTTCTCTAATCTTGTTTTGCATCACGGCGTCAGGATAAGAAGAGATTTCTAGAACAGACTTTTGTGTGCGCTTCATAGACAGTGTTTTTCAGCACCTCTGTTATCCGCTTGGTCCTCTGAGGTCCGTCTTTTGCAGCGACAACCTTTTGTTTTGTATCCACTGTATCGGAGTGACATTGCTCTTTGAGGCACACTGTCTGTTGCTGATCTTCTTATGTGGCCGAACCATTTAATTTGTTGCTTCTTGATAAAGTTCAGTACTGATGATGTACCCATTTTTTCCCCTGATGTCTTCGTCTCTTTATAATACTCCTAGCATTCTGCGTAGACACCTTATCTCTGTCTTGACTAGTTGTCTTCTATCATTTGACTTCAGTGTAATCAATATTATGATGAAATATATTGCATCATGACATCTGTATGTTGTTACAGGTGTGTTACTGTGGCGTGGATTTCCACTACAACAATTCATGCATCAATGTTATGGCAACTGCAAAGATATAGGGAAAGGTCGACTGATGCCAGTGCATTATGGGTCAAAAGATCTCAACTTTGTTACAATATCTTCCCCACTAGCCACTCAAATGGCACAAGGTAAGAAGGAATATCATGTTTCTAGGGCAGTAGGTCATGTTGTGGATGTTTTTGAGAAGTGTAGCTTCTGAGTTAGTGGCTATTTTGTCAGTCAATGCCAGGTTTTACTACTTGGCATCAAGTAAATATAGAAGTGTTGGTGACATTCTGGAGTTTTTTAGTTTGCCTATGCTACACAGTTTTGCTGCAGTGCCTCTGAAGTCGGAGAAAGCACGCTTGTGTGGCAGGGGACACTGATAAGAACAGCAGGCCTTCACGCAAAAATTGGAAAAGTCAAGCATAGTCTGATATGATGCTTGTGACTGATTTTTACATGTAGACATGCTTTCTTTATTATCAGTGTTTCCCGCCATACGGGTCTGCCTTCTTCTACTTCAGAGGTAGAGCTCTAAAAAGATTTGTATGTTTTATAGGAAGTATTCGTTTTAGTGATATATATTATCTTGTAAAGGGATGCTGTCTTATCCCTTTGGGACAAATTCACAAACTTATTAGAGGGTGTTTCTCTTACAGCCTCTGGTGCAGCCTATGCCTTCAAAAGGAAACAGAATGGCCTGTGTGTGATATGTTACTTTGGAGAAGGAGCAGCCTCAGAAGGAGATGCACATGCTGCCTTCAACTTTGCTGCGGTGCTGAACTGTCCCGTCATATTTTTCTGGTAAGCTTTTACATAGAACACTAAGAAGATTGTCTTCAATGACATAATATTTGATCCAGTGTGATACTTCACATCTGCTATCATTTAGGAGATAGCTGATACCTACCTATCACAGTGAGAGCTCAGTATGCACAGTGGTTAGAACACTTGCTTCCTAGATGAGCAGTCGTGGCTCCACTCACAAACGATACTCAGGTCGGTCGGACCTTGAGTACCGTAGAAGCACAGGGAAGTAAAGTTGGATGACGGGATGTTGACCATATCATTGACCATCTGATGTTGGTTTAAGAATAATATTGGTCCAACATAATTTCCTCCAGTATAAGAATACAGAAGGCAAGAGGAGACTTTATCGCATTTGGAAAGTAGTTAAGTGGTTAAGCCCTTGCCTTGTATTCAATTTCCTCCAGTATAAGAATACAGAAGGCAAGAGGAGACTTTATCGCATTTGGAAAGTAGTTAAGTGGTTAAGTGGTTAAGCCCTTGCCTTGTATTCCGTAGGTTGTGGGTTCGATTCCCGACTGCACTGTTCTATTCACGAGTGCATTTTTTCCAGAGACCCACTAGGATTGTTGCAGGAGCTACAGAGTTTGTACTTTATGCAATATTCTTGGCAGGTGACCTTCTGCGGACAGCGACCGAGCCATATGTTATAAATCCCGGTGCAATGAAGTCAATCCTTCGGCTTTAGACCCTCTTAGGAAAGCTATGGAAGTCTAAGCAAATCAATTTGAAATCATAATAAGAATATTTAACTCCTCCTTCCTTCCTTCCTTTCGTTCGCTTGAAATATGTCTATATATTCAATGTTGTCTCTTGCATGAACTTCACTGTCTTTTGTAGCTCACACAGAGGTCCGTGTAGTTTTCTGTCAGTGTTGTTTCGTTAGGCCAGTGAGTTTGCCTCAGTGTATCATATTCAGGGCAGTATTGAAGTATGTGCTCTGCAGTCTGGTTTGCCTGTCCACATGTACACATGGCTGAATTGCCAATCTTGAATTTTGTATACATGTGGCTGCCGAGCCGATTGTGTCCTGTTCTAAGGCGCAGAATAACAACATGTTCCAATCTGCTCATATTATAGTAATCATCTTGTGTTGTATTTGTGGCTTTCTCATTGATTTAATCATCCTTTTCTTTTGGTGGTAGGTAACTGGCACATCTGGCTGCTCTCCTGCAGCACCTTCCTTGGCCAATCGGTCTGCTGTTTCATTTCCTGGTATTCCACAGTGAGAGGGTATCCACTGCAAGACGACCCTGCGATGCTTGGACAATTTAGAAATTTTAGACAGTAGGGTCTGTAGACCTGGCAATTTTCTGGACTGAAGTGCTTGGAGTGCTGATTTTGCATCAGTAAAAAATTACAACAGGTTGAGGATCGGGTCTGGTATTCAACAGTTTTTCAGTTGCCACCTTGATTGCCTGAATTTCTGCATCATAGTTGTGACAGAATTTCCCCATTGGTACTTTAATCGCATCTCTAGCGTTGTTTGGGTATTCTATGTACACTCCTGCTCCTCCATTCTTCACTGCATTTTCTGCTGACCCATCCGTGTATACCCGGACCCAGAGGTCATGTGGGTATTCTTCATCAAGTAAACTGAGAGTGACTGTCTTACGTTGTATGCTGTTCTGCTCATCCTTGTAGAAATGTAATCATTTATACGGATGGTTCGGTGATTCGACATGTGCGGAGCTCGTGGGCTTTCACTGCTCAGGTCGGAGGTGATGTTGTGAAGGAAAACAGTGGTGGTTTTGCCGTGACTACAAGCAGTCTCACTATGGAAATCATGGCGGTTACCAAAGCGATGATTTGGCTAGAATCACAGACTTTTATCCATGCATGTTTTCTCAGTGACTCAATGAGTATGCTCAGGAAGATTGAAACAGGATGGGCTAGGAGACATTGGATAGAATCGCTGGGGAGGTCTAAGCTGACAAGGATCAGTTTTATTTTTGTGCCAGGGCATGCAGGTGTAAAGGGGAATGAGCGTGCGGATAGGCTTGCAGGTATGGCTGCTGTCCAAAGCGGACGAGCAATGGACCAGGCTGATATTATAAATTCCTTAAGGAGAGAGGGCGTGTACATGATTCAGGTGATAGCGGTGAATCCACAACACTAACCAGACTGCAAGACCTCAAAGTTAAGTGTGGTGTAGCTCGACAAGAACGCTATGCTGGCAGACAAAGAAGAATTGTAAACCAACAAAGAACCGGTGTCGTTAGTGCCACACGCTGATGGACATACTGAGGGAGAGATCGGAGCACTTATGGACTAATTTGTTCGACGTGCAGTGATGGTGATCCGACGACTAAACTAAACTAAACTAAACTTGTCGAATATTCCTTTCACTTCTGTCTGGATACATACTTCTGGTTCAGTCTCCTCTCTCCAAGGGGTTTGCTCTGGCACAGACTTTAGGGAATGCCAACTTTTGGTAGGTCTGAGGTTTGCCTATTCAGTCTTTTGGCCTGGTGAATAAAGCTGCTTCTTTTCAGCCGCCCCAATGCTAGATTTTGGAATCTGTTTTCCATTGGGTGGCTTGGCATACTCAGAAACTTTTCTGCCTGCGTCATCATTTTTGTGTCTCTGCGTTCTCTCAGTGCTTGTATTCCCCCACTCTTTCCATCTCCACTATTGGTGTTGATTATTTAACTCCAATGTTGAAGCAGTTCTGCTGCAGGGGTCAGAAACATGGAGAACAACCAAAATAATAATGCACAAATATTCATGAATTAGTTTCTACGCAGAATAGAGGAACTGAGATGGTATAATAGGGTCACACATAAGGAGCTTATGGAGAGAACAAGACATATTTAAGTGAACCAAGATGTGAATAAAAGATGCTGAATAGGACACACATCTTGAGAGAAAATGCAAGGGGAATATAACACTGTAGGAACCTTTTCTGGAACCCATAGAGAAAGCGAAAGAGAGGGCAGCCTAGGAATATGCAGAGAAGAGATTTGGAGGCAGAGATTAACAATATACAGAAGAGCTGGAGGGAACTACAGAAGATAGCAAAAGATAGAAAAATTTGACATGTTGATTGCAGGCCTATGCCCAAATCAGGGTTAAAAATGCATGAGAGAGAGATAATATGAAAATAGTCCATGCTTTTTTTGTATCCATCACTTGAACTATCCACTATTTTCACATGTGTACCATCATTTTTTAACTGAAACTAGTGGAAATAGAAGAAAATTTAGTTTGAAATGTGAAAGTGGAACAATATTTTATTATTGATATCAACATTTTTCTTCATGTTTGACAGTTTTCTTTGCTGAGACATAGAATTGTATGAACTTTGATATTTGTGACTGACTAGTTGTGTTTGCTAGATTTTTGCCTTTCAGGTTTAATACAAAGTTTTTGCTGTAACATAACATTTATATAAATTTGTTGGTCAATAGCCGCATACCATAAGTGTTGTTCTGTGAATTTTCAGAAGGGAAGAGACACCAAGGTAGACCAATGCTCAGATATAAGGATGCCTGCAAGGCCTCAACGAAGAACTTTTCTATCGGTCCCAACAAATGGAAAAAAACTAGCTTACGACCAAGTTATGTGGAAAACAACAGTACGCAAAGGTTCAAAATCTTTTGATAAGAGACTTAGGGATGAGCTGAAAGACAATAGAGACAAATGCCAACTCAGAAGCTGTCACAGTAAAACACTTGCCAATTGATTGTCTGTAAAGACGAAACAGACCATATATATATATATATTTATACTACTCAGATACAAAAAAATGTATGTGTGAGGCATAGATATCATAGCCATATTGCAACCTTGCTGTAAACTGTAACAGAATGTACATGACATTTTCATGGTAAACAAAGCAGAAGAAGAAATTCCATCAGTAATGTGAATAGATGTGACCATTAGAGTTTTATTTATTTACTTTCAGTCGGAACAATGGTTACGCAATATCAACGCCAATCAAAGATCAGTACAGAGGAGATGGCATTGGTAAGGTTACAGAGATGTTTATATTATTATTATTACTACCATATTTTGAGCTGACTTACATGGTTCATCTTGTCCCTTACAACTGTGTTTCTACTTCTCTATTGCCCAGTGGTGCCGGGCCCACAAGGAAGCAAAAATAGTCCACTGCGATCTACAAGGCATGTCGTAGGCGACTGATGTAGGACCTAGGAAGCTCACTAGTAAATAAAAAACATATCAGAAATTGGATGGCTGGTCTAGCTTGTAGGCACATAACTGGACAATGCACAATTTCTTAGGCTCAGATCACATACAAATCACACAGGGTGGTTAACAAGTGGTCGATATGGAGCGTTCGAAGAACTTCTCTTTAGTTCATAGTCAGTTACTGGCTCTCATACATGTTACGTTCCGAGTTTTCTATTGTTGACTATTTGTTTGTCAGTCTTACTCTCTTTCATTGTTCATTTGAGGATCATCTTCATCATACTTGTCCATAATTGCTCTGATCTCCTCTAAGCATGTATTTCAGTGTGTTTAAACAAGACTCCTATTCTGTGCTGGTTGATGTATCTACTAGGTTTCCTCATGGTTTTCCATCCTGTCAAACCTCTCTTTCATTATTATCAGACTTTCTCTTTGTTTGTCAGTCTTGGGGGTCTCTGGTTAAGTGGTAAAATCGCCTTGCGTTCTGAAGGATGTGGTAAAGTGCTGTTCTGTACGGTGCATTTCTGGAGCTCCTATATTGTTGCTGGATCTACGGAGTTCATACTTTGTGCAATAATCTTGCAGGTGGCGTGTCATTTCTGTGGAAGGCCAAGCCATTGGGAAAACCCAGTGTTTGGAAGTTAATCCTTCGACTTTAGACCCTGTCAGCCATACTCTGTATTCTTAGTGTTTTCATCGGCTTCATTGTTTCAGGAGATGATAAGATTTACATCATGTAGTTTGTTCTGTGCTGAGTCACATTGTTGTCTGTGACAGGCCTTTGCAGGTGAAACTGGAGCTGATGTAGAGATGCTCTTTTGCCTTTGCACTCTTTTTGCCTTGTTATGAACATCATGACATCAGTAAAACATGACATGAAATCAACAACACTAAAACAGAAATAATGAATATGGGAAGAAAACATAATAATCTAGACATCCATGTCAATGGCTAAAATAAACCAAGTGAAAGATTCAAATACTAGAAGCATATTCACAAAAGCGAAAACTGGATAGAGCTAGAGTGCAAAAAGCAAATGCTGTAACCTACCAGCTAGCCCACTGTTAAGGCATCAAAATTTACAGGCAGCTAAGCAACAGATGATCAACAGCATTTTATACCTACTTTGTGTTACAGAGCCAAACATGGACATTGAGCAAAGCGCAGTCACAAAAATAACTACATGTGAAATGCGTTGCTCAAAGTTACCAAAACACAAGTAAAGACAGAATCACTAACATCAGCATTAGAAAGAAAGTTGACACAAAACTGTGCTTGAATTACATAGAGAAACTAAGAATGAAGTGGTTTGGCCACTTAATAAGAATGCATCAAACTCCACAGTATACAGAGTCTTCTACAACAGAACATTGGAAAGAAGGCAAGAGGAAGACCACGGAAAGATGGTTAGATGGCGTAGCAGAATCCTGTGAAAAAACAAAGATAACAATCACACAAGCCACCAGAACAGCAAGACAAAACAGAAACCACTACACTGGGCACAACCCGGTAGCAGTGTGACGACAAAAGAAGAAGAAGAAAGATGCAACAGCATTTCTCAGCCCTTATTTTTAGCAGTCCCTCATTCGTTTTGCCATGTCTACATGTCTCTAGCCGAACACTCTCAATTATCTTTTGTCTATGCTGCGTGATGTTAGATCATGATTGCAGGTGTCAGTAAGCATATGATCCCTGGATCACTTTTGAATACATGTCCTACCCAACATCTGCCTTTTATCACTGTGTGAATTTTCTCCTGATTGCACTTGTTGAGCAGGACTTAGTTACTGATTTTGTCTGACCAAAATATTCTGTGATTTTTTTCTCAACTAGGTTGTACGAAATGCTGACAATTTAGATGTTTATTTTGTGTTGTTCTCAGTATTCAGATTCATCAAAGTACTGAAAGTACAAGCTCTCATATAATTATCCCACTTTAGTTTAGCCACAATAATATCATTTAACTATTCCACTTTAAGTTGTAGCCACAATAATATAATTTAACTATTCTACTTTAGTTGCTAGCCACAATAATATCATATAACTATTGCAACACTGTTGACAGCATCCCGAGCACCAGGTTATGGCATGTTGTCTATCCGTGTGGATGGTAATGATACTTTTGCTGTGTACAATGCAACAAAACTTGCCAGAGAAATGGCTGTCTCTCAGAATCGTCCTGTTCTCATTGAGGCCATGACTTACAGGTAATTGTTTTTGGTTAATAGTCTAATAGACTTTATTTAGTTAATTGTCTAATAGACTTTGTTTAGTTAATTGTTTAATAGACTTTGTTTAGTTAATTGTTTAATAGACAATGTTTAGTTAATTGTTTAATAGACTTTGTTTAGTTAATTGTCTAATAGACTTTGTTCACTTAATTGTCTAATTGACTTTGTTTAGTTAATTGTTTAATAGATTTTGTTTAGTTAATTGTTTAATAGACTTTGTTTAGTTAATTGTCTAATAGACTTTGCAAATTAAGCAGCTGATAGAAGATAATGCAAGTGATGATGATGTTTTTTTTATACTGATGGGTCTTGCTGCGTGGTGAGAAGTCAGACTGGTGTTTCTTGGCTGGCACACATGGTAATGTTGTTGCAGAGCGAAATGGAGCATACAGGACAACTGCTTCCAGTATGAGGATGGGGGTTGAGGCAGTTACTGCTACCCTCCATTAGCTCTCTGGCACTCAGTTAACTGGGGCCGTTGTTGTTTCGGACTCTCGGTCGAGTCTTCGGAAGATCCAGAATGGCAGGTTGGGTTATGAGTGGATGTCGTCTATACAGGTTTCCAACTTCCAGATACTCACATTGATCTACTGTCCTGATCGTGCTGCTTTGTGCGGCAATGAGAGAGCGGACATGCTTGCATCAAAAGCATTGATTGTTGGGGAGTTTAAGATGGATAAGGGGGGTTTTTGGTCTCTTGGCAACCTACTGTTGAATGAGGACACAAAATTTAAGTTCAATCAATCCATTGATTTAGAGAGTTTAGAATTGCATGTTGTACGAGTAGTGCTGGATTCTAGAGGGGCAGAGAGAGAAGTATTTAACCAGCAAGCCACGGGAACCATCAGTAAGCATACCCTTCAACATCTGTTGGGGGAGACTGAGCACTTATGGGTCTGCCGGAATGCTGCGACGTCAGTTCAGTAACCAATAACCAAATAATTAATAGACATTGTTTTGTTAATTGTACAATGTGTATATCTTGTTCAGAATTGGCCATCACAGTACCTCAGATGACAGCTCGGCTTATCGCTCAGTTGAAGAGGTCAGCTACTGGGACACCATGGATAACCCCATAGCACGGTTACGTAAATACATGATTAACCAGAAATTATGGGATGAAGAGAAAGAAAAACAATGGAAGTTGGATGCAAGAAAAATGGTAAATATCACTGTATGTAGAAGCAAAGATAGAGAGAATTGTAAAGATATACATTGCAGTTAGTATTGAATTGTAGAATTTGTATTAAAGCATATACTTGAATATTAGTTCGAATTTACTTTGGCCGTGTGTTGCCAGGGCTCACAAGGGGAGCATAGAATAGTAATACTGCGGCCTACAAGGCATGTCGTAACAGGCCACTGAGGTAAGGGTCTAGGGAATCTACCCTAGTAAATAAAAAGAATTGCAGAAATTGGATTTGCTTGCCTACTTGTAGCCGCATAACTGGCACAAAATACCATCGCTCTTATGCTCAGATTACATAAAGATCACAAAGAGTGGTTTAGCAAGTGGTCAATAGGGAGTTTTCGAAGAATTTACTTTTATAGCTAGATGTGGTTGGGACATACATTAAGAATCCAGATGATCAGACACCCACATGTGGGTTTGAAATGTGATCTGGAAGGCAAGAGAGGTAGGGGAACGACATAGAGAGACATGGAGACAAACTGTAGACAGAAAAAGATAAGAGGCAGGAAAGATCTGAAATGAACTAAGCTGGCTTACTCAAGACAGATCTGGTTGGAGGAAATTTGTGGATGCCTTATCCTTCAAGAGAAGTTAAGAGAAGAAGAAGAAATGACTACTGTTACTAGCAATCTAAGCAAGTTTGGAATTACACATTGTACAAGCAAAACTGGATGTCTGGGGGCAGAGTGAGGAGGTGTGTTTAACCAGCGAGCTATAGGAACCATCAGTATACATACCCTTTGACATCTGTTGGATACGACAGAGATTGTGTGGGTCTGCTTGTAGTACTATGATATCAGTTCAGTAACCAATAACTAAGGAAATGTATATTTGTTACATATAACTCATCATTGTTGTATGGGATATAAACATGGATAATGAAGGAGAAATGAGAAAATAAATCAAAGGCTTTTAAAATGTAGACGTAGAGAGGAGTCAGGAGAATATCATGAACAGAAAGAAAAACTAATAAATAAGTCTATGCCTAAAGGGTCTAAAGCCGAAGGGTTTACTTCATTGCACCTGGTTTTACTCCCTTATGGCCCGGTCCCTCTCCGCAGAAATGGCACTCTGCCTGCTGAGAGTATTGCACAAATACAAGTTACTGAAATACAAGTTAGACAAATATAGTATTCTGATCACATGATCTGAAGATATGATCGCATTGTTGAAGACCATATTAGAGGGGATAGTTGAGGGCAGGTGAGTAATAGCAAGACAAGAGATGTCATTAGAAAGGAAACATTAACAGCAAGAGAGACAAGTACAAACTCAGAAGTTGTCGCAGTAACACACTTGCCATCTGATCTTCTGTACAGACGAAAAAAATATAATATACACACACACACATATATATATATTATATAAAGAAAGAGAGATAAGTCTCTCACCTGTGTTTCAATCATATACTGAGAGGTGTAACATGGTTCATACCTGTATTTCTAACAGGTAATGAAGTCATTTGCTACAGCTGAAAGTGAGAAGAAACCAAATCCTGATACTATGTTTGAAGATGTATATGACGAAATTCCAAGCAACCTACTCCAACAGAGGAACGAGATGAAGACTCATGTCAAACAATACAAGGAACAGTATCCACTGGAACATTACGAAGCCATGTCTTGATTACATAGTGATGTCAACACTAAACCAGATTTACATTTGTGAAGGGATTACTACTTCTTGCACTCATTATATTTGTGAATGTAGTTTATTCTGTTCTATCATGCACTCGGCTGGTTGCATTTGGTTACCAGAGTCTGCCTGACTAGTTAGATATACAGTCTTCCTGATTAGTTAGATATACAGTCTCCTTGATTAGTTAGATATTCAGTCTCCCTGATTAGTTATACAGTCTCCCTGATTAGTTAGATATACAGTCTCCTGATTAGTTAGATATTCAGTCTCCTGATTAGTTAGATATACAGTCTCCTGATTAGTTAGATATACAGTCTCCTGATTAGTTAGATATATTAGTCTCTGATTAGTTAGATATACAGTCTCCTGATTAGTTAGATATACAGTCTCCTGATTAGTTAGATATTCAGTCTCCTGATTAGTTAGATATACAGTCTCCTGATTAGTTAGATATACAGTCTCCTGATTAGTTAGATATACAGTCTCCTGATTAGTTAGATATTCAGTCTCCTGATTAGTTAGACATTCAGTCTCCTGATTAGTTAATACAGTCTCCTGATTAGTTAGATATACAGTCTCCTGATTAGTTAGATATTCAGTCTCCTGATTAGTTAGATATCAGTCTCCTGATTAGTTAGATATACAGTCTCCCTGATTAGTTAGATATACAGTCTCCTGATTAGTTAGATATTCAGTCTCCTGATTAGTTAGATATACAGTCTCCTGATTAGTTAGATATCAGTCTCCTGATTAGTTAGATATACAGTCTCCTGATTAGTTAGATATTCAGTCTCCTGATTAGTTAGATATTCAGTCTCCTGATTTAAAAAATGTTTGCCAGATATGAATTCAGGTTAGTCATGGTGCCTAAGACTAATTTTTACCTGAAGACTTGCCCTTAGTACCAGGGCTCCCGATATTTCTGGATTGAATGTAAGCGGTGTATATCCCGATATATCGGCCTGGGAATATTTTTTCATTATTTTTTTGTATTTTAAAATAAATTGTGTACAAATGTGACTTAAACACAACCCACATGTTCTACATGGTTTTACGAGATGACACGCTGTTGTGTGATTTATTTTTACTGATAAGATAATTAGTAAGTTTTTCATGTTGAAAAGATGTTCTAAATTTTTCGGAAATGGTCATTCTAAAAGTATAACAACAGGGCAAGCTGCTGAACTTGTTTTGAATGAATCTGAAGATGAATTAGACTTAGAATGTGATTATTCTGATAAAGATATAGAAAGTGAGATAGATGATCAATTAGACGATGAAGAATTGTTTTAATCGATTTATAGTCAAGCTATAATGTTCAATCTGGAGAAAAATCTACATATAAGGGAGCATTCGCAGCCGTACCCACATATTAAATCAAATAAACTTCCAAGTTACTTTTCTGCAAATAGATAATAAGCAGGAGTAACGGAGATGATGGGACAAGTCGATAACAAATTATAGAGCACTTAAGTGTGCTAAATTATCGAGTTTTAATATAAATCTGATATGGACTGTTTTTGCTCAGGAGCCCTGGGGAAGGGATTTTTAAGCTACAGGTAACCAGGGTTCAAAGGGTTAACACAAGTGTCCATTTGCCATTCAGACCAGTCTTATTCTGACTTCAACGGTACTTGTAATTTAGATTCCCAAGTAAAGAATCAGGGTCTGCTGTAGTACAACCGCATCCCATGTGCCAACCGATCATTCTTGGCTAAATTGGTCTTGATCCCCAGAATTTCCACTGTACATGGTAACTAGCACAAGTGTTTTAAATGTCACTGTATCCTCAACCTCTCTCCCTGATACTCTTGGCTAGATTCAGTACCAAGTTTCTCTGATATAGGCTCACATTTACTTACAAAGTGTACAAGAACACCACCACATTGCAAGGGGAGATAATAACAATGAATTTATAAGACTAACTATAAGAACTAAACATGAAAGTTGTTATCTTTAGTTTCATTCTAAAGAGACTGATAAGTCAGAACATGCTGAACAAATGGAACTAAGTTAACATAGAAGTTAGTAAGATTGTGTGTAGGTTTGATTGATTGATAGACCATCATCATTGCACTTTGTGTGTAACATTTGTGCCTGATCTTTCTTTTTTTTTTTTTTAAATCAATCTCAGCAGCAGTGTATGAACTCTGTGCCCGTGTGTGTCCCCAATGTAATTTTTGAAGTTGGACATTTTGTAGAAATTTTAGTAGAATGTTAGGACAATAAAAGATTGAAATATAAAGAGAACAAATAAAATGATAAAATAGATTTGAAAGAGCAAACTATAGAAAATGTGAGACTATCAAATCTGTGTTGTAATTTTAAAAAACATCCTACAGTTCCCTTCTACAATGTTTGCCAAGAAAGTTTGCTTTGCACCACCCATTACGTGATTGTTTATTTGGTTGCTATGTGAGCGCCTGTAGCTCAAGCGGTAGTGAGCTCGATCACAGACCCACCTACAAGAACAAATGGCTGAGAGATCACCCAGGCATGAAAGGCGATGCCTACCACCAACTAAGTAGAGGGAACAGTTGTCATTTTTGCTCGAACAGGGCACAATAGACTGAGGTACCATCTGTTTAACAAGTATAAAATAGGCCCATCTGACATATGTACATGTGGCACCAGCAGATGACAGAGACACACATATGCAAGAATGTCCAACGTACATGGAACAGAGAGAAATACATGGCCAATCCATATCAGTCAAGACAAGCTATACGGAGATGTACATGGACTCCTGACCACTAACTACTTTAAAGTATACAATCATGTCTGAAAACGTGGAAGAAGATCACGACCCAAACGCACCTGGTTCAAACCCCACGTGGCAAGTTTGAAGCAATTGTTCCGGGATTTTACAAAGGTAAAATAGACCTCACCGTTCAGAAGCAATGGCAAACTACTGAACGTATAAGTGGTGCCTAGAAAATCACGACACTTGTTTACTGTGGTTGATGGCATGTCCTTGGATATGCCCGATTTTCATTCATGTGGTAACAGAAGTACCAGATTTTTTTGCATGTGTTTGTGAAAGTTATCTTGACAAACAATGTCATTGTCCTAGTTTGATTTTTCTACTTCAAGAGGTTGGTCTTGATATATCCAAACAATTAAATATTGTGATTATTCAGACCATGCACAAATGTTAGATGAATGTAGATGTTATAGATCTGCATTTGTTGATAATATTCCAGAAAAAATTAATCTGACATGAATGTTGTCTTTGAAGCAATTATTTTATTGTCTTTCCATGGATGATAGAATTGGTTGTCCACTTGCTGTTAAGTGCAGGTGGAGCTTCAATATGGGTTCAGGGCCAGATGAATCGCCTTGTGTTATATCCGCTTATTTAGTGCAGGTCTGATATTGTCTATCCATCTTTTTCTTGGTCTTCCCTTGACTCTAGTACCTGATCACTTTTTATTGTATGCTGTTATTGGTGGTTGATTGTTATTTTATATGAGATGAAAATGACATCTTTTGTTCTGGAACTTGTGAGGATTTGTGAACATATTGATGGTTTAACACTTGTACTGTCTAATTATTTTATGATATTCCTTTCATACCTTTATATGTTACATAGGGCCTGTAAGAAATCTATTCATACCTATCTATCCTCGGCAACTCATTCGATCTCTTCTATGGAATTGTCAGAAATTTCTCACTTCTAAAGTTCGTTAAGGGTTTCCTATGGCATTCTTTCTCTTGAATCATTTGTCCACTTCAATGTCTGCTTTTGGTTAATAACAAACAATATTTACAGCAGCAGTGTATCATGATATACATTGATATGAACTTTACAGAAATATTTACAGCAGCAGTGATCATGATATACAGAACAGGTATTGATATGAACTTTACAGAAGTATTTCAGAGCAGTGTATCATGAAATACAGGAAAACAGATATTAATATGAACTTATACAGAAGTATTTACTTATGTTCAACCGTAACCTGTCTGGCATTTCTTGACCTTCTATGTGGATCCAGTCAAATGCTTGTCTGCACTTGTTGTTTCTGACAGTATAAATGACTACAGAAGCTTGCCAGAATTATTCTAATTTTAATTCTCTTATTAGTGATTTTCTTCTTCAGAGATCCAGCTTAGGTTATTGCTTTGGTTCAATGTTGACAGTATTTATGTTGGGAAAAGTAAAGGAACCTTTTCATGCATTGAGGTATATTGTGTAATATGGTGTTAGCCAATATTTAAAAAATTAACCTTGGACATGATAGTCATGTGATCAACATCCTGGCACCTACTCCCAGTGCTTTCCTGGTTACAGTTGAGGCTGGGTTGACCTAAGAGCTGTTGCAAGAAGAAAAATATTCCACACTCAATGAGCCGGACCATCCACCCAAGAAGCCAGTTCACAACAACAAACAGTAACCTAATCATATGTATGTCTTTGAGCTTTGTTCAAAATTTCTCCATGTCCGCTAGAACTAATTTCCTCTGTCCCTGCAGTGTCATTGCATGTCAATCTATTGTATTAATCTCTTCATTTATGTCTTCGGATCAGTTAGTTCTTAAAATCTGATATTGCTAATCTTATCCTGTCGGGTATACCTCTAAGTATTAGCTAACATTTACAGTTGTTGATATTAGTTTTTATGTTTGTATATAACCAGTCTATATAAAATATACTTTGTTTATGAGCAGGTGTATGATTCTTGTATTTCTTGCCTGTTGTTCATGTTATTGAAAGATTAAACTATTAATATTTCAGATGACTTGTCTGAATTATTGACTTTCATATACTTTGTCGGATAGTTATTGACTTTCATATAACTGCGGATAGTTATTGACTTTTCATATAACTTTGTCTGATAGTTATTGACTTTTCATATAACTTTGTCGGATAGTTATTGACTTTTCATATAACTTTGTCGGATAGTTATTGACTTTTCATATAACTATGTCGGATAGTTATTGACTTTTCATATAACTTTGTCGGATAGTTATTGACTTTTCATATAACTATGTCGGATAGTTATTGACTTTTCATATAACTTTGTCGGATAGCTCAGTTATTTCTGATATCCTTTTCTGTGCGTGTGTTGCTGGGGCTCAAGGAGAGCAAAGAATAGTAACACTGCGACCTACGGGCATGTCATAAGAGGAAAAGGAAGTAGGGCCTAGGAAGTTACCCTAGTAAATAAAAGTGCCATATAAATTGGATGTGCTGGCCTACTTGTAGGCGAATAACTGGCACAATGTACAATCGTTCTTTGGCTCAGATCAAATACAGATACCAAAGAGTAGTTTAACAAGTGGTCGATATGGAGCATTCGAAGAAGATCCTTTTCTGATGTAGAAGATGCTCTTGTTTGCTCTTTGTTTAAGCAAAGATTTGTTCTAACCTTTTTTTAATTGATAGTGGTAGGCCTGTCTAATAAATGCTGGAGTTACTTATCGAACATATAATCTTGGATTCTCCAAAAAGTGTTAAAACTTATTTTTCATATTTGTTGGCCTACATGCTCTGATATAACCTGTAAAAGGCTTGTCCTTAGGTTGAAAGTGGCGAGCCTCTGATTAAAGAGGCGTTAATCCCTTACATAACAAACAAAACATATGTCACATGGTTGTGAGGTTGTATTATTGATCTCACAGTACTAGGTAATTGCATTTGGAGATGAGGTGTCCAGTACCAGAAGTTGGGCTTGTACTTATCATACTTGTGTGACTCATTTGAAATGGGGTAAAGGTTTCTAGAGCTTTCTTTCAAGTCTCTTAGGGCTGCTTGACACAATGTTTCAGGAAAAAAACAAATGATCAAACACAGGATTTGAACCACAAACCTTTATTTCTTATGGCACTCATTGCTTAGCTCTACAGATGAGCATTTTCTAGAACACAATCTGCTAGCTTCCAAATAAAGAGCTTCACTAAGTCATGTCTTTTATAAACAGCGCTGTTTATAGAACACAGAATAATCAGGTCAGATTTGATCAAACAGTGTTCGCACAAACACATGCGATAAGCTTTTGTGCTTGTATATATGAGATGGAAAAACAGCATACACACACATATATAACACATGCACACATCATTCATAGGCATTCAAATTTATTGTAAGAAGAGAATAAGAGGTTTAAGAACCCATGAGGAAGCAGTCGAGCCAATGAGTATGATACATAAGTAGCTTCAAATTTATTGTAAGAAGAGAATAAAGAGTGTTTAAGAACCCCATGAGGAAGCAGTCGAGCCAATGAGTATGATCAATAAACAGACAGTGAACAAGTATTGAGGGCTTCTGAAATAAAAATTACCAAACAGAATTCAAATCACAAATCTTTATTTCTTACAGCACCCATGTCTCTCTTTAACCTCCAGCTGTATTGGTTTGTCTTGTTCTATTCCACAAATCTGTATTTCTTTATCACTTTCAGTAAATCTGATACAGATCATGTGGCAAAGACACCTCGTGGGTGAATGTCTACAGCCTGAATGTGATATTCTTGATCATATGTCATGTCTTAAACCTTTGCTGACCAGCAATCTGGATCATTTTACTGTCTCTCATTACCAAGGGTGTTTGCAGATGTCTTTCAAAATAACTTTTTAAAATTAAATTCATAAAAAAATTTCTTTGAAAACTCCATTGGTTATTGGTTACTAAACTGACGTCATTGCTGATGGTTCCTGTGGCTCGCTGATTAAACACGCTGATTAAACACACCTCTCACTCTGCCTCTCAGGCATCCAGTTTGACTTGAACAAATGGTTTGAAAACTCCATATCGACCACTTGTTAAACCACTCTTTGTGATTTGTATGTGATCTGTGCCTAAGAGCGATTGTATGTTGTGCCAGTTGCGCACCTACAAGTAGAGCCAGCACATCCGATTTCTGCGACGCTTTTTATTTACTAGGGTAGCTTCCCTAGGCAGCTACCTCAGTCACCTCTTATGACTTTTCTTGTAGGCCGCAGGTTACTATTCTTGGCTCCCTTTGTGAGCCCGACAACACACATGCAATAAAAATTAAAAACCGACATTGTTTTTTTAAAAACATTTTCTAAGTAGGATTATGAATAGTTGCCATCCTAAAAATATTTTATGCCAATAAGTCACATGTCATGTCTTAAAGCAATAAAGTAGGACACACATGACATTTATGTTTGAACAATCTAATCTAATTTCTTAACAAAGAAAGCTTTTGAGTTCCATAGGAAATATGCAGAGATGAGAGAGTCGAATGTAAGCCTGGCTTTGTTAATCTTAACATTGACATCCTGATTTGCTCACAGTTGAAGAATTAGTGTTCAACAGTATCCAGATCAACATGTTGTACCCAAGTTTCATGTTCCACACAGATTGTCAATGTTACTAAACTTTAAATACATCAACTAGTGTTATACAGTGTCACATCTATTTCTCTATACAATATATAATGATGCATATAACTCTACCAAACTTTGATGCTGTGACTCCAAACTTTGATGATGCATGAAACTCCACCAAACTTGACTGATGAGATTCACACCAAACTTTGATGATGTATCCTCTAGTTTATAAAAATGATGTTACCATTCATCCAGAAAATCAAAACCAGTAACAGGTATATCACTATCTCTCTTGTTCTGGAGACAAAAACAAATAGAGGATTTATTTAGTAAACCCTGGATGAGAAAACTAGTTGCAAATTTAAGAAGAAAACAAATACATTTCAATGACTGGTACTGTAATCTGCATTCCAATTCAATGTGAGGTGGAGGAAGTAGGTGTGGTATGTGTGTTACTTTTGGTTCTAATGTAAGCCACATCATCAACTTAAACTAACTACAATATGTTGTTGTTTATACTGATAGGTTTGTGCATAGTGGTGAGACGTCATGCTGGAGTTTCTTGGCTAGCATGCATGGTAGGGTTGTTGCAGAGCGAAATGGATCATACAGGACAGCTACTTCCAGTATGAGGATGGAAGTTGAGGCTGTTATTGCTGTCCTCCATTGGCTCTTTGGGACTCGCATTTACTGGGGCTGTTGTTGTTTCTGACTCTCAGTCTATGCTTCAGAAGATCCAGAATGGCAGGTTGCGGAATGAGTGGATGCTGTCTATATAGGTTTCCAATCTACAGAGACTTGCATGCATCTCCTGTTCTGGGCATGCAGGTGTTCGTGATAATGAGAGAGCAGACAGGCTAGCATAGAAAGCATCACTTGTTGGTGAGTTTGGGATGGATAAGGGGGATGTTCTTCTGTCTCTTGGTGACCTACTGTTGGACGAGGACACTAAAATTGACGTTGAATGAATCCAGCGATTTAAGTAGTTTGGAATTACATGTTGTACAAGTAGTGCTGGATGCTTGAGGAGCAGAGAGAGAAGTGTGTTTAACCAGCGAGTCACAGGAACCATCAGTATGCATATCCTTCTATATCTGTCGGGGAAGACTGAGCACCTATGGGTCTGCCCGGAGTGATGTGATGTCAGTTCAGTAACCAATATCTACAGTATGTCCTATTATGTGTTTTTGATAAGAGTCATAGTTTCTGTGGGCATGAAATGTATGGGCATTAAGAATAAGGACACAGTGAGAAAATACTGAACAGGTAACATCTTGGCATGAAATAAAGTCAAGAGCAGAAGATATTAACAGCACAAAGGGCAGAATATTGTGGATGTCCATGATTGTATACAACATCTGTACGGTAAATAACAAAAGTGGATCCGACAGTAAAAAATAAAATAATTGTTAGAAGGATACAAATAATATATAACTAAAAATATATCTGCTAATATAGATAACTAAAAACTTTTGCTCCCTGTGAAATACAGAAGTCATATCCGGATTTCAGTTCCAACACACAGCTTCTCTATGAATGTGGTGGGTGTGAGCTACATTCTTTTCATCAGGTAAAACCTGTATCTGAAAGTTTTGTAGGACATGTTCTACCATCATATCTGCCAATTCACAGCAACAGTAGCTAGAGATGTCTATCTTGAATTTGGTACATAAAGCATCTCATTTTGTAGGTGTCCTGAAACAAAGCATGTCTATCTGGTCTCTTCTGGACAGTTAGTAATATTCATTCACTTCTCTGTGTATGGGGGATGGGGTTTGACTCACAAACCTTTCTAAAAGATTGTTAGTTTACTACGCTGACATGGTCTAGTGGTTAGAATGACTGCTTTGCAATCAAAAGAGACGAGTTTGCTTCAATGTTCAAGTATAACATGCTCCAACTGACACAGTTCAAAAATGGGGTCACTTGATCTCTTAAGTAAAGGTATAAGAACTAGTCACATCACCTTCAAATGTTGAGACCTAGTACTGTGAGATCTCTTTACACTTATCTTTGTTCTGGGGCCCATGGGTGTCGTTGGCAATGAAAGATCAGACAGGTTGACTAGCTCTCCCACCATATCAGGGGCCAGTCAATGGATAGAGCTGACATTCTGAACGCCCTCATAGTGTGACCGCAAAGAGGATTTTCATTTAAACAAATCCACATCAACTGCTAGCTTGCAAGAGCTGGGATTGAAGTGACCAGAAATGAAAAGCACAACAGGTATATGAGTAAGCTCATCAACCCAAATCCGAAGAAGATGCACCTATGGACATGTCCGAAGTGCAACGAAGATATTCTAAACTAAAACTGAAAGATCTCTAACACTTCACTATGACATTATATGTTACGGGATTACCTTCTTAAACAACTACACAAACATGCAACATCACCTCTACTTGAGTGGTTACAACAATCTTGTCGCCATCCTTCTCAACTATCAGAACCTCTTCTGTCTCTTCACACGCTAGTTCCCCTGGGAAGTTGTTACCCTCATTCATGATCAGGTTGGAAAACTGAACAGGTTGTGTCCTTGCAGACTTATGATGTACAGGAGACTGATAAATATAAAGATAGAATAGACATTTAGAAGGTATCTAACATTACATATAAAGATCATGTGAGCAACCATTTAAAATTAAATTTCATGAAAATCCTGGCATATCCTTTATTGGATGTCACCATCAACAAAGTAACGCATCGTTGATTTTCTAGGCACCACTTATGTGTTCGGCAGTTGTCATTGCTTTCTGAATGGTGAGGTCTATTTTAACAGAAAAAAGTGGCAAAGCATACACATGTTCTCCGACTCAAATCATATACAAGCTGAATTGGGTGACAGAGAGTTGATCAACTTTCACTGCACGAAAGAACTGAGGATATAACTGACAGTCAGGTGAGGCAAACCTACACACAACTTTGGGCCGAAATTTGAATGTGCCAGTCTTATATGCCATAGGAGTCTAGCTAGGGCGCAAAGTACTCATGTTCTCTGCACAACTCACTCTGACCACAAAGAGTTGTTGACTTGGTTGATAAGTATGAACACAAACGAATAAACAAACAATAAACCCATCCAGATCAGATTTCCAAATGACCTGTATAGATGTGGAAATCACCTGAATGGCAAATATATCATACAATTTAATAGTCAAGTTAGATATGTTTAGTAGTTACAACATAGGAATTTTTCAAATAGCATAATGATGAATCTATGTAGTGTATTGATTACCTGAATGCCTTTTAAGAGATGTGTTTGTATCAATTACCTGAATGCCTTTTAAGAGATGTGTTTGTATCAATTACCTGAATGTCTTTTAAGAGATGTGTTGTATTGATTACCTGAATGCCTTTTAAGAGATGTGTTTGTATCAATTACCTGAATGCCTTTTAAGAGATGTGTTATATCAATTACATGAATGCCTTTTAAGAGATCTGTTGTATCAATTACCTGAATGCCTTTTAAGAGATGTGTTTGTATCAATTACCTGAATGTCTTTTAAGAGATGTGTTGTATTGATTACCTGAATGCCTTTTAAGAGATGTGTTGTATGGTCTGGAGTACTCTGAACGGAATCTTCACTACCATCACCAATGGTAACAGATTTAGAACTTTGCAGCCGGTGAATCTGTTGGATTTATCAGACAAATTTGATCTTCTCTTGACATGGATGGGGAGCATGGAGGCTGATAACCCCCTCTGTCCATGGTCATTGACCTGGGAGCATACGTGACTGGAGATTCTTGAGCCTTGGAAGACGTAGCATCCTCCTCATTTGTATGTCCCACAAAGGTTGACCACTCAGACTCCATGACTGGGTTACTAAATGCATTAGCTCTGTCATCTATTTCTGAGTCATCCCCAGTAATCAGCTTCAGTTCTCCACTGTCAGCAGTCTTGGAAGGTGATTTTCTGAAGCTTCCACCTCGAGGGATTTTCTTTGGTGATGGTGACCTTCTGTTTCTATCTTTACCACTGGATTTTCTGTCTAACGCTGAAGCTGAATCTTTATCATTTGCTACATTTTCCTGGTTGAGTTCCTGAACTTGATCAGAGCTAGGAGATATGTCACCAGAACGTTCATGATTGCCTGTATCATCTAATGAGCTTTCTGTTGTCACACCACACAGATCAACTGAGGCTGAAGGTGTAAGAATAATACTGTGTTCATTTTTTCTAAAGTCATCTATGACACTATGACACCAAGAACTGCTGGGATAAGAAAACTGAGGTTCAGCAGCTTTCAGAGGTTTCTCTTCATCCCCATCCACTTTCAGAGACTTTGGTTGAGGTTTCAAAATATTGTCTGGTTCAATGCTTGATAAGGTCAAATCTTGTTGACTCTGAAACCAAATAAAGTTACAAAAATGTATATTTAAATTATGATAAACTGCCCAGGATGATTGTAATAAATGAAAGTCAGAATCAGAACTACAAGACACATAAATAATCAGCAGTAGAAGGTTGACTAAGTGACAGTTTGTTGAATAATACTGTGCAAATAATTAAAGATACAATCGTGAACTAAGTGACATTTTCTTGATTGGACCATCATCATTGCACTTTGGTGCGTAACCATGTGTGCTCTGATCTATTTCTTACACAGGAGGGTCCCCAATGTAACTTTGAAAATGGAAAAGATATTTTGTAGAAATTTTAGTTTGAATCTTTATCTAATGAATTTTGCTAGGGCAGCGGCTTTCCAGGCTGCTCTTCTCATTTTGAGCTGCCAATGGTTCTTTTACGTGTTCAAATTGAATACGGGACCTAAGTTTTATCGTCATCTCTGGCAGGACAAGGAACTTGATCTCATCTACACTGAGATCAGGGATCTCTGGAAAAATATCCTGATGGCTCCACAAGGGAGTGAACCATGTAACTTTGGCACGACAGATGAGCACCTAACCTCTACAGAACAGAGACCAATACTGTACAAATAATAAAGGTACAATCAGGAATAAATACATAAAAGCTCTGCACAAGAAAATAACTAATTATGTATAATACTTGTACTATAATGATGATGATAGTAAAACTGACAGCTATCGATGATAGCTCTACAAAGGTAGTAAGTAGACAGTCTCTTACCTTGGACATCCAAGAAAATGGACCAGAATGTTCATCTCTCCAAGTCCATAGCTAATAAACAAAAACAAAAACATTTTTAGTCAAAATTAAATTGTAATTTTCTAATTACTAGTCTGAGTTTGAACACATGTATTATAAAGTGAATGTGAACTCTAGAATAATGTGCCTATAGAGCAGGGTGGGAGAAATAACACCCAAAACACAACATGGATATTACTAACTGTCCAAAAGAGACCAGACTGCCATACTTTGTCTCTGAACTGGTCACAACAAAATGAGACAACACCTGTATACTAAATTCAAGATAGGAGTTATAGATACCTTAACCTCATGGGCAAACAGATGGTGGGTCAGTATCAACACAAGTATGTACATCACTACCCTCTTGACACTCTCTTGAAACAAAAGCTGAATGAATTGCCCCGAATATGATGTACTGAGGCAAACTCACAGACCCAGTGAAACAACACTGGAAATAAAACTACCCAGACCTCTGTATGAGTTACAAACGACAGTGACATTTTTATAAAAGTAAAAAAATTGAATATATAGATAATATAGATAATATTGTGAACAAAAGAATAAAGAATTAAAAATATATATAAACTCCTATATACATCCAATAGTAATACTGACATATGAAAGTGAGTATTGAGAAATAAAACATGAAAAAAAAGATTGGGCCACAGAGATGTGGTTTTGCAGAAAAACATTAAGATTCCAATGAACTGCTAAAAGGACTAATATAGGTGTGCTGGGAGAATTAAAGGGGAAAAAAGGAACTTGCTGACGAACATCAGAAGAAAGCTCCAATGACCAATGATGTGTACAGATTTTATTACACTTTTATATATCAGTTGCTTTGATTCATAACCCCAACGTCAGCAGACACGGAACCTGATGATGATTGATACTGTTAATATGTTTTGCTATTACTTAGCTACCATTACCTACATGTACAGAAGACTTAGTAACACAACACGTAATTTCGTGACATATTGACTAGTAAATGATAACAGGTTGAGCTACCTTGACAACTCAGTCAAGTGAATGAGTGAATACATCTTTTAATCCTTCGGTTCTCCAGAATGAGAATCAATCAATCATAATGATGAAAAATAAATGAAATTGCGGCTTTTTTATGAATTCAAACTGCTATATATAATATAAAGGTTATTATTAGGAATGTACTCACGTCATTCTCAAAATCAACATTAATTTTGTTCCCAGAATTGATAAATAGGCGAGGAAATGATTCTTCTATCTCTTCGATATCACCAGTCGATCGAGCAAATCTTGTCTCGTCTGAATAAAATCCTCTAATATCATCATCAACAAACAGCAAATCTAGTAATGCATCTTGATGTTGCGCAGGCAACTCATTCCAACGACCACCAAGATGTTTGATAAAGGTTTTTTCGTCGGATACAATTCGTTTACTAATGTAGTTTGTGCGTGAGAAATATTTCAATGCAGAATTCTCTATTTCTACACTATCCGCCGCCATTGTTGCCGTCAGTTCGACACTGCGATATTATTATTATTTTTTACGTGCCGGTAACGATTTGCTTGATAGAAATCGCAATCATTAGGTGCCATGCCGCCGTGTGCAGGCTCTTATAGATAGATAACTACACACTCATGGGTACTAGCTATCAGTTCTGATATTAAAATTTAACCATACCATAAAATCTGACTGTCCAGACTTTTTATCTCAAAGGAGTCTAAGATAAGATTACGCATCTGACTGTCACCCAGTCTGTCCATTAACTTAAATGAAAATAATGTGCCAACTTAGTTAAACCACATCAGCAGCGTTCGTGGTTGCAAACAATGGTTTACATAAATTCTTATTTAACGCACATATTACTGTAGTTTCTTATATAGACAAAGAGTTGGCCGTGTTTCATCGCTACTTTCATTCAACGGGTAAAGTAACTTTACTTTCGCATTAGTTGATACAAAACATCAACTGTATATTGTTCATTTGAGGATCATCGCACATCGGATATGTCCATGACTGCTTCGATCTTCCATAAGCATATCTTTCAATGAGTTTAGAGTGAGTAACAACTCATGTTATATGATGACGGATGTATGTTCTAAGGTTTCTCGCAGGGTTGTGTAATACGGTGTTATGCTCGTATTTATATTGACTGTCGGCACACGATGGGTGATGTGGCCGCTATTACTTCCCAGTGCTTTTCCTGGTACCCAATTAAGGCTTGGTCGACTTGAGAGCCGTTACGGCTGGGAAAATATGTCCCTCCCACTGTGGAGATTGAACGCGTTCCACTAGCATAAGCGAGTTCCTAACAACTACGCTACTACAACTCTCCTATTTAATCATGCTGTTAGCTATCGGCGCATATGCGTTACTTTTCTCTTTGATGACCTTTGTTCTTACCAAGCACTCGATGAATAATGTGGTCAACACCATCTCTAAATAGAGCCGTGTACAATGGAGCTCATGATCACGGAAGACCGGACAGTTCACCTAAGGACAGTATCTCCCAAGAAAAATAAAGGTAACCTGCTTTGCCGAAGGATCGTTGTCAATCAAAGACTAAATAAACCAGGCGCGGAAAACGCTGACAGAAATCGGATGCCTGTATGTAATTTTATATGTACACAACACATTGCTATGCATCTCGTTACTTATGAAGAGTTGAACAAATAATTCCATATATGGCCCTCTGACTTAGCAGTCTTTCTATGCAGACATATTGCTATGTGCTTCGAATGGCTTAACCCAAAATCACTGGTGGTAATTTTAACATGTTATGAAGAGACATGAAACTGGATTGGTTATTGCTTACTGAACTGACGTCACAGCATTCTGTGTAAACCCATATCTGTTCAGTATCCCTTAACATATGTCGAAGGGTATGCATACTAATGGTTCCCGAAGTTGTTGGTTAAACACACTCCTCTCTCTGCCTCTCAAGCACCCAGCTCGACTTGTACAATGTGTCTATGTTGACTAGGACCTCGACCTCCTCTACAGTGAGATCTGTTATATCTGGAAACAAATATCAAGACCGCTCCATGGGGGAAACAAACGAGTACCTTTGGAGCGAGAGGCGAGCCCTTACCTCCACGCCACATAGATCCATATCTAGCTGTATGCACTGTTGATAATAGACAGCCTGTCATGCAGTTCTCTAGATGTCTCCAATCTGTATATGTCAGTTACAGTTGATTCATGCATATACATTTCAGAAAGATCAAGCCCCCCGGTGTATGCTATTCACTCAATCAAAAATGCATGCATTTTGTATCCCGTGACAGTCTGCTGGGTTTAAGCACAAGTGGGTGCCCGCCTGCCCAGCGTGTTCGTGGCGCGTTGGACGACGGGTGACAAGCCTTCTGTGAGTGTGGGTTCAATTCAGCGGGCTGGCAGAAAAGCCACAGGTTATCCAGATTTACGGTGTTCGTTGCACCGAACAGAAGGTTACGATGTCCATGGCACCGAGCTGAAGTGCTGCTGGATCGGAAAATAAAAAGCACAAGTGGGTAGAGTTAGTCGATTTTCGTTGCATTAGCTGCTGTGTAGATGTTCTGAGCTGACACCTTCATCTAGCTTAAAGGGACCAAGCACTGTTATATCATTCAGCGCTTAGACATCGATTGTATCCAGCTCTATGCTTGCGTGGACTAAAAGTGCATCACAATAACTAACATGATTAAATCACGCACGTTTGCAGCAGGATTTAAAACCAGCAATCTACCACAATAGTGAACAAGTATACTCTTAGTCATCGCTCAAATTTAACTTAAATTTTGAGCACCTGTTCATCTAGCTGGAGCCATGAGTTTGCTTTAAAGTGCCGTCAATTCGGTTCTAGCAAATATTGGCAAGTAAATTTCCTCTCTTATGAATCTCACATCCAACAATTGTAGTGTCGTCTAGTATGTGAACTGGCTTTAAAAAAGCTCGCTAGTTATCCTCTCCGACATTGTTGTCAGTCAAACGCGTACGCACACATTTAATATTTAAGCTTTCTATGATCTGTGACGGTGTTATTAACTAATACGTAAAATCTGCAGGGGTATATGTCTTACTTGTGTTAGAAAGTGTTGTATACAGTATAAATGCATGCATTTATTGTCATTTTCTGGTCGTAAGTTTTATTTTAAGGCAAAAGGACAGTTCTGAGCATGAAGTGTCTCAGTCCCCAAATTATATGTCCACGACTCATTGAAAACTACTAAATATCAAAGTTAGTTAGTATTACGTCCCTGATCAGCTGAACGTGAAGCATAATTTCTCATCAGGAAGAGTTCTAATAAGCAAAACTTTATTAATTTCTTCAATAGAAGAAGGAACCTATCCAATCACTTGCAGCTTCATTGTTTGCAATTTTGTTAAACAAGTTATTTGTTTGTCCAGAATGGATGTAAACGGAACAACGGAATCTTATAATGATGACAGTATGAGTATAGTAGGTAAGTTGCTGAAAGTTTTTTTATTTGTTGACACATACAAATACAATATCTATCTATGACATTAATGAGGGAGAACTAAATTTACAGATATTGAATGAAATGAATAATATAATTCAAACTGGCAGCAAGATATTTGATAATAACACACATATTTTATATAAATCAACTGATCATCATTCATGACATCATATCAGTCATATCTGTATTCTGTATCGTATCGTGTGTCAATATATCATGTCATTCGTTTCATCATTTCATAGACGTTGACTACGATTAATATCAATATTATAGAGAACACTTTAGTTGGAAAAAGTTTTACGAACTTAGAGGCCCATTCAAATAAAATAACGTAATTGTTTCTAATCGGTAACCGTAATCCGCGGTTACTATCCGATTCAAAAACTTAAACAGTGTGAGTAGGTAACATTTTTGTTTGAGCTTGCCAAACTGTTTGGTCATGTATTGTTAATGTTTAAAATTAATGTGTGCTAAATAATTGGAAATTCGAAAGAAAAATGTAAAATATGATTTTGTAGCTATATTAAAGTAGATTATATAAGTTGTTCCTATAGTATAGATAGTGTATATTAATGTATTATATTTCAACATATAATGATGCTACGCCGCAAAGTGGCTTATATATAAGTTATAATATACTAGTAACTACTTATACAAAATAATACTTAACTACTATAATACTTAAAAGTTAAACTATATTAAGTAATGAGTTACTAATAGTAGTATGCATGATTGCATGCTAGTGATTGTTGTTAAACAAATCATATACTAAATGTAATCAAAATAATACTAGGTAAGACTAAATATTGAAAGTTTATAGTAAAATTACAAATCGAAAATTAACTATTTTTAGTCCTTAATGATGATGTATGCGTTTAAGTTACGCTTTTTGGTGATGTGTGGATGGATGTCTATTTATATATATATATATATATATAAAATATATATATATATAGGCAAATGATTGAGCTGCTCCACATCATAGAAGATGACTTGAGTGAATCTCCAACATAATTTGTCTCTCATTCTGGTGATGCACTCTTACAGAATAGATACACTCTAGCAAACTGATATTTGTCATTCTCTTTATATTGTCTTCCAACTTGAAAAGCCATTTTCCTATTGCCTGTCTGACCTCAGTCTTTCCTTAGTATGTTCATTAGCCGAGTATCATGTCTTTAATTTTATCAAATATAAAACATCTCTATTTTCTTTCAGTAATTCCTTTCTTATTTCCAGTCTATCAGGGACTTTGTTTTTGTGTCAATGAAATAACATTCTATTTTTCTGTACATTCAAATTCCATGGCACCACATACAGTGTCCATGTTCCTTAACACACAGCACTATTGAATATTTGTAACACTCAATGATTTATCGCTCACATTTGTTTTTTATATTTGTTTCTAGGGTGACTTTTTAAATGAATAATTCTGTAATTTTAACCCGTTCAGTCCGTAATTATTTTTACCTCAGGGCGCATTTATTTTGCAACGTATACTAAGCTCGCCAGTATATCAGATTTGCATTATCTTAAAAAATACCACTAGTCGATATATTATCTCAGAAGGGCGAAAGAAGTTATCTTATTCTTCTCTTAACTCCCCTTGAAGCATAAGGCATCAACATATTTCCTCCAACCAGATCTGTCTTGAGCAAGCCAGCTTAGTTCTTTCCAGACTCTTCTCTTTCTTTGTCCACTTGTCTACAATTTGTCTCCATGTCTGTCTAGGAAGTTATAAGTTGCCTTTTTGTCATGGGGTTGTTGGTTTTATTATTAGAGGTCATTTCTGTTGTGTGGACTGGGTGTGAGTTTGCCAAGTATTGTTACAAGTTGAATATTACATTCTTCCTCGAATGCTCCTTATCGACCACTTTTTAACCACTCTGTGATTTGAGCCTCAAACCGATTATACGTTGTGCCAGTTATGCACCTACAAGTATGCCAGCAGATCCGATTTCTACGATGCTTTTTATTTACTAGGGTAGCTTCCCAAGATCCTACATCAGTCGCCTCATACGACATGCCTTGTAGGTTGCAGTGGTACTATTCTTGACTTCCCTTGTGGGCCCTGGCACCATACAGGCGATATTTCATTCATAAATGCTTATGTTGTTGTTGGTTAAACACAAGTGATAAAGGCCACTCACTTCATGCAATAGATAAAAACATCTATTTCAGGTAAGATATATGAAAGGTCTTGTCACGACAGAGATGAAGTGTCTACACAGAATGCCGGGAGTATCACAGAGAACGGCTTAGAAATGAAGACATCAGGAAAAAAAAGGGGTACAACATCAGTATTGAACTTCATCAAGAAACAACAAATTAAATGGTGCGGCCACATAAGCAGATTACCAAAAAACAGTGCACATCAAAGAGCAATGTTACTCCGATACAGTGAATACAAAGCAAAACCTCAGAGATAACATAGGTGATGAAAAAACATTATTTATTAAGTGCACACAAAAGCCGGTTCTATAAATCTCTTCTATCCCGACGCTGTGAGGTAAAACAGGATTAAAGAAAAGAAGAAAGTAAAAATGATGACTTTGTCACGTCAGTCTATGATTTCAGGGACCACTGATAAACCCTTAGCATGAGACAGTTCTGCAGTCTACCTCCCTATAACCAATCAGATCTGATACTATGTTACAGTATAACTCCAGATGTGGTACTTTAAAGTGAGGTTTTTCTGTTTGCCAATTCTTTGTCATCTTTCTATACAAATGTGTCTGCTGTTGGATAATATTCATGGATAATACACGCTGGACGAAATTTTGATGTACCTGCCTTACATGCCATAGGGAACTATTGGGGGCGTAGCATACTCATGTTCTCTATGCAAACCACATAGATCACAAAGAACTGTGAAAGTTATGTTGATAAGAACAAACACACAAACAAACAACTGATGAGCAAGATGCAAGCCTTGAATGCTTTTAGATGGTGTGGACAGGAAATATTGGCATAATTTGGATGTTGTATAGATTTTCTGGTTTGTCTTCTCTGTTCTGCTACTGTAGTTCAGGATCCTTCAGGAACCATGACACCATGGTGAAACAGTGTACATCAAGTCATTCGATCTTGTGCTGCAGCTTCCCATGTATCAGTGTTTGTACGATAAGTCACAGGATAAACTTGATAGCACCACAGTCTAGAATCATGAAATTTTGATAGCATATTCCGACATAAATTTGTATGTCAACACTATTTTAACTGCTTATGTGCTTTCTTTACCGAGTTATGCGTTACTTAAGTTGGTTAATTTTGTAGTGTGTTCAGTCAGCCATTATACTAGGGCATTTAGCATGTTTAGAGTGAACCAAGGAATATTTAGTAGCACTATTTGTGAGTGGGAAATGTCAATTAAGAAATCGGATCAAAATTTCTTTGCTTATCAAAACACACGAGACAAAGGGGGTCTCTGTGGCTAAGTGGTTAGGTATTTGCCTTGCGTTCCAAAGTTTGTGGTTTGAGTCCGGACTGCACTGTTCTGTTCACACGTGCATTTTTTCCCCAGAGACCCCTAGAATTGTTGCCGGAGCTACGGAGTTCGTGCAATATCTCAACAGGTGGTATACCACTTTTACGGAGAGGGACCGAGCTATATAGGGTAAAACGCGATACAATGAAGTCAGTCCTCAGGCTGTCTTTAGGGGACAAAATTTAGTTTTTCCCTTTTTTTATATTATATATTTTTTTTCTGTAAAATATAATTAAATATTGGTTATTGGTTACTAAACTGACATCATTGCTCTCCGGGCATACCCATAGGTGCCCAGTCTCTCCCAACAGATATCAAGAACGAAAATCCAGTCCTTCAAAACTACTAAATGCTACAGACGGATCCTACGAATACCATGGACAGAAAAAGAAAGAACACTGATGTCCTCAAAGAACTAAATGTTAAAGAGAATTGGCTGATAAACAATATACTATACAGAAAAATTAGATACTTTGATCACATTAAGCGTCACGATTGCCTGGAAAGAACAACATTAGAGTGCAGGGTCCCAGGACGCAGAGGCAGAAAAGAAGAAGATGTCTACAATATATTAAAGAAACCATGAATATGACCATCGACGAAGTGGGTGAACTGGCTAGAGACAGAGTGAATTTCAGATGTGCTGCAAAGAGAGCAACGTCCTATAAAGGATACTCACCTTGATGATGATGAATACTGATGGTTCCCGTAGTTCGCTGATTAAACACACTCCTCACTCTGCCCCTCTGGCATCCAGTTCTACTTGTACAACGGGTAACTCCAAACTGCTTAAATCGTTAGATCGATTCAACATCTATTTTAGTGTCCTTCATCCAACAGGCAGTCGCGAAGAGACCGAAGAACATCTCCTTATCCATCTTCAACTCCCCAACAATCGATGCTGTTGATGCAAGTCTGACCACTCTCTCATTACAACAAATGGCGTAAATGAAATGTACAATTTATAAATAGTTAAAGAACCCGCTTTCATACCAGAATGTATATTGGTGACTAAGATTAAAGTTTTTGTATTTTTTGTTTTTAACCTACGACACACGGTGTGAGATGTGGCCAACATTCACACCGGCCACCTTTACGTAATCCTTGTGTTTTCTGTTAACACTGGCAGGAGTGGGGGAGATCTTTGTTGCAAAGTGGTTCAGACGTTTGCCTTATGTACTGAATATGCCCAGCGTATTCGTAGCGCGTTGGACTGCGGGTGACAAGCTCTCTGTGAGTACGGGTTCAATTCCGCGGGATGGCAGAAAAGCCACAAGTTCCCCAGATTTACGGTGTTCGTGGCACCGAACCGAAGGTTACGATGTCCATGGCACCGAACCGAGGAGTTGAAAGCTCAAGTGCTTCTGGATCGGAAAAAAATGTACTGAATGTGAGTTCGAATGAGGATGGCGTCATTCAGTTCACATTTGCGTTTTTGTCCACAAGATCCCTAGGTTTGTTGTTGAAGCTACAAGGTTCGTGCTTTATGCAGCACTATCGATATGTAGCTTGTCATATCTGCTGAGATGGACGGAGCGATATGTGTAAACCCAGTGCAGTGAAGTCCATCCTTCTCTTTTAGACTTGTTATTTCTTGACAGTCGACACAATATATGTGATGTGCTTGAGCACATGGACTCATGGGGATAAACATATATAGGTTTAATGAAGAGAGCCACAATAGCGTAGTTGTTAGGAAACTCACTTCTTTGGCTAGTGGCTCGGACTCCTGTACACTGTGGGCATGGAATTTTTTCCGACCGTAACGGCTATCAGGTCGATCCAGCCTCAATTGAGTACCAGGACAATCAACCGGAAGTAAAGGCGGCCGACGTGATGTTGACCACATGACCCACCGTGTGCCGATGGTCAATGAAAAATACTGGCCTAACGCCGTATTACCCTTTATACCATGTGGTATACAATGAGTTAATTTACCACTTTTTTACATTTAATTAACGCTTGAAACAAACTGTCTATATGTATTGTTTCATTTGTAGTACTAGGTCAGTATTTGGAGATGAGGTGACAATTGAAGTGGGCATTTGTAATTTAGGTGTGACGTGTATATGATATAGATGAACTAGTTGTAATCTGAATAGGAAGTTAGTAATTTTGTCTTACGGGTGTAACATTTACTAGTTGTTATTAGAATGTGAAGTAACCAGTTACTATGTGAATGTGAAGTAACCAGTTACTATGTGAATGGGAAGTAGCTAGTTGTAATGCGAATATAACGTAGCTAATTCTCACGTGGATGTAGTAGCCAGCTGCCATGTTGACGGGAAGAATCTAGTTTCAACGTGAATGTAAAGTAGTTGCCACGTGTATATGAAGTAGCTAGTTGTCACCCAAATGATCAGGATGAACAACTGGCTACGCGCCCCATGATGCACTAGATTTGAAGTTTGCCATTGTAAACTTCTAACTTATCATAGATCCCACAAGTTTATGCGTTTAGGGCCTACCAAACCAATGTGCAACGTATACACGTTCTTGGCAAAGATCAAACATATCACAAAGAGTGATTAAAATTGGTGGTAAAGAACGAACGCGAAGAAGAAGATCATAGATCCCATACAAGTATTCACACCCGTACTATTAACATGATTCTTATTGACAGCCCGCACACGACATCTTATTTCTGTGTTACCCTGCCGTACTTGGCCATGACCTTCAGTAATCAGGTGAAATTATATCGTGTGCCTTGGACTAGTTCACACGAAAACTTTATTTCGTAACATCCTTCTTCAGTGACTTATCTCTATCCACTCTTCTCTGATGTAACGTACTAGGTTTGTGATCTTTTTCGTAACATCCTTCTTCAGTGACTTATCTCTATCCACTCTTCTCTGATGTAACGTACTAGGTTTGTGATGTATTTCGTAACATCCTTCTTCAGTGGCTTATCTCTATCCACTCTTCTCTGATGTAACGTACTAGGTTTGTGATATATTTCGTAACATCCTTCTTCAGTGACTTATCTCTATCCACTCTTCTCTGATGTAACGTACTAGGTTTGTGATATATTTCGTAACATCCTTCTTCAGTGACTTATCTCTATCCACTCTTCTCTGATGTAACGTACTAGGTTTGTGATATATTTCGTAACATCCTTCTTCAGTGACTTATCTCTATCCACTCTTCTCTGATGTAACGTACTAGGTTTGTGATATATTTCGTAACATCCTTCTTCAGTGACTTATCTCTATCCACTCTTCTCTGATGTAACGTACTAGGTTTGTGATGTATTTCGTAACATCCTTCTTCAGTGACTTATCTCTATCCACTCTTCTCTGATGTAACGTACTAGGTTTGTGATGTATTTCGTAACATCCTTCTTCAGTGACTTATCTCTATCCACTCTTCTCTGATGTAACGTACTAGGTTTGTGATGTATTTCGTAACATCCTTCTTCAGTGGCTTATCTCTATCCACTCTTCTCTGATGTAACGTACTAGGTTTGTGATGTACAGTTAGAGAACATCAAGGGTGACAGATCGAAACATATCAGGACAAAGCATAATAACAGCCATACTTCGTATTTTGATCATTACTCTCCAGTATACACCAATAATTCAGTACTACGACGTATTAGCTTTCGGACTAACAGCTGTAAGGCGGAAATCGTCGTATGGTGAGACAATACATTTTTATAACAGTAACTCTAACTAAGACCTGGAAGTCCGTCGACAAAATAAGTATAATCATTTGACATGATTCCTTTCTACCCTGGGGTGACGAGTCACTTAGAGAGAAAGGGAGAGAGTTGAATACAAGAAGGGCGATTTCACACAAACTCCCAGAAGGATGACTAGTCGCTCATCCAGAAACACAACTTTACTTTGAGAGTTTACATCTATGACACATGACTGATGCCTTGCAGACAGCTCAGCGAAGATCAACGGCGTTTGTTTATCATTCTCATTTATAGCATCAGTCAGTTTTCTGAGTTACTTTTGGAAAGATATATTTGTTCTCTTCTCCGTCCATGGTAAACGGATGATTTTCCTGTAACATTTACACTCAACAACTACATACTCATTTAGCACTAATATGTATATTCATAGAGTCAACCATAGATTCCAAACTTTTTCGGCCCACCGCCCACTTTGCGCAACATAAACTTTGTAACGCCCCCTCCACATTATAACAGTTTACCAACGCCCCTCCCACATCTATACATGCTCTATTTTCTTTTTCACATAGAAAATTGATTTATATTTCTGTAATACATGGTCAATTTTCAAATGATTATATTCATGAAATAGAAAATTGATAAACAAATGGATCGTGTAAGACGGGCATAACATGAATTAAAATGTAGAATTCAAATTTTAAATGATTATTCAATCACAAAAATGATTTATTTTAAAATATTAATTATTAATTTCTTCTTTAAGGAGCCACTGATCCCTAATCGCCTGAACACCCCCAAATTCTCGAGAAACCCTTCCCTAGAACGTTCCAGTGCCCACTGGGGCGTACCGCCCACTTTGAGACACGCTGGAGTAGACGAACACTAAACATTGTACAACTGACGTTACTTTGTAAGAAGACAATGTTTAGAATAAGAATGACATACAAACAATTGATACTACTCAACATTTTGTTTGTTGTTTCAAATGAAACTTAATGCTGTAACTATCGCTATCAATTTAATTCTATTCCGCCAATCTTCTTACTTTCCTGCTCAATCTTCTTACTTTAACTCTGCACATTTCAAGTTCTGATCTCCTTTAATGTTCTTCTCCAGTTCTTTTATTTGAGTTCTCTTTTCTTCCCACGTGGGTTTCTATCCAGGAGTAGTTTTAACTCCTTCACCCTGCTGAGCGGATATACTGGCTCCCAGTAAATGTTACGATGACGCAAAGCCAGTAACTATCTCCCAGTATTTGTTACGATGACGCAAAGCCAGTAACTATCTTATTTAATATTTGTTACGAGGGCGCAAAGCCAGTAACTATCTTATTTCAATATTTGTTACGATGACGCAAAGCCAGTAACTATCTCCCAGTATTTGTTACGATGACGCAAAGCCAGTAACTATCTTATTTCAATATTTGTTACGATGACGCAAAGCCAGTAACTATCTTATTTCAATATTTGTTACGATGACGCAAAGCCAGTAACTATCTCCCAGTATTTGTTACGATGACGCAAAGCCAGTAACTATCTCCCAGTATTTGTTACGATGACGCAAAGCCAGTAACTATCTTATTTCAATATTTGTTACGATGACGCAAAGGCAGTAACTATATCCCAGTATTTGTTACGATGACGCAAAGCCAGTAACTATCTCCTAGTATTTGTTACGATGACGCAAAGCCAGTAACTATCTCCCAGTATTTGTTACGATGACGCAAAGCCAGTAACTATCTCCCAGTATTTGTTACGATGACGCAAAGCCAGTAACTATCTCCCAGTATTTGTTACGATGACGCAAAGCCAGTAACTATCTCCCAGTATTTGTTACGATGACGCAAAGCCAGTAACTATCTCCCAGTATTTGTTACGATAACGCAAAGCCAGTAACTATCTTATTTCAATATTTGTTACGATGACGCAAAGCCAGTAACTATCTCCCAGTATTTGTTACGATGACGCAAAGCCAGTAACTATCTTATTTCAATATTTGTTATGATGACGCAAGTCCAGTAACTATCTCCCAGTATTTGTTACGATGACGCAAAGCCAGTAACTATCTCCCAGTATTTGTTACGATGACGCAAAGCCAGTAACTATCTTATTTCAATATTTGTTACGATGACGCAAAGCCAGTAACTATCTCCCAGTATTTGTTACGATGACGCAAGTCCAGTAACTATCTCACAGTATTTGTTACGATGACGCAAAGCCAGTAACTATCTTATTTCAATATTTGTTACGATGACGCAAAGCCAGTAACTATCTTATTTCAATATTTGTTACGATGACGCAAAGCCAGTAACTATCTCCCAGTATTTGTTACGATAACGCAAAGCCAGTAACTATCTTATTTCAATATTTGTTACGATGACGCAAAGCCAGTAACTATCTCCCAGTATTTGTTACGATGACGCAAAGCCAGTAACTATCTTATTTCAATATTTGTTATGATGACGCAAGTCCAGTAACTATCTCCCAGTATTTGTTACGATGACGCAAAGCCAGTAACTATCTCCCAGTATTTGTTACGATGACGCAAAGCCAGTAACTATCTTATTTCAATATTTGTTACGATGACGCAAAGCCAGTAACTATCTCCCAGTATTTGTTACGATGACGCAAGTCCAGTAACTATCTCACAGTATTTGTTACGATGACGCAAAGCCAGTAACTATCTTATTTCAATATTTGTTACGATGACGCAAAGCCAGTAACTATCTTATTTCAATATTTGTTACGATGACGCAAAGCCAGTAACTATCTCCCAGTATTTGTTACGATAACGCAAGTCCAGTAACTAACTATCTTTATCTTATTTCAGAATGAATTGCCATATGAATGTATCCAGAGATAGAAAGATATTACGGAGTAGAAGGGTTAACCTCAAACAAGAGATTATGATTTCCGTTTTTTATTGTTCTTCTCGAGGTTTTATTTGGTCTATCTTCTCTCCCCATGTCGGTTTCAATCAAGTACATGTCTAGTTATGTTTTGTGGTTGTTTCCTGAAGGTGTGTTTACCCATCGCCACTATCTCTCTTCAATCTGCAGCTGGTTTTGGTTTCTATCTTGCTGTCTTCCACAATTCTATATTCGTGATCAGATCTGTCTATTGGATACGCAGTATGCGAGCGGAACATGTTGGCGAATATTCTACAGTTGGATGTGATATTCCTAGTCATATTACATGTCTCAGATCAATGGAGCATAATAAATTTGACATTTAGGTTGAACATTCTTACGGTTAATGACCCAAACAGTTGAAGATGTGCAGTTTGATATGTTTGGGGCCTGAACACACTCATTAAATTGACATTATACATTTGACATTACAGCTTAACAGTCCTCCCGTTTGTGATTGAGAGAATCCTGCTTGTGTAAGACCATTGACATATTACTGTGTTACCGAAGAACCGATTATGTTACTGAAGAATCAACTTTTCCTGAATTAAACAGTCAGTTGGATTTTCTGTGTCACCTGGCAGTGCTAAATTTCGGACACAGTCCGTACTGCAGTAACATAGTCGGTTCTGCGGTAACATAGTCGGTTTTGCAGTAACTTAGTCGGTTTTGCAGTAACACAATCGGTTTTGCAGTAACATAGTCGGTTTTGCAGTAACATAGTCGGTTTTGCAGTAACATAGTCGGTTTTGCAGTAACATAGTCGGTTCTGCAGTAACATAGTCGGTTTTGCAGTAACATAGTCGGTTCTGCAGTAACATAGTCGGTTCTGCAGTGACATAGTCGGTTTTGCAGTAACATAGTCGGTTTTGCAGTAGCACAATCGGTTTTGCAGTAACATAGTCGGTTTTACAGTAGCATAGTCGGTTTTGCAGTAACATATTCGGTTCTTTAGTACATATTTGGTTCTGCGGTAACACATTCGGTTCTTTAGTAACAAATTCGGTTCTTTAGTAACAAATTCGGTTCTTTAATAACGTATTCGATTCTGCAGTAACATAGTCGGTTCTGCAGTAACACAGTTGGTTCTGCAGTAACATAGTCGGTTTTGTTTTAATGAGACGGGACATATTTTTCTGTTGTTAAGTGGTTGAGATGGTAGTTCGTTCTTATTAACCAAGTTAATCACTTTTTGTGATCTGTGTGGTTTGCACAGAGAATCTGAGTACGTTACACCCTCGTTCGACCCGTACGGCTTATAATGATAATAGTCGTACATCGCAATCGATGATGACAACAACCTCAGACGTACTGCTGCACCTCTTTGATGTGTGCGGAGGTGACTGTAGAGTCAATCCTAGAACACAATCCCACCACAGGTGGGGCATATATGATCAAGGCTAGAAATGTGGGTGTTGTGTGTTCTGTTTTTTTCGCACTGCTCGTTTTGTCTGTGCCTCAGCGGCACGACGATTCTCAGCTATATAGGTTCCTCTTGTGTTGTTACAGCGGCACATTTGACGATCTTGCGCCAGGGATTTCCAGCACGTTATATATCGAAACATTTCAGAGATACTTTAAGAGTGTCTTTAAAGCGTTTTTCCTGTCCACCAGCTGAACGTCTGCCCTCTTCAAGCTCGCCATACAGCAACTGTTTTGAGATGCGTTTAGCAGGCATATGACAGGTACATGCACATTTCGACCAAAATGTATGCAAATTATCCAAGAGGGTATACATTTGCACAGAAGGGTAATTGCGGCTTACGTGGATATACTGTCCTGGGCATGCAAATGTTTACGGTAATGAGAGAGCGGACAGGCTTGCATCAACAGCATCGATTGTTGGGGAGTTGAAGGGGTATATTCTTCGGTCTCTTCGCGACTGTCTGTTGGATGAGGACACTAAAATCGATGTTGAATCGATCAAGCGATTTAGGCAGTTTGGAGTTACCCGTTGTTCAAGTCGAACTGGATGCCTAAGAGGCAGAGTGAGAGGTGTCTTTAATCAGCGAGCCACAGGAACCATCAGTATGCATACTCTTCGATATCTGTTGGGAGACTGAGCACCTATAGGTCTGCCCGGAGTGCAATGACGTCAGTTTAGTAACCAATAACCAATTGATTGATAGCTCCATCGTCATTGCACTTCTATGAATAATGATATGTGCTCAGATCTCTTTCTTACACAGGAAGATCTCAGCTGAAGTACACGAACTCTGTAAATTTTTTGTAGGAATTTGATTTAAATTAAAAAAAATAATGAATGATTATTTTGTTTATAAAATCTGACAGTTACCCATCTGTTACAAATTTATGTAATGTTGAATAATATACATACACTTTGGTCAAAATTTGAATGTGCTTATTCTACATGCTGTAGCGACCTAAGGGTGGCGCAATATACTCAACGTTCTCGGCGCAAACCACATAGATCACAAAGAATTGTTAACTTAGTTGATATGAACGAACGCACACAGGCAACAAGCAAACAGACACTAGTGCACGACATTGTCTGCATGGACGAAGAACACCAATGCTTCTGTTTAGAAAATTGTACTACTGTAATATTCTGACTAGTCAATTTTGATTCCTCCTATTCAGCACACATAGAACAACCATTATTAAGGAGACAGCACACCCCTGTGCGTGAGTGTGCTGTTTAAACACAAGACGTGTGTGTTATGTGCGCACGCGTATAAGATGAGGTAAATACTAATAGTGCCTCGTCTTGCGGTCTGTTCCTGTTTGTATTACCCCGACACCGTTAACAGCTACATCTGTGTAACATGTTTCTCATGTGTGTTGTAACGGAATGTGTAACAACAAAGGTCTTCAAATTGGCACTTTAACGACTCATACTAGATGGATACTGCTTGCTGTTTCAATGTGGAATATATAGTGTCTCTGTAATCTGTGCGTTCATTTATTGTCTCTCTGTGATGTGTTTGGGACCTATAGGTCGTAACTGTCGAGCATATATTGTCCGGTAATGTGGGGACCTATGTCTGTAATCTGTGCGAGCATATAGTATCAAGGTAATGTGTGGACCTATATGGTCTCGGTAATCTGTGCGAGGATATATTGTCTCGGTAATGTGGACCTATATGGTCTCGGTAATCTGTCGGGATATATTGTCTGGATGTGACCTATATGGTCTCGGTAATCTGTGCGAGCATATAGTATCAAGGTAATATGTGTGAGACAGACCGTGTCTAGGTGATGTGATATTGTCTAGATAATGTGTGTGTGAATATATTATCTAGGTAATGTGTGGGTACATATGATGTCTCGGTAATCTGTGTGACGTAAAAACAAAGTACTGTAGTTTTACAAAAATAATATGTTTTTACGTATTTCGTCATTGCTACAGTTTTACTGCAGTCTTCCCCTATATCGATCATCTGTGCGGGCATATCATGTCTAGGTAATGTGTGCGGCATATCATGTCTAGGTAATCTGTGCGGGCATATCATGTCTAGGTAATGTGTGCGGGCATATCATGTCTAGGTAATGTGTGCGGCATATCATGTCTAGGTAATGTGTGGGCATATCATGTCTAGGTAATGTGTGTGGGATATCATGTCTAGGTAATTGTGGAGCATATCATGTCTAGGTAATGTGTGCGGCATATATGTCTAGGTAATGTGTGTGGCATATCATGTCTAGTAATGTTGTCTATGTCTAGTAATGTGTGTGGCATATCATGTCTAGGTAATGTGTGTGGACATATCATGTCTAGGTAATGTGTGGGACATATCATGTCTAGGTAATGTGTGGGGGCATATCATGTCTAGGTAATGTGTGGGGGGCATATCATGTCTAGGTAATGTGTGTGGGCATATATTGTCTAGGTAATGTGTGTGGCATATATTGTCTAGGTAATGTGTGTGGGCATATCATGTCTAGGTAATGTGTGGGGCATATCATGTCTGGTATGGTGCGGCATATCATGCTAGTAAGTGTGTGGCATATCATGTCTAGGTAATGTGTGGGATATCATGTCTAGGTAATGTGTGTGGCATATCATGTCTAGGTAATGTGTGTGGCATATCATGTCTAGGTAATGTGTGTGGCATATCATGTCTAGGTAATGTGTGTGGAGCATATATTGTCTAGGTAATGTGTGTGGATATATTAGAATGTCTGGATAATGTGTAGTGTGTGCATATATTGTCTAGGTAATGTGTGTGGACATATCATGTCTAGGTAATGTGTGTGGGCATATATTGTCTAGGTAATGTGTGTGGACATATCATGTCTAGGTAATGTGTGTGGGCATATATTGTCTAGGTAATGTGTGTGGGCATATATTGTCTAGGTAATGTGTGTGGTATATCATGTCTAGGTAATGTGTGTGGCATATCATGTCTAGGTAATGTGTGTGGCATATATGTCTAGGTAATGTGTGGTATATCATGTCTAGGTAATGTGTGTGGGTATATCATGTCTAGGTAATGTGTGTGGGCATATATTGTCTAGGTAATGTGTGTGGACATATATTGTCTAGGTAATGTGTGGGCATATCATGTCTAGGTAATGTGTGTGGCATATATTGTCTAGGTAATGTGTGTGGCATATATTGTCTAGGTAATGTGTGTGGCATATATGTCTAGGTAATGTGTGTGGCATATCATGTCTAGGTAATGTGTGTGAGATATCATGTCTAGGTAATGTGTGGGATATATCATGTCTAGGTAATGTGTGTGGATATATATTGTCTAGGTAATGTGTGTGCATATATTGTCTAGGTAATGTGTGATATATTGTCTGGGTAAGTGTGTGGTATATCATGTCTAGGTAATGTGTGGGGCATATCATGTCTATGTAATGTGTGGCATATCATGTCAGTAATGTGTGGCATATCATGTCTAGGTAATGTGTGGGCATATCATGTCAGGTAATTGTGCGCATATCATGTCTAGGTAATGTGTGTGAGCATATCATGTCTAGGTAATGTGTGTGTGCATATATTGTCTAGGTAATTGTGGGGCATATCATGTCTAGGTAATTGTGGGCATATCATGTCTAGTAATGTGTCGGCATATATTGTCTAGGTAATGTGTGTGAGCATATCATGTCTAGTAATGTGTGTAGGCATATATTGTCTAGGTAATGTGTGTGAGCATATCATATCAGTAATTGTGTGCATATATTGTCTAGGTAATGTGTGTGGCATATCATGTCTAGGTAATGTGTGGGCATATCATGTCTAGGTAATGTGTGTGGGCATATCATGTCTAGGTAATGTGTGGGGCATATCATGTCTAGGTAATGTGTGGGCATATCATGTCTAGGTAATGTGTGGGCATATCATGTCTAGGTAATGTGTGTGGGCATATATTGTCTAGGTAATGTGTGTGGGCATATATTGTCTAGGTAATGTGTGTGGCATATCATGTCTAGGTAATGTGTGTGGGCATATATTGTCTAGGTAATGTGTGTGGATATATTGTCTAGGTAATGTGTGTGGATATCATGTCTAGGTAATGTGTGTGATATATCATGTCTAGGTAATGTGTGTGAGATATCATGTCTAGGTAATGTGGGCATATCATGTCTAGTAATGTGTGTGGCATATATTGTCTAGGTAATGTGTGTGGCATATATTGTCTAGGTAATGTGTGTGGGCATATCATGTCTAGGTAATGTGTGTGAGCATATATTGTCTAGGTAATGTGTGTGGGCATATATTGTCTAGGTAATGTGTGTGGGCATATCATGTCTAGGTAATGTGTGGGGCATATCATGTCTAGGTAATGTGTGTGAGCATATATTGTCTAGGTAATGTGTGTGGGGCATATATTGTCTAGGTAATGTGTGTGGGCATATATTGTCTAGGTAATGTGTGTTGGCATATATTGTCTAGGTAATGTGTGTGGGCATATATTGTCTAGGTAATGTGTGTGGACATATATTGTCTAGGTAATGTGTGTGGGCATATATTGTCTAGGTAATGTGTGTGAGCATATATTGTCTAGGTAATGTGTGTGAGCATATCATGTTAGGTAATTGTGTGAGCATAATTGTCAGTAATGTGTGGGCATATATTGTCTAGGTAATGTGTGTGGACATATATTGTCTAGGTAATGTGTGTGGGCATATATTGTCTAGGTAATGTGTGTGAGCATATATTGTCTAGGTAATGTGTGTAGCATATCATGTCTAGGTAATCTGTGCGGGCATATCATGTCTAGGTAATGTGTGTGGATATATATTGTCTAGGTAATGTGTGTGTGCATATATTGTCTAGGTAATGTGTGTGGATATCATGTCTAGGTAATGTGTGTATTCATGTCAGGTAATTGTGTACATATCATGTCTAGGTAATGTGTGTGGATATATTTTGTCTAGGTAATGTGTGGATATATTGTCTAGGTAATGTGTGTGCATATATGTTAGGTAATGTGTGAGCATATCATGTCTAGGTAATGTGTGTGGACATATATGTCTAGGTAATGTGTGTGACATACATGTCTAGGTATGTGTGACATATCATGTCTAGGTAATGTGTGTGAGCATATCATGTCTAGGTAATGTGTGTGAGCATATATTGTCTAGGTAATGTGTGGCATATATGTCTAGGTAATGTGTGTGGCATATATTGTCTAGGTAATGTGTGGGATATCATGTCGGTAAGTGTGTGGATATATTGTCTAGGTAATGTGGGCATATCATGTCTAGGTAATGTGTGTGGCATATATTGTCAAAATATAATGAAGACACCTATGGAAGTAATGCAGATATCACACTGGAATCTAAAATGATAAAAATAACAGAGCAGTTCACCTATTTGGGTATCAATTTTGATTGCACAGGAAATGTTAAAAAGAAATTATGATACGAATTGGCAAAGCAACATCAGCTTTTAAAAGTCTAAATAAAATATGGAACTGCAAGTTATATAGTATTAAAACTAAATTACGAATCTTCAATTCAAATGTTGTATCAATCCTAACATATGCCAGCGAGAGTTGGAAAATAACTAAATATATAGAAAGCAAGTTGAATGCATTTGAAAATAGATGTCTGGGAAAAATAAGGAAATGAAATGGGACGAATTCAGGAGAAGTGATGAAATCAGAGACATGTCTGGTCAACTTCAAATAGCTAGCAACTGTTATAAGAAAGAGAAGATGGAGATATGTTGGGCACACTTGAGGAGAAATGATCAACAAATATCAAAGCAGGCATTGAGGTGGGAGGCAAATGGTTCAAGAAAGAGAGGACGACATAGGGAGATCCTGCAACGAACTTTGCTGAGAGAGGCAGGAAATATCGGTCTCAGTTCCATAGAGGAGATTGAGCGAGTTGCCCAGGATAGAGAGATATGGAAAAATTGCTTGCAGGCACTATGTAACGTATAAGAGAAATTTTTACTTATATATTGCCTAAGCAGTCTGTGTGTTGTGGCCATATATTATCTAAGTAATCTGTTCGGGTATACTTTTTAATGTTTGTTACTACTGATATATCCATTACTTTCTCCTGCTACCGTGACCTGATAGTAATCTATTCTTACTGAATGCCTTCACCTGTTGTGTGACCTGGTTTGATAGGTGCAAGATAAATGCTTGTCAATCAATCAGCGCAGTTACTGATTAGAGTCACCACGTTCTGTACCGGAAATCACACATGCTATTGTAAGCTTAACATCCTATATTCTAGCATCTTCAAGTGTGTCAGTTAGTGTGTATGATGATAAGAAAGTGATAGTGTTGTGCTTACTTGAAGATATCATCTTTTCCAACTCTGCAAGATTTATCCTTGACTGCTTGACGGTAACAACCACGCTAAGATGATTGATAATACGACCTGATTGTTGTGTACAGTACGGATATTTGCACATTTTCAGCAGTTTCTCAAAGTACATTTCATTTTTCTGTATGAGTTTCATGTCTCATTGGATTCGTGTCAACCATACTTAATAGTATTGTATCTTAGGACATTAGATGAATATTTTCTATGAATTGTTGAGAGGTATCGTAACATTAGATGAATATTTTCTAGGAATTGTTGAGAGGTATCGTAACATTAGATGAATATTTTCTAGGAATTGTTGAGAGGTATCGTAACATTAGACGAATATTTTCTAGGAATCGTTGAGAGGTATCGTAACATTAGATGAATATTTTCTATGAATTGTTGAGAGGTATCGTAACATTAGACGAATATTTTCTATGAATTGTTGAGAGGTATCGTAACATTAGATGAATATTTTCTAGGAATTGTTGAGAGGTATCGTAACATTAGATGAATATTTTCTAGGAATTGTTGAGAGGTATCGTAACATTAGATGAATATTTTCTAGGAATCGTTGAGAGGTATCGTAACATTAGATGAATATTTTCTAGGAATTGTTGAGAGGTATCGTAACATTAGATGAATATTTTCTAGGAATTGTTGAGAGGTATCGTAACATTAGATGAATATTTTCTAGGAATTGTTGAGAGGTATCGTAACATTAGATGAATATTCGCCCGTGTGGTACCGGGACCCGCAGGAGAAGCAAAGAATAGTACAACTGCAACCTACAATGCATGTCGTAAGAGGCGACTGATGTAGGCCCTAGGGATGCTCCCTAGTAAATAAAAAGGAGCGCAGAAGTCGGATGTGCTGGCCTACTTGTAGGCGCATAACTGGCACAGCGTACAATCGCTCTTAGGCTCAGATCACATACAAATCACACAGAGTGGTTGACAGGGGGTCGATATGAAGTGTTCGAAGAAGATGAAGAAGATGAATATTTTCTAGGAATTGTTGAGTAATGTTGTTGTATCTTACTGATGATAGTCAAGATAATCTTCACAGCACTCCAGACGGATCCGTAGGAGGTGCTCTGTTCTCCTCAACAATAGCTTTAACAAAGTCTTGATATCTGGCAATTCTCAATTTCACACACACCCCCCACCCACCCACCCACAATCTTCTTAGTGTGGACAGAGATGCAGATTCATAAATGTCTTTAAAGCCATGTATACGATTTGCTGCTCATTTGACATTGATGATTTCGACAGTATACATTGACTGTCCTTTCTCTGCCATTGCTGTATCAGCCAGTTGATCTGCTCGCTCATTGTACACGAAATAACGGTTAAATGGACCACACGATGTACTCAATGTGTCAAGCCATTCCTACCCTACATAGCTAGCCTGAAATAACTAAGACAGTGAAAGACTAAACTTGACCCAGGTGAGAAACAGCTAATTAGCAAGCTATTTCTGAGATGTACGTGTACAGTCTGAGGTAGAATATATGCGTCAAAATAAGACGATGATTGATATATGACTTACTTGATTTATTCCTCGTGAGTCATATGGCCTTAACAGTTGTTTGTCTGTCACTTTTCTTGGTCTCTGGTGTTTTTTCTTTATGCTTCCAATGATAGCCCAGCATCCCTCAGTTCCTCCGGAAGACTCCATCTCCAGCTCTGTCCAGGACGTACCCTTTTTTGTTTTCCCTGCTGGCTCCACTCAAGTGCCTGTCTAGCAAACTCAACTGTGTCTTCCGCAGGGTATACCCCACCCATCGTCATTTTCTCCTCTCAACCTTTGCCATCATGGGTTCCCGTCTTGTTCTTATCAACAAGTCTGTGTTTGCAACTCTGTCATACCATCTCAGTCTGGAATACGCCGAAGACATCTGTTGACAAATGTCGGAATCTTTTTTTGTATTTAACTTGACTCGCCGCGTTTCTGAGTCACACAGCAACACAGATTTCACATTGAGCTGAATATCCTGAGCTTTGTTTTAGTTGAAATGCAGTAGATTTTCACACTGTGTGCAGGAAAGGAAAGTCTTGTCGAGTTTTCCTAATCCTGGCATTAATATCCTCATCTGTACATCCTGATTGACTGATGTTTCTTCTGAGGTAGACAAATTCACCAACATTTTCTATGTCCCTTCCTTCAATCAATATCGGGTGTTCCTGTTTGTTTTTGCTTCGCAGTACTTTTTTCTTCCCTTGACTGATTTTAAGACCAACCCATTGCAGTAATACAATAACTGAAAACAGATCTTTATGGTTATTTTCCCCATAAATTTCAGCAGTGGCGGCTCGTCATTAAGGGACAGTGGGGACGGACTCTACTAAAAATAAAGTGTAACATGCATTTATTATTTGATAAATTATTTGTCTATAATTATTACTTTTAACTTGATACCGATTAGCTTTAAAAGTTGATTTATATAACACTAAAATATCATATACAATCTGAAATTCAGCGTCTTTCCTCCTTAATTAGTATACTTCACGCATTTCAAGCACATTATTTTTTAGGTCAGTAGAAATGTGGTCTATTTAGACCGTTAACATGGTGACCTCTGACCTCTCTCTCTCGACTGGTTATTTAGCACATACAAAAATGTGATTTTTATTCATTCAGTAGGGAAATTCTTACGCTGCCAAGCCAGTTAAACTGTTTTATTGCTGTAAATATTAACATAAAATTAACCGTGTGTGTAAATACTGAATGATATATAAAAATAATATAAGTAATTAACCCATATAGAATAGTTTACGGTAATCGCCCGTTCCATCAATAAACATCTGTGTACGACAATGTACGTTCTAGACAAGAGGGATAACTTCCTGGAATAGACAAATAATAGTCAATACTCAAATATAACCTAACCCAAAACCATGATTTTTCAGAAATTTGTATTCTCTCCACACCAACAAAAATGATCACGAACCGCCACTTTCGAATCTTCAGTTTCTAATATCTTTTATAACAAATCTGGCATGAAACAAGTTATTTCTACTCTCTTCATAGAATTTGAAACCGAGGGAACCATTTCACTTCCTGGCTAGCTTCTATTTCTTAACTCAACGAGTCAGTTAACCTAATTTCTGCTAGGTCGACATATGTTCCTACACCGGAAAGCAATGTCTCTAGGGTAACAGTTTTCTCCCTTAATTGGGCTAGTTTGAGACCAGTTCTGCGAGACATTTTTACGTGTCAAGGGCTGCCTTTTTTTGAGCAGATTAATATCATATCCGCTATTTTTGGGCGGTTTCTGAGGGTCACTGCCAATTGTCAAGTTTTGTTTTGTTAGAATCATTTGATAGAAACTGGGTGGATCTAAGAAATATGCCTGGTTACGGGTTCCCACCCAATTGGGCTATTTTAAGACAATTTCTTGTAACATGTTTTCTGGTTCGATTGCGTTTTTTGTCAATTGGTTGATATTTTCTGCTATTTTGCATCTACTGCGGTTTTAGGCTACTTATGAAATACTTGCAACGACTTAACAACACTACGGGGATGCTATCTGACTTGATTTCACTGGCAGCAATAACATTTAGATACACAACCTTCAAAGAGGTTTATATAGTATGTCTTGCTAGACAGCCATGGAGCGATTGGGATATTTTTTCCAGAGATCCATGTTCTCAATGTAGGTGAGATCTTGTTTCTAGTCTTATCAGAGACGGACGTTAAAACGTAAGTCCCGTGTTTATGTTGAGCACACCAAAGACCTACTGCTAGTAGAACGTTGATAAGAATAGACTGCAAACTTGCTGCCTTGACAACATTCATTAACAGTTTAAAATTATCTCAAACATTTTCATCATTTTCAAAATTACATCGAGGACCCTCGTCGGTGCTACGGATGTCGTGCATTGTCGATGAGACCTCCCTGTTAGAAAGAGATCGGAGCACACATAGTTATTCACTGAAGTGTAATGATGATGATTGAATAAATAAATAAATATTCAGTTAATTTGTGTGGCTACTTATATTTGTAGTTGTTATATATTCACAGATCGATCGATACATGACAGATCGATATGCACAGATCGATCGATACATGTACAGATCGATACATGCACAGATCGATTACAAGTGTTGGTGGCGGGAAGAATACAACGATTGATAGAGATGGGCAATCACAAGTAATAGTATACAAATGTGTGACAGTAGCGGTAAACGTAATAATGGTAGTTGTAATAGCAGCGGTAATTGTAGCAGATGTAGTTGTAGTAGTAGTAGTAGTAGCGGTAATTGTAGCAGATGTAGTTGTAGTAGTAGTAACGGTAATTGTAGCAGATGTAGTGGTAGTAGTAGTAGCGGTAATTGTAGCAGATGCAGTAGTGGTAGTAGTAGTAGCGGTAATTGTAGCAGATGCAGTAGTGGTAGTAGTAGTAGGGTAATTGTAGCAGATGGTAGTGGTAGTAGTAGTAGGCGGAATTGTAGCAGATGCAGTAGTGGTAGTAGTAGTAGTGGTAATTGTAGCAGATGTAGTGGTAGTAGTAGTAGCGGTAATTGTAGCAGATGCAGTAGTGGTAGTAGTAGTAGCGGTAATTGTAGCAGATGCAGTAGTGGTAGTAGTAGTAGCGGTAATTGTAGCAGATGCAGTAGTAGTAGTAGTGGTAATTGTAGCAGATGTAGTGGTAGTAATAGTAGCGGTAATTGTAGCAGATGTAGTGGTAGTTGTAGTAGTAGTAGTAGTAACGGTAATTGTAGCAGATGTAGTGGTAGTTGTAGTAGTAGTAGTAGGTAATTGTAGCAGATGAGTGATAGTAGTAGTAATAGTAGCGGTAATTGTAGCGATGTAGTGAGATATATTTAGTAGTAGTTGTAGTCTTAATTATAGTAGATGTGGTGGCAAATATAGTAGTAGATGAAGTTGTAGCAGTATTTGTGGTGATAGCAGTAGTGGTGGTGGTAATTGTAGCACATTTAGTGGTGGCATATGGGATAGTTGCAGTAGTTGTAGTTGTAGTAGTAATAGTGATACCAATTGTAGCAGATGTGGTGGTTGCATGTGTAGTAGTTGCAGTAACAGTAATTCTAGTAGTAGAAGTAGCAGTATTATTTGAGTGCAGATGTGATGGTGATATGTGTAGTAGTTGCAGTAACAGTAATTCTAGTAGTAGAAGTAGCAGTATTATATGAGTGCAGATGTGATGGTGATATGTGTAGTAGTTGCAGTAACAGTAATTCTAGTAGTAGAAGTAGCAGTATTATATGAGTGCAGATGTGATGGTGATATGTGTAGTAGTTGCAGTAACAGTAATTCTAGTAGTAGAAGTAGCAGTATTATATGAGTGCAGATGTGATGGTGATATGTGTAGTAGTTGCAGTAACAGTAATTCTAGTAGTAGAAGTAGCAGTATTATATGAGTGCAGATGTGATGGTGATATGTGTAGTAGTTGCAGTAACAGTAATTCTAGTAGTAGAAGTAGCAGTATTATATGAGTGCAGATGTGATGGTGATATGTGTAGTAGTTGCAGTAACAGTAATTCTAGTAGTAGAAGTAGCAGTATTATATGAGTGCAGATGTGATGGTGATATGTGTAGTAGTTGCAGTAACAGTAATTCTAGTAGTAGAAGTAGCAGTATTATATGAGTGCAGATGTGATGGTGATATGTGTAGTAGTTGTAGTAGTTGCCGTATTTGTAGTAGTATTAAGGTACATTGCACATATCAGCTGCACAGACTAGGCATAATTTCATCCTTGCTTTTGGCTCGGACACAACACCGAAAGCAAAGTCATGAAAGACTTAGGGATGAGCTGCAAGACAAGAGAGACAAACATAATCTCAGAAGTTGTCACAGCAAAACACTTGCCAATTGACCGTCTGTAAAGATGAACAATGCGTATATATTTGTAGTATTGGTGGCTTGAGATGGTAGTAGAGTTGTAGCGGTGGTCGTAGTAGTAGCAATGATTGCATACGAGGTTTATTAGGTTTGAGCTTTTGTTGTGTTTGTCCCCTGGCTAGTGATCACATTATAGTCGCGCGACGAACAAGACTGTGAACTCTACCAAGGTCACTGAAATGTCCATCTTGTAGCGGGTTTTTTGTTGATCAGGCTAGAATCTGTGTTTGCCCGCATCTTTCACATCCCGTCCATGGCCAATCTCGCGAGGGTTGGTAATAATTTGGTTTGTCCTTGGATTGGCCTAGAAGATTATCCTGTTGGCTAGTTTGTCAGAATGGTGTCTTAACAGTTTTCCAGAAGGAATCGTTGAGTGGGTCAACACCCTCTTTGTCAATATTTGGACGACATAACCAGGGGTTCTCAAAGTGTAAGCAGAATGTCATATACATACACACTGCCATTATTACTAACTGCCCTTGTTTGCTGTCATATTTGTCCACCATATATTGTGCCACTTGGGATGTAGTAGTTTGAAGGTTGTCAGTAGGGACCAGTCATGAGGCCACCTATCTTGTGCTATCTAAAGTGTGTTTGTATCAAATGGTGGGTAGGTTGTAAAACATATAGGTTTTTGAAAGGATAGGCTGCTGACAGGATATGCCGTTGAAATGATAAACTGCTGAAATAACTAATCACCAATGTTAAACTAACAACAAATACAGTAACGTACAGTACGCTTTTAGTACGTTTACTAGAATTGTTGCATTTGTTCACGCACCACTATTGGATAAAAGTCTTTTGTGTCGAAACGTCGACGCTATCTATTTTATAGTGTTTTTTTTTTGGCTAAAGGTACATCCAAATTTTCGTGAATCCTCATACGACGTATATGTATGTGTTATTTATGTGTATGTATATATATCATTATCTCTATCTAGTTAAAGATAGTTGTTCATTGTTAGCAGCCTGTTGTATTTGTGTGTGTGTGTGTGCCTACCCGGAGTGCCACAACTGGTGGAACCAGTACGAGTAAACGTGAAAACGTCTAAAACTCAGTGTCATCATTCTTTCGAATAAGAGTGCTCAGAGTTTGTTTAAGTGGTTTTATTTTGCAATTTGTGGTTTAATGAAGGCTATCACCTTCTGGCCGCGATCAAGTAGGTCACTTTGATCTTAGCCAAAAGGACAAGAAGCAGAGCCTGTGTGTACATACACATACAAACACATCAGCGTTTATATATATATATATATACTATTGGTCGTGAATAGATAGTGTTGATTCTTCTAGTATACTTGTCATGTTGTATAGATAGTGTTGGTATACTTGTCATGTTGGATAGATAGTGTTGGTATACTTGTCATGTTGTATAGATAGTGTTGGTATACTTGTCATGTTGGATAGATAGTGTTGATATACTTGTCATGTTGGAAAGATAGTGTTGATATACTTGTCATGTTGGATAGATAGTGTTGGTATACTTGTCATGTTGGATAGATAGTGTTGATATACTTGTCATGTTGGAAAGATAGTGTTGATATACTTGTCATGTTGGATAGATAGTGTTAGTATACGTGTCATGTTGAAAGATAGTGTTGATATACTTGTCATGTTGAAAGATATGTTGATATATTGTCATGCTTGATTATAGTGTTGGATACTTGTCATGTTGGATAGATAATGTTTGGCTGCTGTAGGAGACTTGTCATGTTGGATAATGTTTGGCTGCTGTAGGAGACTTGTCATGTTGGATAGATATTGTTTGGCTGCTGTAGGAGACTTGTCATGTTGGATAGATAATGTTTGGCTGCTGTAGGAGACTTGTCATGTTGGATAGATATTGTTTGGCTGCTGTAGGAGACTTGTCATGTTGGATATATATTGTTTGGCTGCTGTAGGAGACTTGTCATGTTGGATAGATAATGTTTGGCTGCTGTAGGAGACTTGTCGTGTTGGATAGATGTTTGGCTGCTGTAGGAGACTTGTCATGTTGGATAGATAATGTTTGGCTGCTGTAGGAGACTTGTCATGTTGGATAGATATTGTTTGGCTGCTGTAGGAGACTTGTCATGTTGGATAGATAATGTTTGGCTGCTGTAGGAGACTTGTCATGTTGGATAGATATTGTTTGGCTGCTGTAGGAGACTTGTCATGTTGGATAGATAATGTTTGGCTGCTGTAGGAGACTTGTCATGTTGGATAGATATTGTTTGGCTGCTGTAGGAGACTTGTTATGTTGGATAGATAATGTTTGGCTGCTGTAGGAGACTAGTCTAAAGAGTCTAAAGGCAAAGGATTGACTTCATTGCACCGGGTCCGTCCCTGTCTGCAGAAATGGCAAAGCCATCTACCAGAAGTGTTGCCAAGCACGAACAATCCTAGTGATCTCCTAGTGATCTCCTAGTGATCTCCTAGTGATCTCCTAGTGATCTCCTAGTGATCTCCTAGTGATCTCCTAGTGATCTCGTGAAAAAATTGTGAACATGTGACTCAATCCGAATTCGAACCTACAACCTTCAGTACGACAGGCAAACGTTTTAACCACTTCGCCATAGAGAACCACTTCGTCATAGAGAACCACTTCGTCATAGAGAACCACTTCGCCATAGAGAACCACTTCGCCATAGAGAACTACTTCGCCATAGAGAACCACTTCGTCATAGAGAACCACGTCGCCATAGAGAACCACGTCGCCATAGAGAACCCCGTCGCCATAGAGAACCCCGTCGCCATAGAGAACCCCGTCGCCATAGAGAACCCCGTCGCCATAGAGAACCCCGTCGTCATAGAGATCGCCATAGAGAACCACTTCGCCATAGAGAACCCCGTCGTCATAGAGAACCACGTCGCCATAGAGAACCACGTCGCCATAGAGAACCCCGTCGTCATAGAGAACCACGTCGCCATAGAGAACCCCGTCGTCATAGAGAACCACGTCGCCATAGAGAACCACGTCGCCATAGAGAACCCCGTCGTCATAGAGAACCACGTCGCCATAGAGAACCACGTCGCCATAGAGAACCCGTCGTCATAGAGAACCACGTCGTCATAGAGAACCACTTCGCCATAGAGAACCACGTCGCCATAGAGAACCACGTCGCCATAGAGAACCCCGTCGCCATAGAGAACCACGTCGCCATAGAGAACCCCGTCGCCATAGAGAACCACGTCGCCATAGAGAACCCCGTCGCCATAGAGAACCCCGTCGCCATAGAGAACCACGTCGCCATAGAGAACCCCGTCGCCATAGAGAACCACGTGAAGTAAACTAGTGATGTTGAATATAAATATTGGTTGTAGGATTGTTATTTGCAATCTATCGAATTCTTCCATTTTTAAACTTACAAATGCATGCTGAAGTTAAATTAGTTTTGTACCGATTTGAGTATTTAGGCGTACAGCCTTACGATAGCATTTGGTTTTACACAGCCTTACGATAGCATTTGGTTTTACACAGCCTTACGATAGCATTTGGTTTACACGCCTTACGATAGCATTTGGTTTTACACAGCCTTACGATAGCATTTGGTTTTACACAGCCTTACGATAGCATTTGGTTTTACACAGCCTTACGATAGCATTTGGTTTTACACAGCCTTACGATAGCATTTGGTTTTACACAGCCTTACGATAGTATTTGGTTTTACACAGCCTTACGATAGTATTTGGTTTTTAACTAGATGTTAGATGTGTATATAAGGCTATGCGTGTGAGTGAACCCACGTGACATACTGTTTGGGTTTGTACTATTTCTTGGAATGACATCAATGACAGACTTCTTGGAACAGTGCCGACATGACGACATCAACTCTAGCTTTCATATTCTTGGTAAGTTCATCCTTGCTTGTGCTTGTTGGTTTGTTTTCATATAACATCTTCTTATTTATTTCCTTCTTTTTTTCTTCCTTATTCTTCTTCCTTTTCTTCTTCTCATTTGTATTTTTATTCTAATTTCTTCTTCTTTTTCCCTTTTTCTTCTTCTCATTTTTATTTTTGGTCTTCTCATTTTTCTTCTTCTCATTTTTCTTCTTCTTTTTGTCTTTCTTTTCTTTTTCTTCTTTTCATTTTTCTTCTTCCTCTACTTTTTCTTTTTCTTTCGCCTTCTTCTCACTCTTCTTTTTCTTCTTCTTTATTCTGCTTCCTCTTTATTCACATTCTTCTTTGCATTCTTCTCCTTTTTATTTGTCGTCACCTTCTTGTTTCTTCTTCTGTTTCTTCATCTAATCATAGCTCCAAGTTTGAACTATCTGGTATCGAATGTTAATCTATCTAGTCTGCATGTTTTCTATAGCTGAGATAGACTGCCATATAAGGTGTTCTGTATTGATGTGCTTGTTAGGAGGATGTCTCGTTTAGTTTGTTTGAGTTCAGACTACTTCAGCATGACGTGTGGGTGATTATAGTTTATGCAACTTGGGGGTGAGTTGGATGTAATCTGTTTAGGTGGGAGTTCGGCCAAACATGTGGTTGTTATGTTTATATAACGGGACCATACACATGTGGTCCCCACCATACACATGGGGTCTACCGTACACAGATGGTCCTACCATACACATCATGTGGTCCCACCATACACATATTACACAAGTGGTACCTCAGGGGTGCCACGAATGCCGTCTTCAAAACAAGGGCCCATCTGCACAAAAAGTGATGCATTTGCATTCTAGTGATCCCACCAACAAATGTGGTCCTGCCACAATCCAGTGGTCCCACAAAGACGAGTGGTCCCATCCAGTGCAGGGGTTTAATGATAAGGCTATGGACCTTAGATACAGCTCACGGCATCCTAAGGAGATGTATCCGAGGTGATCATACCGGGCCAGATCCGATCTGTAGAAAACCGTGGGGAGGATGCGATGGTACTAGGTAAATGAGCGCTATAGACAAGGACATGTATAGTACAGTATTACATACACTAGGAAACATAAATGATTAAATATGAAAAATGACAACACTCGACGTTTCGACCATACGTCTTTACCAAGAAAACATACACGAACACTCAATACTAAATGAACTATCACATAAATGTAAGGGAAATATGGAATAATCTGACCTAAAAAGTCATGTCTGTCTGCATATATTTGAATCTCATCTGCTTTTATTTGCTTACTCAAACGTTTTGCTTTTTTCTGAGTCTCTCTTGGACCGTTCTGTGTATGTATATATGGGAATGCTGTCTTTTTGGATGTTGGTTGCTATTTTTGCACGTTATAAGCTTCATGTTTTTAAGTATATTACAAGTGTCATTCTCATCAGACCAGTCATGGTTCTTGCGCTCAACATCTTTTGTATTCTCAGTCTCTCTCGCGATCACCGTCCAGACTGGTGTACAAGATTTAACCATAAATCTCATTCATGTGGAAATCTGATTCATGCAGCCTTAGCATTGGTATGGTTCGTCACATCTTTAGCGCCATTTGGAGCTCTGGTGCTTAACCTTCGGCGATGTGTCCAGTTTTAGCCAGTGTTTACTGGGTTCGCTCTCCGTCAGCCTTTGGCTGTCCCCAGCCGACATGCAAGGCAACATGTTATCTTTTGTATTAATTGATTGATTGATAGGACCATCATCATTACACTTCGGTGAGTAACCATATGTGCCCTGATATCTTTCTTACACAGGAATATCTCAGCGGTGGTGCACGAGCTCCATAGCACAGGCGAGGGTCCCCGATGTAATTTTGAAGATGGTTAAAACATTTTGTAGAAATTGTATTTTTAATCTTTGTTATGAATTTTGTCGGGCAGCAACTTTCCAGCCTGCACTGCTTGATTTGGAACTGTCAAGGGTTCTTTTACGTGCTCAACTTGAACACGTGACCTACATTTTATCGTCCGTCTCCGATAGGACTAGGAACTCATTCTCACCTACACTGAGATCAGGGATCTCTGAAAAAATATTCCGATGACTACGACGGAGTGAACCGAGTACATTTGGAACGAGTAGGCGAGTACCTAGCCTCTACGCCACAGAAACGTCATCGATTACTCTTTCTACCAGTTTAATCTCTGTGTGATTATCGTATCTCTTGTATATTGCTCACGGCCTCTTACCAAACACAACTAGCACTATCTCAATACTATCTTGTATTTGGCATTGTTCGTTGTCATGGTTACTGCTGTAAGTGTATCCCGGACGGACGGAAATCTCCCGTTTTGTCATCAGTCACGAGAGTAGGCGAGGCTCTGAAAAGGATATCATTCATAGTTCAAGAATGTTTGATCGTCTCAGTGTTGCCTCACTTCTCACATGTTGTTGTTGTTGTGTGTGCTCAAGTGTGTGCCTGGGGCTGTACAAGTTGTTGCATACCAACTCTACTGAACGGCACAAGGAAGTGATTCATCTATGCACATGATCGGGGAAAGTAGCAATACCAGTATGTTATTGAGAATTAACGCAACTACAGGAAGTGAGTGTTTAACAGTGATGTGCGAATAGTAATGATTCGTTACTCGAATAACTATAGGTGCATAGGTTCTAAAGTAACTAGAACGTCGTCACAAGGGGATATGCATGCCGGCGAAGGCGATCATGTTTCTGCACAACTCTCTCTCCCTTGTTCTGGCGCAATCTTTTGTCTTGTTTGATCTCGGAAAAGGTATTCGTTACTTTACTACTATTAGATACGTGACGACTATTTGTTGCGTAGCTAATATTCTTTACTGGTTTTGTATCAATCTTTTTCTTCGTTTCTCTAATCATGATTTGCCTCACAGCGTCAGGATAAGAAACGATTTCTGGAGCGGGCTTTTGTGTGCGCTTCATAAATAGTGTGTTTCGTTATTTCTGAGGTTCACCTTTTGCGTGGACGACCTTTAGATTTGTATCCACTGTATCGGAGTAACATTACTTTGATTTGTATCCACTGTATCAGATAACATTACTTTAGATTTGTATCCACTGTATCGGAGTAACATTACTTTAGATTTGTATCCACTGTATCGGAGTAACATTACTTTAGATTTGTATCCACTGTATCGGAGTAACATTACTTTAGATTTGTATCCACTGTATCAGATAACATTACTTTAGATTTGTATCCACTGTATCGGAGTAACATTACTTTAGATTTGTATCCACTGTATCGGAGTAACATTACTTTAGATTTGTATCCACTGTATCGGAGTAACATTACTTTAGATTTGTATCCACTGTATCGGAGTAACATTACTTTAGATTTGTATCCACTGTATCGGAGTAACATTACTTTAGATTTGTATCCACTGTATCGGAGTAACATTACTTTAGATTTGTATCCACTGTATCGGAGTAACATTACTTTAGATTTGTATCCACTGTATCGGAGTAACATTACTTTAGATTTGTATCCACTGTATCGGAGTAACATTACTTTAGATTTGTATCCACTGTATCGGAGTAACATTACTTTAGATTTGTATCCACTGTATCGGAGTAACATTACTTTAGATTTGTATCCACTGTATCGGAGTAACATTACTTTAGATTTGTATCCACTGTATCGGAGTAACATTACTTTAGATTTGTATCCACTGTATCGGAGTAACATTACTTTAGATTTGTATCCACTGTATCGGAGTAACATTACTTTAGATTTGTATCCACTGTATCGGAGTAACATTACTTTAGATTTGTATCCACTGTATCGGAGTAACATTACTTTAGATTTGTATCCACTGTATCGGAGTAACATTACTTTAGATTTGTATCCACTGTATCGGAGTAACATTACTTTAGATTTGTATCCACTGTATCGGAGTAACATTACTTTAGATTTGTATCCACTGTATCGGAGTAACATTACTTTAGATTTGTATCCACTGTATCGGAGTAACATTACTTTAGATTTGTATCCACTGTATCGGAGTAACATTACTTTAGATTTGTATCCACTGTATCGGAGTAACATTACTTTAGATTTGTATCCACTGTATCGAGTAACATTACTTTAGATTTGATCCACTTTCACACTGTTGATCAGTGAGTAACATTACTTTAGATTTGTATCCACTGTATCGGAGTAACATTACTGGTTCAGTCGCTCTGTCTGTTGGTAATCTGCTTATGTGAGCAAACCATTTAATTTGTTGTTTTTTATGAAGTTCAGTACTGATGTTGTACCCACTTTTTGTCCTGATGTCTTCATTCCTAAACTGGTGTCTTCTTGATACTCATAGAATTCTGTGTAGACACGTCTCTATATCACGGACTATATTCTTGCGATCACGTATTACATAATTGCATACTTGACGGTAGGCGCTATTGATGACACTAACAATACACTCTGCTCTGATCAATCAAATCTAATATCATGCTATAGTATAACTCCAGATGTGGTAAAGTGAGGTTTTTTTGTTTGTTAAATCTTATATATGTACAAATGTGTGTCTTGTTGGATGATATGCATACACTTTGGTACTTTGGTGGAAATAAGGATGGTACCGTAGGGGCGAACGAGGCGCAACGTACCCGCGTTCTTGGCGCAAACTAAACAGATCACAAAGAGTGGTTAACTTAGTTGATAAGAACAAACGCAACTATACAGACTAATCAGCTATTGTGAGGTAACGAGTATATGTTGCAGAAATAACGAATACCTATCATAGACGAATGTAACTGAAACGAACCAGTAGTGTTTAGTAGTGTTACTTCCCTTGCATCAGAAGTGGGAGACGCAGAGAGAGAGAGAGAGGGAAAGAGAGAGAGAGAAGAAGAGAGAGAAGTGAGTGAGGTTGGCCGAAATGTGTCTGTCCTACATGCTGTAGAGGCTTACGGGAACGCAGCGTACTCACGTTCTCGACACAAATCACACAGGTCACAAAGAGTGGTTAACTAGATTCAGTGGCGGCTCGTCATTAAGGACCAGTGGGACTTGCCCCACCAAAAATAATGTATAACGTGTATTTATTATTTTATAAATTAAAATATAGCAACCAAAACCATGATTTATCCTGAAAAAAATGTCTGGCCCCACCAACAAAAATGACCACGAGCCGCCACTGACTTGATTAATGAGAACCAACGCAAACAAACGAGAGAGAGAGAGAGAGAGAGAGAGAGAGAGAGAGAGAGAGAGAGAGAGAGAAAAAGAAAGATTGAATGAACAAGTGTGACACTTAATTTTTGAGTAGGCGCCATCTTATTTTCCTGTTGATATCTGTGATCATATTAGACTTGTTAATCGTGTCGTCAATGTGAAGCTCATTGTCTTTCCGAGATCGAAGAAGAGACAAGCTTCTACCTCAGCTATGCACCATCTAGTCAGATGTTTAGTCATTGTAAGCTGATCATTCTTCAAGTATATGTTTAAGAGTTTGATTCCTCGTGTTACATGAACGTTTGTTTGTGTAGGAAGGGGTCCTCGAGTTGGTAGAGATGAACAAAATAGTCTTGCTGGGGCTGGTTCTCAGACGAAATCGTGTCTTCTTCTTCTTCTTCCTCTAATCTTATTTTGCTTCACAGAATCAGAATATCATTTATAGAACGAACTTACTATTGAGTGCGCTTAGTACATAGTGTCTCTCACTACCTCTGTTATTTTCATGGTCTACCTTTTGCGTGGTCGATCTTATGCGTTGCCGACCTGATACTTTGCATCCACTATACCGCAGTAGCATTGCTCTTTGATGCGCAATGCCTATTAATAATCTGGTTATATGGCTGAACCGTTCAAATTGCCGTTTCTTGGTGAAGTTCAGTGCCCACATGTCCTAAATGTGTAGAAGTCTATGCGTTTAGGGGCCTACCAAACCAATGTGCAACGTATACACGTTCTTGGCAAAGATCAAACATATCACAAAGAGTGATTAAAATTGGTCGTAAAGAACGAACGCAAAGACGAAGAAGTTCAGTGCTAAAGTTGTACCCACATTCTTCATGTTATCTTCATTTCTAAACCGATCTTTTCTTGATACTTTCAACACTGCGTAGACACTTCATCACTGTCGTTACTAGTTTTCTTCTATCGTTTGAAGTCAGCGTCCATGTTTGGCACTTATAGAGCATAATGTTGGGAGAAAATCATGTTGAACAATGCAATGTTAGTGTGCACGGTGACATGGTGATATTTCAAAATTGGTGCCTTTTATCCAATAATTTGATTTGTTTTCTGTTGGATTTCCTTAGTTATTCTGCCATTTGCTGAGAAAATACTGCACAGAAATGTCATGTCTTTAACGTAGCTTTCTTCTTTAGCCAATGTCTTTACTTCAGCTTTGTCTATGTTGATTTTTATGTTGTAGTCATCGCATGTTAACTGGAGTTTGTTAATGTGTTGCTGTAGCTGTTCTTTTATTGTTGATATGATTGCCAGATTGTCGACCAAAAGCAATTCATTTAAGAGTTGCTCTAGTCTATCCTCTTCACTGGTGTTAGATATTTGACAAATTTGGTCGACATATGTGATGAACAACAGCTGTGATAGTACGCATCCTTATTGCCTACAAAATAATGTTTTTTGTTATAATTGTGTAGTGTGACGTGTTCTGTTATAATTGTGTAGTGTGACGTGTTCTGTTATAATTGTGTAGTGTGACGTGTTCTGTTATAATTGTGTAGTGTGACGTGTTCTGTTATAATTGTGTAGTGTGACGTGTTCTGTTATAATTGTGTAGTGTGACGTGTTCTGTTATAATTGTGTAGTGTGACGTGTTCTGTTATAATTGTGTAGTGTGACGTGTTCTGTTATAATTATGTAGTGTGACGTAGTGTGTTCTGTTATAATTGTGTAGTGTGACGTGTTCTGTTATAATTGTGTAGTGTGACGTGTTCTGTTATAATTGTGTAGTGTGACGTGTTCTGTTATAATTGTGTAGTGTGACGTAGTGTGTTCTGTTATAATTATGTAGTGTGACGTGTTCTGTTATAATTGTGTAGTGTGACGTAGTGTGTTCTGTTATAGTTGTGTATTGTGACGTAGTGTGTTCTGTTATAGTTGTGTAGTGTGACGTAGTGTGTTCTATTATAATTATGTAGTGTGACGTGTTCTGTTATAATTGTGTAGTGTGACGTAGTGTGTTCTGTTATAATTGTGTATTGTGACGTAGTGTGTTCTGTTCTAATTGTGTAGTGTGACGTAGTGTGTTCTGTTATAATTATGTAGTGTGACGTGTTCTGTTATAATTATGTAGTGTGACGTGTTCTGTTATAATTGTGTAGTGTGGCGTAGTGTGTTCTGTTATAATTATGTAGTGTGACGTGTTCTGTTCTAATTGTGTAGTGTGGCGTAGTGTGTTCTGTTATAATTGTGTAGTGTGACGTAGTGTGTTCTGTTATAATTGTGTAGTGTGGCGTAGTGTGTTCTGTTATAATTATGTAGTGTGACGTGTTCTGTTCTAATTGTGTAGTGTGGCGTAGTGTGTTCTGTTATAATTATGTAGTGTGACGTAGTGTGTTCTGTTATAATTATGTAGTGTGACGTGTTCTGTTATAATTGTGTAGTGTGACGTGTTCTGTTATAATTGTGTAGTGTGACGTAGTGTGTTCCGTTATAATTGTGTAGTGTGACGTAGTGTGTTCTGTTATAATTGTGTAGTGTGACGTGTTCTGTTATAATTGTGTAGTGTGACGTAGTGTGTTCTGTTATAATTGTGTAATGTGACGTAGTGTGTTCTGTTATAATTGTGTAGTGTGACGTAGTGTGTTCTGTTATAATTGTGTAGTGTGACGTAGTGTGTTCTGTTATAATTGTGTAGTGTGACGTAGTGGGTTCTGTTATAATTGTGTAGTGTGACGTGTTCTGTTATAATTGTGTAGTGTGACGTGTTCTGTTATAATTGTGTAGTGTGACGTGTTCTGTTATAATTGTGTAGTGTGACGTAGTGTGTTCTGTTATAATTGTGTAGTGTGACATGTTCTGTTATAATTGTGTAGTGTGACGTAGTGGGTTCTGTTATAATTGTGTAGTGTGACATGTTCTGTTATAATTGTGTAGTGTGACGTAGTGGGTTCTGTTATAATTGTGTAGTGTGACATGTTCTGTTATAATTGTGTAGTGTGACGTAGTGGGTTCTGTTATAATTGTGTAGTGTGACGTAGTGGGTTCTGTTATAATTGTGTAGTGTGACGTGTTCTGTTATAATTGTGTAGTGTGACGTAGTGGGTTCTGTTATAATTGTGTATTGTGACGTAGTGGGTTCTGTTATAATTGTGTAGTGTGACGTGTTCTGTTATAATTGTGTAGTGTGACGTAGTGGGTTCTGTTATAATTGTGTAGTGTGACGTGTTCTGTTATAATTGTGTAGTGTGACGTAGTGGGTTCTGTTATAATTGTGTAGTGTGACGTAGTGGGTTCTGTTATAATTGTGTAGTTTGCCATTGTTTTCTGAACGGTGAGGTCTATTTTTACTTTTCGTAAACAAATTCTACAGAAACGAATTTGCTTCCAAACTGCTTGCAGCAGAGTTTGAACCAGGTATGCTTAGGTTAGGATCGAGCTCACTACCGTTTAAGCTACAGATGCCCACAAGAAGAGGGTTTATATAGATAATACCATGGCACAGTGGCATGAAAGCAGTATCAGAACTCATAGCTAGAACAAGAGACGTAGGGTTGGGGAAGAACATGATAACTTGCGCATGCTGGCATGGCACTTGATAATGGTGATGAGATGACGACTGTCCATGTTCTATTGGTAGCTTATTTATACTGTACTGCAAGTACGTATTATGTACACTTAACATTATGTACACAATATAGGATATCAGTGTATATCATGAACTTGGTCATCGATCGTATGTTAACTGTATATGATAACTAACTGTAATACATCATCTATGAGTGCTCTAGTCAGTTCTATATAATGTTGACTGATTAGATAAAACAACAACGGATGCACATGTGTAACTTAACACAATCACACTACACAGGGATTCTCAACCTGTTTGAAAGTGTAGGTACCTTGATAAGCGTCGACAGCTTGGGACACATATCCTAAACGTTTTGCTATAAATAGTATTTTCTTCTTCTTACACTCCATATCGACCCCTTGCTAAATCACTCTTTGTGATTTCTATGTGATTTGAGCCTAGGAGCGATTGTACGTTGTGCCAGTTATGCGCATACAAGTAGGCCAGCACATCCGATTTCTGCAATACTTTGTCATTAGCTGGCCGCAACTGACAGGAAGACCTATTTTTAGAAATTGTCGGAAAGTGTCATCTATTTTTAGATATGTAAATAGTCGTGGACAGTCCACTTTGGGACCCAGGTAGGTCAAGCATTAGTATGTGGATACATTTGTTCAATTTATTATTTGAGGGCGGAAAGACAATCTCGGTCAATCTTTCTTTGAAAATACACATCCTATCATTATATGATACTATCGTACAACTTAACAGTGATAATAATAACACAATTCCAGAACAAAGACATCGAGGAAAGGAGGAACAATTATATTATAGAATATTATAGAATATTATTATATTATAGATAAATAATAGTAAATATTAAAATATTTTAATATTAATGTGTTGACACTGTACTGCTGTGTGTTGACACTGTACTGCTGTGTGTTGACACTCTACTGCTGTGTGTTGACACTCTACTGCTGTGTGTTGACACTCTACTGCTGTGTGTTGACACTCTACTGCTGTGTGTTGACACTCTACTGCTGTGTGGGACAAAAACAGGCAATTAATTGCCACAGAAATACACATCCTATCATTATATGATACTACCATACAGCTTAACAGTGATAACAACACAATTCCAGAACAAAGACAGCGAGGAAAGGAGGAAAAATTATATTATAGAAACAAAAAACAGGCAATTAATTGCACAGATATACTGCCACAAAATTTAAAAGCTTGTGATTGTTGAGTTTGGGATTGTTAGCCATTGAACAAGTAAAAAAGAAAAAAAAGGCGAAAACGAAAGGAAGCGGTAATTATGTGGCTTGTTTTTCAACATGAAACCCCTAAAAACGCAAATGGAATAAACCGCACGGACTGTTCGACCTTTGAAATCACCGGACAATCCCCGACACGCCTACGGATACCCGGGTTTACCCGGAAGTCGTTGTTCAGGTCTTTTTGCGGCCGGCTAATGACAAAGTACCCACTTTTTATTTACCAAGGTAGCTTCCCTAGGCCCCTACCCCAGTCACCTCTTACAACATGCCTTGTAGGTCGCAGTGTTACTATTCTTTGCTCCTCTTGCGAGCCCTGTCAACACATTGGTGATAAATACAGGATGTTCAACTTAAAAGCAGCCCCAGTGATATATAGAAATTTACCAGGTACGCATTGCATCTCGTCTATTTACTATTTAAACCGGTTCTGACTAGCTTGTCCTACGTCACATTTGTTCATCGCCCCTTCTCACACTTGGTTATTGGTTATTGGTTACTAAACTGACGTCATTGCACTCCGGGCAGACCCATAAGTGCTCAGTCTCCCCAACAGATATCGAAGAGTATGCATACTGATGGTTCCTGTGGCTCGTTGATTAAACACACCTCTCACTCTGCCTCTCAGGCATCCAGTTCGACTGAACAACGGGTAACTCCAAACTGCTTAAATCGCTTGATCGATTCAACATCGATTTTAGTGTCCTCATCCAACAGAGAGTCTCGAAGAGACAGAAGAATATCCCCTTATCCATCTTCAACTCCCCAACAATCGATGCTATTGATGCAAGCCTGTCCGCTCTCTCATTACCGTAAACACCCGCATGCCCAGGACAGTATATCCACGTAAGCCGCTGGAGGTTAGAAACTTCTATAGACGACATCCTACAATTACACACCATCACACAACCTTGACCTATACTACGTCATAACTGAACCTTCTCATTTCCATACATATATGCCAGATTAGCTCCATTCACAGGCTGCTTTTAAGTTGAACACCCTGTAGTATAGGAATTCATAAGGCAAAATTATAAGAACAAATAAGTTAACCACTTCGTCCTTTCGAATCGATATAGTGGCTCTCAGTATTTCTTAAAATGTCGCAAAGCCATTATACTAGCTTATTCAGTATACTAGCTTATTCAGTATACTAGCTTATTCAGTATACTAGCTTATTCAGTATACTAGCTTATTCAGTATACATTACAATATAAATGCACCCGTAGGTAAATAAAAACTACGGGGTGGAAGGGTTAAGATGCAGTTTGACAAGTGAACATAAAAATACACAGTTGACGTCAAAAAGTTGCCACACACTGAGAGACATGCCGAGATTGCTGAAGAAGAAGAATTGCTAGAAGCAATCAAGAATGGGTGGACAGGAGTGTATATGTAATATAAAAACAAGGTTAGAGATATGTCCTGGACACCTCAGACCCAACAAACACTTACTAGGCGAGGAATAAGTCAACTCTCTGCCAATGTCAATAGGAGACACCGGAGCATGTCCTGCAAGACTGTCTTCTACTGAGTGAGCTGAGAAGCAACATGTGGTCACATCCAGTCGATCTGAAAACTAAGCTTTGGGGAAACCTGACAGACCTGAAGCTGACTGCCCAGTTGTGGTCCACAGTAAATTAAGAATTGTCATATAAAGAGATACCGCTAAGAACTAAAGCAAATCTCATAAGAAGGATTTTCTAGCCAACACTATGATACCAGTGTCAAACATGGACAATAACAGCAGCTACAAACTAAAGCAAATCTCATAAGAAGGATTTTCTAGCCAAACACTATGATACCAGTGTCAAACATGGCCAATAACAGCAGCTACAAACTAAAGCAAATCTCATAAGAAGGATTTTCTAGCCAAACACTATGATACCAGTGTCAAACATGGACAATAACAGCAGCTACAAACTAAAGCAAATCTCATAAGAAGGATTTTCTAGCCAACACTATGATAGCAGTGTCAAACATGGACAATAACAGCAGCTACAAACTAAAGCAAATCTCATAAGAAGGATTTTCTAGCCAACACTATGATAGCAGTGTCAAACATGGACAACACTATGATAGCAGTGTCAAACATGGTCAATAACAGCAGCTACAAACTAAAGCAAATCTCATAAGAAGGATTTTCTAGCCAACACTATGATAGCAGTGTCAAACATGGACAACACTATGATACCAGTGTCAAACATGGTCAATAACAGCAGCTACAAACTAAAGCAAATCTCATAAGAAGGATTTTCTAGCCAACACTATGATAGCAGTGTCAAACATGGACAACACTATGATAGCAGTGTCAAACATGGTCAATAACAGCAGCTACAAACTAAAGCAAATCTCATAAGAAGGATTTTCTAGCCAACACTATGATAGCAGTGTCAAACATGGACAACACTATGATAGCAGTGTCAAACATGGTCAATAACAGCAGCTACAAACTAAAGCAAATCTCATAAGAAGGATTTTCTGGCCAACACTATGATAGCAGTGTCAAACATGGACAATAACAGCAGCTACAAACTAAAGCAAAGCTCATAAGAAGGATTTTCTAGCCAACACTATGATACCAGTGTCAAACATGGCCAATAACAGCAGCTACAAACTAAAGCAAATCTCATAAGAATGATTTTCTAGCCAACACTATGATACCAGTGTCAAACATGGACAATAACAGCAGCTACAAACTAAAGCAAATCTCATAAGAAGGATTTTCTAGCCAACACTATGATACCAGTGTCAAACATGGACAATAACAGCAGCTACAAACTAAAGCAAATCTCATAAGAATGATTTTCTAGCCAACACTATGATACCAGTGTCAAACATGGACAATAACAGCAGCTACAAACTAAAGCAAATCTCATAAGAAGGATTTTCTAGCCAACACTATGATACCAGTGTCAAACATGGACAATAACAGCAGCTACAAACTAAAGCAAATCTCATAAGAAGGATTTTCTAGCCAAACACTATGATACCAGTGTCAAACATGGCCAATAACAGCAACTACAAACTAAAGCAAATCTCATAAGAAGGATTTTCTAGCCAAACACTATGATACCAGTGTCAAACATGGACAATAACAGCAGCTACAAACTAAAACAAATCTCATAAGAAGGATTTTCTAGCCAACACTATGATACCAGTGTCAAACATGGCCAATAACAGCAGCTACAAACTAAAGCAAATCTCATAAGAAGGATTTTCTAGCCAACACTATGATAGCAGTGTCAAACATGGCCAATAACAGCAGCTACAAACTAAAGCAAATCTCATAAGAAGGATTTTCTAGCCAACACTATGATACCAGTGTCAAACATGGCCAATAACAGCAGCTACAAACTAAAGCAAATCTCATAAGAAGGATTTTCTAGCCAACACTATGATACCAGTGTCAAACATGGACAATAACAGCAGCTACAAACTAAAGCAAATCTCATAAGAAGGATTTTCTAGCCAACACTATGATAGCAGTGTCAAACATGGACAATAACAGCAGCTACAAACTAAAGCAAATCTCATAAGAATGATTTTCTGGCCAACACTATGATAGCAGTGTCAAACATGGACAATAACAGCAGCTACAAACTAAAGCAAAGCTCATAAGAAGGATTTTCTAGCCAAACACTATGATAGCAGTGTCAAACATGGACAACACTATGATACCAGTGTCAAACATGGACAATAACAGCAGCTACAAACTAAAGCAAATCTCATAAGAAGGATTTTCTAGCCAACACTATGTTAGCAGTGTCAAACATGGACAATAACAGCAGCTAATGAGCGGAAAATCATAACAACAGAGATGAGGTGTCTTAGAAGAGCTGCAGGTGTGACAATAAGAGACAAAATTAGCAATGAAGAAATCAGAAGAAGACTGGATGTGAAACCAGTCCTGCAATTCATAAAAGAACAACAGATTAAATGGTTTGGACACCTGACAAGAATGTCCTGGTATCGCCTACCACAGAGAGCCACACAGAAACAGTATAATGAGTACAAAGCAAGAGAAAGACCTCGCAAAGATGGAGCGACGGCATCAAGAATAGCCTTACGAAAATGAATATCAGCTTGCAAAGTGTCTTCAAACAAGCACACACAAGATAACTACGCATCCCCCCTCCCCAACACTGATATAAAGAAGTAAATGGTGGAAGAGAAGCAGAAGAAGAAGTAAATTAAGCGCATGACCAGAGATCGCTGAAGAAATTGTAGAAGACATATATCTATATATTTGATTTCTATTGTTTATTTTCTTTTTCCACTTCTAGTTTTTTGGGGCATTTATTTCGTTATTCGTTTTAGTCACATATTTTCAATATCTTGTGTGTCGTGAATTTCTTCACTTCTGTTGTATCCTTTGCTTGATAAAAGACCTTTTGGTCGAAACGTTGCTGTGTATTGTTATTGTATTTTGTGTTTTACTACAGTGTTTTGTATTTACATGTTTCGCCATTGCTACATAGTTTTACTGTAGTCATGAAAACAGGTCATTTATTATGTTTTTGTTCGTCATATGAAACAATGCGTAAAACTATTGATTTTTATTTTTAATATATGGCACTATCTGATCTCTCGATACCGACTACATTTAGCTAATTGAATACGATACCATATGTTGTTGATACTATTTACTATTTGCCAGAAACAGTATCGAACTATCGGACCAGCATGAAAAGACTGCACACGATGTTGCGAGAGATACTTCTCTCATAAACAGTACCGCAGGTTCCGATATCTGCTTGATAGGCAGGCTTTGTTTTTTAGTGCTGCAGCAACACTGTGCTGGTGTTTTTTCCTGTGCGGAATGACTGCGCTCGTTTGAAAACTTTGTGTCGCTGAATTCGTTGCCCCCCCCCCAAAAAATTGCAAATTGACGCGGAAAATTAGTTGTGAAACTGTGTAGATATTATATAAGTAGTACATAGATGTGTGTGTATATGCCCAGCCAGTGTATGTTGCACGCTCAGCCAGTTGTTGTTGTTGTGTGTGAGCGCAACTAGCGTTTAATTGTTACATATTACATACGCTGATTGTATACATTAGGCAGGCAATTTTCCGTTGAGTTTATTTTTTATCGGTTTATATAATGTCAGTGTTACTATATGTAAAGTCATATTTTATCGGTTTATATAATGTCAGTGTTACTATATGTAAAGTCATATTTTATCGGTTTATATATCGTCAGTGTTACTATATGTAAAGTCATATTTTATCAGGTTTATATAATGTCAGTGTTACTCCATGTAAAGTTATATTTTATCGGTTTATATGTTGTCAGTGTTACTGTATGTAAAGTCATATTATATAGGTTTATATATCGTCAGTGTTACTCCATGTAAAGTCATATTTTATCGGTTTATATATTGTCAGTGTTACTGTATGTAAAGTCATATTATATAGGTTTATATATCGTCAGTGTTACTCCATGTAAAGTCATATTTTAAAGGTTTATATATTGTCAGTGTTATTCCATGTAAAGTCATATTATATAGGTTTATATAATGTCAATGTTACTCCATATAAAGTCATATTATATAGGTTTATATAATGTCAGTGTTACTCCATGTAAAGTTATATTTTATTGGTTTATATGTTGTCAGTGTTACTATATGTAAAGTCATATATTAAAGGTTTATATATCGTCAGTGTTACTATATGTAAAGTCATATATTAAAGGTTGATATATTGCTAGTGTTACTATATGTAAAGTCATATATTAAAGGTTGATATATTGCTAGTGTTACTATATGTAAAGTCATATATTAAAGGTTGATATATTGCTAGTGTTACTATATGTAAAGTCATATATTAAAGGTTGATATATTGCTAGTGTTACTATATGTAAAGTCATATATTAAAGGTTGATATATTGCTAGTGTTACTATATGTAAAGTCATATATTAAAGGTTGATATATTGCTAGTGTTATAAAGGTTGATATATTGCTAGTGTTATAAAGGTTGATATATTGCTAGTGTTATAAAGGTTGATATATTGCTAGTGTTATAAAGGTTGATATATTGCTAGTGTTATAAAGGTTGATATATTGCTAGTGTTATAAAGGTTGATATATTGCTAGTGTTATAAAGGTTGATATATTGCTAGTGTTATAAAGGTTGATATATTGCTAGTGTTATAAAGGTTGATATATTGCTAGTGTTATAAAGGTTGATATATTGCTAGTGTTATAAAGGTTGATATATTGCTAGTGTTATAAAGGTTGATATATTGCTAGTGTTATAAAGGTTGATATATTGCTAGTGTTATAAAGGTTGATATATTGCTAGTGTTATAAAGGTTGATATATTGCTAGTGTTATAAAGTGCTCGTGTGTTACCGGTGCTTGAAAGAGGATAAAAGAATAGTAAGACTGCGACCTACAAGACGTGTTGTAAGGTAGGGGCCTAGGAAGCTACCCTAGTAAGTAAAAAGCGTCGCAGAAATCGGATGTGCTGGCCTACTTGTAGACGCATAACTAGCACAGCGTACAATTGCTCTTAGGCTCAGATCATATACAGATCACAAAGAGTGGTTTATTCAATATAAAGTGTTGGAGGAAGAATAATATGTCAAGTCATGTTATATTGGTTTTATATTTCTTATATGGACAGAGCATCCGGTCACATGGATTACAAGGCGGCTCCCAGGCGGGAGACACAGCTTCAATCTACGGTAAAGCAAAAGAGGTTTTTTTTCTGTCGGGGGCATACATAAGAATCCTAACCTGAACAGTTTCGCTGCGACTGTACTAACCATGCGGCCATTAAATTCCACAGGCACATGCCTCCCCATTAAAATCGGTATTACATCCAGTAAAGATAGTTTTCACAAAAGATATTGTTAATATAGCGATATAAAGTCATGTTTGATCAGTTGATATAATGTCAGTATTTCTATATAAAGTCATGTTTGATCAGTTGATATAATGTCAGTATTTCTATATAAAGTCATGTTTGATCAGTTGATATAATGTCAGTATTTCTATATAAAGTCATGTTTGATCGACTGATTCACGCAGTGCTATTCTGTATGTTCATGATTTCTCTCTTGTCTAGTCTATAAGATTTGATTATCAGTACAATAGTGTACACGTAGTCAGTGTCATATCTAGTTTCTACTCTATTAAAGAACTATGAACGTATAAGGTCCTAGAAAATCGACGGCTCGTTTACTGTGGTTGATGGCAAAGTCCCTGTTGATGCAGAATATGCCAATTGTCAAATATAGTAAAGAACCATTTGTTATAGCCTTATCCGATTAGGTACTTATTAAGATAATTTGGATTCCATGCCACTGAAGAATTGAACTCGGATCACTGGCCTAAAGCAAGTTCACTAACAACTCACTGTGAGGATCTGTTGAAGAGTATTCTTCTTCTTTTGTCGATACACTGCTGCTACCGTTATAGCCTAGTGTCGTGGTTTTCTATTTTTGTCTTGCCTGTTCTGGTGGCTTGGGTGATTGTTATTTTTGTTCTTTGACAGGATTCTTCAATGCCATTTAACCAGTTGAAAAGTATGCCTGCTTAATAATAATACACTTTTCATAGTGCGTCAGCATTAGGTGTGTGCTTGTTGTACTTGTACCAAATTTGATTGAAAAACTTCTCTTAACAAACGTAACAGCATAAATGCATCATCAATTGTAGTACCCTCATCCAGCATGCAGTCGCTAGACAGCTGCAGTTTATCACCCCCTATTCACTTCTAACACTCTTCACTATTTTTTCTTTTGCTACAATCCCGTGTTCTCTTTTATTACACACAACACCTGCATGTACAGAACAATGATCAAGTTTATCAAACAGTTACGAACATAGAATAGTTACTAGCTTTTTCTCCTAAGGGTTACACCCTTTGAAGTTATTAATACGATATCTATGTTGCTTTGATATTCGAGTAATGTGATAACATGTTGTATCCATCTTTGTCTTGCTTGTTTTTAGGAATAATAATAATAATAATAATTCCTCTCGTACCGTTATACGTTACATAGGGCCTGCAATCAATTTCTCCAAACCGCTCTATCCTGGGCAACTCGCTCAATCCACACCATGAAAATGAGACCGATATTTCTTGCCTTTCTCAGCAAAATTTGTTTCAGGGTCTCATTAGGTCGTCCTCTCTTTTGAACTCTTTCATCCCACTTCAATGATATTCTTTGATAATTTCTTCTCAAGGTATGTCCAACATATCTCCATCTTATCCTTCTTATAACAGTTGTTGATCAGATATTTCTCTGATTTCATCACTTCTCACATATTTTCAAATGCATTTAACTTGCTTTCTATATCTTTAGTCATTTTCCAACTCTCGCTGGCATATGTTAGGATTGATACAACATTTGAATTGAAAATTCGTTATTTAGTTTTAATACTATATAATTAGCAGTTCTATATTTTATTTAGACTTTTAAAAGCTGATGTTGCTTTGACAATTTGTAGAATATTTTTTTGGGGAATTATGCAAAATCTGAATACTTTAATTTTTGTTGCCCTGTCTTGCTTAGACAACAAATGTTATCATAATCTAACGATTGTTGATTTGACTAGACAAGGCATCGTAGGACTGACTAGACAAGACATCGTTGGACTGACTAGACAAGACATCGTTGGACTGACTCAGACACGCAGACATCGTTGGACTGACTAGACAAGACATTGTTGGACTGACTAGACAAGACATCGTTGAACTGACTAGACAAGACATCGTTGGACTGTGACGATATCTAGATAATAATTTGAAATTAGTTTTATTATTCTAGTTTGATTTGAAGTTGAAGAAAAATGAGCGTGTGTGTTTAAGTTAGTTCATAATACAAGCTAATCTTGTACAATATGTTGCTATTTCTCATTCTCTTGATGTCTACTTCTCACGCTTTTCTCTTACTATAGTTGGTTCCAGAAATTTGTGAACATCTTTACCGACAAATATAAAGTCATCATAATACTTATTTGTTAATAGTAAAATAACAGCGATGTTTATTTGGTATACATGTAGAAGTTTAATAGTACGGTAGTCAAGTAATCCTGTAACTACGCATTTACGTGCCCCACATGCAATTCAGATCCAGTGAAAATCGGAAATTCCGTGGAATTAATCATTTCACACTGTATCCGAACGATTGTCATTGCCCTATGTACACATCACTTATTTTCATTGATAGAAGTGAAAGGTATCATTTGTTCACTATGTCACATTGCTTGTTATAATATGTAATAGGGATACGCCTTTGCAAACACTCACCGCCATTTTGTGTATTACTGTAAATTCTAAACTTTGATTATCAGTTTGTTGTGCTTATGCAAAATTTTATATAAAAAACTTTTTTTTTGCATCAACTAAGCTTCCAACCAATTAGTTAAACATGGATTCGTAAGGTCGTGAGGTATATAAGACTGTCTGCACAAAATTAATCTTATACGTCCGGTAGATTTAAACCTTAGTGTATTCACGAATTTTTGAATTGAACTATAACTTTCCCTCAATCTTTATCCCTAGTATCGTTGTCAGTATTTGGGTAGATTCGAACCACATGAACAAGCATATGAGCACTCTAACACCATCCCTCCGTGCTGACTGGTCGACCACTCTAAACATGTACTTATGTGATTTAGTTTCCTAATTGAAGGTCAGGCCCACGTGACCAGCGTGTTCGTAGCGCGTTGGACTGCCGGTGACTAGCTCTCTGTGTGTGCGGGTTCAATTCCGCGGGATGGCAGAAAAAGCCACATGTTCTCCAGATTCACGGTGTTCGTGGCACCGAACCGAAGGGTTACGATGTCCATGGCACCGAGCCGAAGAGCTGACTGCTTAAGTGCTTCTGGATCGGAAAAAAAAAAAAAATTAAAGGTCATGGTTGACTATATAGGCCTCATCTAAAAAATAATTAGAAATGTCTGAAGTCGAAGCACACAAAAGCCCATTCTAGAAATCTCTTCTTATCCTGAAGCTGTGAGGCAAATCAGGACTGAAGAAGAGAAAGAAAGACATGGCGCATAGGAAGGCTTGCACCAGGTGTCTCCTTTTTCAACCTGACGTCGAAAGGCAAAACATGATTAGAGAATAGATAGACATATATTACTTTTGTTTCATTTTAAAATATAATATATTACTTTTGTTTTATTTTAAAATATAGTATATTACTTTTGTTTCATTTTAAAATATAATATATTACTTTTGTTTCATTTTAAAATATAGTATATTACTTTTGTTTCATTTTAAAATATAGTATATTACTTTTGTTTACTTTTAAAAATATAATATATTACTTTTGTTTCATTTTAAAATATAGTATATTACTTTTGTTTAATTTTAAAATATAATATATTACTTTTGTTTCATTTTAAAATATAGTATATTACTTTTGTTTCATTTTAAAATATAGTATATTACTTTTGTTTTATTTTAAAATATAATATATTACTTTTGTTTCATTTTAAATATATATATTACTTTTGTTTAATTTTAAAATATAATATATTACTTTTGTTTCATTTTAAAATATAATCTATTACTTTTGTTTCATTTTAAAATATAGTATATTACTTTTGTTTCATTTTAAAATATAATCTATTACTTTTGTTTCATTTTGATTCATATTGTCCACACTGAGATACCATATTATTTGTGTGGTTTGTTATTTGTTTGATAAAAATCTGTTAATAAAGAGACATTAATATATTGTTCATGTTATAGTTTACTGTATAATTTGTTCATTGATATAAGGGAAGACTGCAGTCAAACTATGTAACCATGGCGAAACACATAAACAAAGTACTGTAGTTTTACAAAGTACAAAAACAATATACAGCGATATTTTGACCAATATGATCAAGCAAAGAATACAATAGAAGCGTAGACATTCAGACTTCCTAAATGGCAGACAATAAGTTCATAAAGGTCCTAAACTTTGGCCTTTACTGTTTGACGGCATATGCTATGTATGTCGTATTAGAAGTGTGCATTTCTTCACTTCTATTGTATCCTTTGCTTGATAAAGACCTTTTGGTCGAAACATTGCTGTGTATTGTTTTTGTGCTTTGTAAACCTACAGTACTTTTTTTTATACATGTACAATTATCAGATAATTCACGATATATCTCATAGTATAATAACTGTCTACTTTTATGTGAGGACTGTTAACATTTGATTATACAGTGTGTTTAAGATAAAAGTAGCCCGTCAAGAAAGCTAATATGGCATATATTTATGAAAATGAGAAGGTTCAATTATGACGTAGTATAGGTCAAGTACGCGAGCTTTTTGTGATGGTTTGTAATTATGGTGCGGGAAGGGGCGATGAACAATTACCGGTTTGAATAGTAAATAGACAAAACACAATGAGTAACTGGCAACTTTTGATTTGTCAATCGGGCTACTTTTATCTTGAACACCCTGTATAAGCCACCATTTTTGTAGCCAGTTGTATTGTCTGCAGAGTCTACAGACGAAGGGTTGACTTATTGTACCGGACTCACAATCTTCAGAACGACAGGCAAACGTCTTAACCACTCCGCCATAAAGATTCCCCAGTCTCTACTGTTTCTGTATTGTATCAACATTGCGGTTATATCTCCTGTCTGTAATGGATTATAAATTAGTTGGTGGTTGTCTATCGTTGAAAATGGAAGAGCCGACATTAGCACCCGACTTTGAGACAATGTACTAACATCGATTTGACTTCTCATGAACTATTCAGAAATTTAATTATGACCGTGGTGGCCCCTTCTTAGATGTTACAAGAGTTATTGTCTAGTTACAAGAATAAGTTAGAGATAATAGAGTGTGCACGAGGCTCTTGTAAGTCTTGTTCTTTATCTTAACAAATCAATTAATTAAATGTCCCGTAGGACTACACACAAGCTGCATGGGGCATGTAGTTCCCCACTCTTCTCTTCAGGAACTGAACAATGCTGGAGTTTCCTGGGAAGTTGTAAAGAAAACATCTAGAGATCGGTGCAAGTTGAGAACAATTGTTGAGGTCCTATGCTCCACGAGGAGCGGAGGGGAATAAGTCAATTCAGTGGATTACTGAGAAAGTTACTGTTAAAGAAATTGAACACATCTGAAGTCGCAGGAGACTTGCATGAATGGCGAGAGACACTGATTATAAGAAAAACAAGCTTTCACGCAAAAATCAGTCATATGCGCCATACTGGTCGCCCATACTACTACACCTGAATTCATAGCAAGCGAACGAAATAAGAAAATGAACATTGAGACAAATATTCCAAGACAAGCAGCCATCATTTTTTGTGTAGCCATGTAATGCGAAAACAGTGGTTAGAATAAATATTGATAAGGGGACAAAATCGATGGGAAGAGGGATAGAGAACGAGAGAGAGAGAGAGAGAGAGAAGAGCAAAGTACTGTAATTTTACAAAGTACAAAAATAATATGCAGCGACGTTTCGACCAAAATCCCTTTATCAAGCAAAGGATACAAGAAAAGCGAAGAAATTCAGACTTCCCATTAAATCCATCATTTTCTTGGTCTGCCCCTTCCTCTTGATGATTCTATTTTGAGGTTGAACGCTATTGCAACTGGTGCAATCGGATTCATTCTCCCCTAGTGGCCAAACCATTTGAGTCTCTGTTTTTTAATGAATCTAATAACAGGTGTTGTTCCGACTGTTCTTCTAATTTCCTCATTTCTTATATGGTCTCTTCTTGTTTTATTTACTGCTTTCCTCAGGCATCTCATTTCACATGTGGTAATATTTCCTTTCTTGTTCTTTTGTCAGTGCCCATGTTTGGCTTGTAGCACAGTGTTGGTATAAAGATTGCATTTATAATCTGTCTTTTAGTCTCTACTGGAATAGCTGGGTGTTTCAAGATTGGGGTAAGCTGGTATGTAATGTTGTTGGCTTGCTGGATTCTAGTTTCGATCTCTCTGTCAGTATACTATCAGATGTGAAGATACTTCCAAGGTATTTGAATTCTCTCATCTGCTTTAGCATTTGGTCGTTTATGTTGATCTCTTTATGTTCTCTAATTATAGTCATGACTTCTATCTTTGAACTGTAGCATTGACAAGCGTCAACAGCTGACTCTATCTTTGAACTGTAGCATTGACAAGCGTCAACAGCTGACTTCTATCTTTTGAACTGTAGCATTGACAAGCGTCAACAGCTGACTTCTATCTTTGAACTGTAGCATTGACAGCGTCAACAGCTGACTTATCTTGAACTGAGCATTGACAAGCGTCAACAGCGGAATTGATCTCTAACCTTGGAGATATTATTGATCGTCAACTCTAGCAGGCACGGCACCACATGATGTTGATATGCATCTAAATATGGTTTATTATCATTTTGAGATAAGAAATGTCCCGCAGTCGTGTAGGATGACTCTTCTAGTCAGTATATCTGGCTTATAGTTCTAGTGAAGTCGTCTTGACAATATTTGTATCAACGCTCTGCTTTATTGCATTTTGGGATTGTGGGTTTCTTGGTTTGATAACATTTGTCATCACTACCATATCCTAAATTAGTTATCGTACAAGCTTCCTGCTGGGGTGCACGCGGTATAAGGCAGCGGTTCTCAACTTAAACGAAAATATGGTCATACACTTCACTCAATTATTGTAATTTTACATTATAAAGGAGTATGGAGCCGCAGCAGCGTAATAGGTATAGTGCACTAACTATTTAGGCACGTGGTGTGGCCCGTTCAATTCCACAGTGTGAGTGATATTTTTCTCCACCATGACGACGGATCCCATGTTGTCCGTCTTTACACAATCTACATTCTCATACAGTTTGTAAACGTCTAAATAAAATATGAAACTGTAAGTTAAATAGTCTTATCTTATCTCATCTTATCTTATCTTAACCACATTTGCAGTGAAGCGTCGTGGGGAGAGTTAGTTTCCTAACTTGTGCCAGGTGTGTTGCGCTTGACGTTGTCAATCCATGCTTTCGCAGGGACTCTGAGATGTTATCTATCCATCGTGTTCTTGGCCTGCCTCGTGCTCTGCGCCCTGAATGTCGATTATTATAGGCACGTGATGGTAGTAAATGTGGTTCCATTCTCATTAGATGGCCGAACCACTTGAGTCTTTGCTTCTCGATGTACTGTATGCATGGTATAGTACCAACGATGCTTCTGATATTCTCGTTTCTCACTCTATCTCGCCTTGTAACGTTGACAGCTTTTCGTAAAAACTCATTTCACATGTTGTAATCTTTCTTTCTTGTGTCTTAGTCAGGGCCATGTTTGGCACTGATAGCAGAGAGTTGGAATAAATATGCAGTTTATCAGTTGTCGTTTGACTGACATGTTAATGCTTGGATATTTTAATAGTGGTGACAGTTGGTATGTCACTGCGTTTGCCTTCTGGCATCTAGTCTCGATTTCTCTGTCCATCTTTCCATCTGCTGTGAATATACTCCCGAGATATTTGAATTCTGGAGTCTGTTGTATTTTGACATTATTCACGTGTATATTTAGTTGACCTGTTGACCTACTTATTGTCATGACTTCTGTTTTGGAGGTGTTAATTTTCATGTCATATTTTTCGCATGTGGCTTGCAGTGCATTTATGTGTTGTTGAAGTTTGTGTTCGTTGTTGTAAATTATACTCTGATCATCTGAGTTATATAGTATTAAAACTAAATTAAGAGTTTTTAATTCAAATGTTGTCTCAATTCTAACATATGCCAGCGAGAGTTGGAAAATGACTAAAGCTATAGTAGAGAACAAGGAGTTTTTTTGCAAGAACCCAAGAGGAAGCAGCGGAAGTAACGAATATGATCAACAAATAAACAGGGTACAGGTATTAAGACGACCGAAAAACAAATAGACAAACACGGGACTCGAACCACTTACCCTCATTTCTTACGACACCAATCGCCTAAGTAAGTTGAATGTTATAATAAAACAAATATGTCTGCGAAAAATAATAAAACTAAAATGGAACGAATTCAGAAGTGATGAAATCAGCGAAATGTCTGGTCAACCACTAGTGACAACTGTTATAAGAAAGATAAGATGGAGATATGTTGAGCATACTCTAAGAAGTAATGTCTGGTCAACCACTAGTAACAACTGTTATAAGGAGAAGATGGAGATATGTTGAGCATAAAATGAGAAGAAATGTCTGGTCAACCACTAGTAACAACTGTTGTAAGAAGGAGAAGATGGAGATATGTTGAGCATAAAATGAGAAGAAATGTCTGGTCAACCACTAGTAACAACTGTTATAAGAAGGAGAAGATGGAGATATGTTGAGCATACTCTAAGAAGAAATGTCTGGTCAACCACTAGTAACAACTGTTATAAGGAGAAGATGGAGATATGTTGAGCATACTCTAGGAAGAAATGTCTGGTCAACCACTAGTAACAACTGTTATAAGGAGAAGAAGATGGGGATATGTTGAGCATACTCTAAGAAGAAATGTCTGGTCAACCACTAGTAACAACTGTTATAAGGAGAAGATGGAGATATGTTGAGCATACTCTAAGAAGAAATGTCTGGTCAACCACTAGTAACAACTGTTATAAGGAGAAGATGGAGATATGTTGAGCATAAAATGAGAAGAAATGTCTGGTCAACCACTAGTAACAACTGTTATAAGAAGGAGAAGATGGAGATATGTTGAGCATAAAATGAGAAGAAATGTCTGGTCAACCACTAGTGACAACTGTTATAAGGAGAAGATGGAGATATGTTGAGCATACTCTAAGAAGAAATGCAACGGTCAACCACTACTAACAACTGTTATAAGGGAGAAGATGGAGATATAACTTGAGATTATTAAGAAGAAATGTCTGGTCAACCACTAGTAACAACTGTTATAAGGAGAGAAGATGGAGATATGTTGAGCATACTCTAGAAGAAATGTCTAGTCAACCACTAGTAACAACTGTTATAAGGAGAAGAAGATGGAGATATGTTGAGCATACTCTAAGAAGAAATGTCTGGTCAACCACTAGTAACAACTGTTATAAGAAGGAGAAGATGGAGATATGTTGAGCATACTCTAAGAAGAAATGTCTGGTCAACCACTAGTAACAACTGTTATAAGAAGGAGAAGATGGAGATATGTTGAGCATACTCTAGAAGAAATGTCTGGTCAACCACTAGTAACAACTGTTATAAGAAGAAGAAGATGGAGATATGTTGAGCATACTCTAGGAAGAAATGTCTGGTCAACCACTAGTAACAACTGTTATAAGGAGAAGATGGAGATATGTTGAGCATACTCTAGGAAGAAATGTCTGGTCAACCACTAGTAACAACTGTTTAAGAAGGAGAAGATGGAGATATGTGAGCATAATGAGAAGAAATGTCTGGTCAACCACTAGTAACAACTGTTATAAGAAGAAGAAGATGGAATATGTTGAGCATACTGGAAGAAATGTCTGGTCAACCACTAGTAAAACTTATGAGAAGATGAGATGGGATACTCTAGGAAAAATGCGTCAACCACTAGTAACAACTGTTATAAGAAGAAGAAGATGGAGATATGTTGAGCATACTCTAGGAAGAAATGATCAAAGAATCACAATACAGGCATTGAACTGCAGAAATCCTAGAGAAACCCTGCAACGAACTTTACTGAGAGAGGCAAACCATATTAGACTCAGTTCTATAGGAGTGATTGTATGAACGAGTTGCTCTTGATAGAGTGGTATGGAGAAATTGCTTGTAGGCCATACATAACGTATAACGTGTTGTGTGGGGTGGGGATACATGCATTCTTATTACCTAGGGAAAACCTCATAAAACCAAGTGGTTCTGCGTTTTTTGGACGACGATCAACTACCACACTAGTTGTCCAGTCGTGTACAAAGAGTTAAGAAAAATTGTACTGGCACGCTACTTGTGATAACTAGTCTACTTGCTTGCAGTTATATTTGTCTGCTCGTGGTTATGCAAGACTAATGAGAACTACAGAGCTAATTCTCTGATAAGGGGTGGTCTGACCAATCATTTGTCATTACGTTTGCTTATCGTCTGTTGCATGAACTATTGTTGATTTATCCAACTACTGGAACAACACTTGTTCTTAGTTTGTTCTGGAAATATGTTTAAAGTTTGCCAGTTCTTGTACGTATATACTCTTCTCTCTTTTTCCTTTTGTTTTGAATATAATTTCCGACTGGCTTGTGCGATCATGAACCGCTAGACCAATCTGTCTTATAAAAAACCTCTCCTTTAAAAAAAAATATGTATTACAGGGAGTAACGCATAACAGAAGTGTCAGATAAAGTGGTGGATAGCTGACTCAGACATTAGGGTAGACTACTGGGGTCAATAACAAACAACTGAACTAGAAAATGTTGAAGTAGATTCCTGTAGGAGCCACAGCCAACTATAGATAACTAGGCCAGACAACTGACTAGGTGTTCCTGACCTAGATCAGAAAAGGGGGCCGGAAAATATAGATGTTTGATAGAAGCACTGCAAGCTTTTTTGCAATTTTACTCAATTCTGTGAGTCTATGGTTAATTATTGGTGAAACATATTCGTAATATTGATATTCATTATTGTCAAACTTAATTTGTTGCATAATATAACTTCGATTTAGCATTTTGTGTTGATTTTAAAATGAATTCGTCTATATACACTAATACTGGAATGCGAGGTCACGTGGTGTAGTTGGGGTCTGATTTCCCATAATTCTTACCTGAGTCCGAAGGCCCATAAGTTTATAGTTGGCTCTGAGTGATCCCACTCTCCTTATTATTGGTAGTATGATTGGTTAACTTCTGCTTAAATTAAAAGACTAGAATATTGTATTAGTTTTGCCCATATCCACCTTTAGTTGCTCACGGCCTTCTTTATACAGTATAGATATATTTTGTGTGTGTTTGAGAAGTGCGTCGTCTTCGAATCAAATCCTCGATTCAACATTGTATGTTTAATGTAATTCTTGTAACGTGACCACTGCTTGTTGTTATCGCATTCGTCAGATATCAGCCGTTGATATTTGCTATAACATTTCGCTTGTTATTGATTTGTTTTGTTTGAATCAGTGAAACTAGTCACCATTGATAAGACTTTCTGACTCGATTCGAGGAAGGTTGTGCCATTTGAGCGTGTTTTAGCTAATATTTGTGTGAATATCGAGCTTTAGTGTGATCGTTCCTTCATGGCTGCTACAATCAATGATGATCTGCCTATCCATGGATATAGATGTATCCACTATCCACGGTAAGAGCTCATTTCACAGAAGTTAGACATGTATTCTTTAATTCTACCTTTTAAACTCTTTGCTTTTACTGTTCTTTCACATCTTTGACGTCGGAGACAGAACGACGGCCTATTGGCGAGTGACACTAATAACTAGGAAAGCAGGTCTGCACGCAAAAACCAGTCAGAGTTGCTATACCCTGCGCCCTGACTACGCCTGAATTCTAGTGGGCGAACCGCCGTGTGGTGCCTGGCTGCAAAGGAAGCCAAATATAGATCCATTGACATACAAGGGCATGTCGTAAGAGGTGACTGAGGTAGGGGCATAGGAAAGCTACCCTAGTAAATAAAATGCGTCGCAGAAATCGGATGTGCTGCCTCTACTTAGTAGAGCACTAACTGCTACAACGTACAATCGCTCTTAGGCTCAGATCACATACATATCACAAAGAGTGGTTTAATAAATGACCTATATGAAGTGTGATACATGTTGTATCTTCTATCATGCTTTCTCTTATACTGGCTTGTGTGTATGTATCATTAGATGGTCTTCTGAGTCACGACAAGGAAGATGTCTGGACAGAGTCGCTTACTTGAGAAGAAAGTTCAGCAACAGGAAGATGAGATCTGTCTCGTCCTTAAGTCAGCAGTGGCTGACGTTATTAGAGATTGGTGTCCTGTAGAGGCTGGTAGGTCACAGTTTATCATATCATTGAAGCAACAGACATCACTTGACCCTCGACTGTCTACTTAGTTGTACTTGTCTACTTAGTTGTCATTGTCTACTTAGTTGTCACTTGTCTACTTAGTTGTCACTTGTCTACTTAGTTGTCACTTGTCTACTTAGTTGTCACTTGTCTACTTAGTTGTCACTTGTCTACTTAGTTGTCAGTTGTCTACTTAGTTGTCAGTTGTCTACTTAGTTGTCAGTTGTCTACTTAGTTGTCACTTGTCTACTTAGTTGTCACTTGTCTACTTAGTTGTCACTTGTCTACTTAGTTGTCTCTTGTCTACTTAGTTGTCAGTTGTCTACTTAGTTGTCTCTTGTCTACTTAGTTGTCAGTTGTCTACTTAGTTGTCAGTTGTCTACTTAGTTGTCAGTTGTCTACTTAGTTGTCAGTTGTCTACTTAGTTGTCAGTTGTCTACTTAGTTGTCAGTTGTCTACTTAGTTGTCAGTTGTCTACTTAGTTGTCACTTGTCTACTTAGTTGTCACTTGTCTACTTAGTTGTCACTTGTCTACTTAGTTGTCACTTGTCTACTTAGTTGTCACTTGTCTACTTAGTTGTCACTTGTCTACTTAGTTGTCACTTGTCTACTTAGTTGTCACTTGTCTACTTAGTTGTCACTTGTCTACTTAGTTGTCACTTGTCTACTTAGTTGTCTCTTGTCTACTTAGTTGTCACTTGTCTACTTAGTTGTCTCTTGTCTACTTAGTTGTCAGTTGTCTACTTAGTTGTCAGTTGTCTACTTAGTTGTCAGTTGTCTACTTAGTTGTCTCTTGTCTACTTAGTTGTCAGTTGTCTACTTAGTTGTCAGTTGTCTACTTAGTTGTCAGTTGTCTACTTAGTTGTCAGTTGTCTACTTAGTTGTCACTTGTCTACTTAGTTGTCAGTTGTCTACTTAGTTGTCTCTTGTCTGCTTAGTTGTCAGTTGTCTACTTAGTTGTCAGTTGTCTACTTAGTTGTCAGTTGTCTACTTAGTTGTCAGTTGTCTACTTAGTTGTCACTTGTCTACTTAGTTGTCAGTTGTCTACTTAGTTGTCAGTTGTCTACTTAGTTGTCAGTTGTCTACTTAGTTGTCACTTGTCTACTTAGTTGTCTCTGTCTACTTAAGTTCTGACTGTCTACTTAGTTGTCAACAATCCACTTTGACTTGAGCTGTTCTCATTGACTAGTGTCCGAAACTATTGTATACACGAAGAAAAGAACGGAGGAAGAGATGGATGAGAGAATATAGGCGTTCACATTGCTCATCGTCATCAAATATCTTGTCTTGATCAGAACGTTGCTACCCTAACAGTCCTTCGGAATTTCTCTATCTCACATGTCATATGTCCCGCCTCTACAGCTGTCATGGCTGCAGATAAATATGAAGAAGTCTGTAAGCTTTATCCGTACAATACATCTGATGATGTAGCACGACTGTTGACCTGAATACAGAAAAGAAAAAAATTCGTCCGACTATTTGACGGACATAAGATCATTGTATCATATAGGTCATCAAGCTCATTGACAGACATAAGATCAATGTATCATATAGATCATCAAGCTCATTGACAGACATTAGATCAATGTATCATGTAGTCATCAAACTCATTTAAGACATAAGATCAATGTATCTTATAGGGCATCAGCTCATTGACAGACATTAGATCAATGTATCATATAGATCATCAAGCTCATTGACAGACATTAGATCAATGTATCATATAGGTCATCAAGCTCATTGACAGACATAAGATCAATGTATCTTATAGGTCATCAAGCTCATTGACAGACATTAGATCAATGTATCATATAGATCATCAAGCTCATTGACAGACATTAGATCAATGTATCATGTAGGTCATCAAGCTTACTGACAGACATTAGATCAATGTATCATATAGGTCATCAAGCTCATTGACAGACATAAGATCAATGTATCTTATAGGTCATCAAGCTCATTGACAGACATTAGATCAATATATCATATCGTCATCCAATAAGTTGTCCTGAGCAAAACTTTGCCACACTAACAATCCTTCAGAATTTCTCTCTCTTTTATAGACCAGGTGTCTCTTCTTCGCTGCTGTCATGCTCAAATCATCTACCATAATCTGAATCCATGTTCTTCGTGGTCTACCTCTTTTCTTTTTGCCGGAATAATCCTCCTTCATAACTGTCTTCTCCAGACCTTCATGTCTTTTTATATGTCCAAAATACTTCAATTTTCTCATTTGTATTTGTAGCATCAGCCAGTTTTCTTTGATTTTGAGTTCATTCTGGGTAGATCTATTTGTTCTCTCCTCTGTCCATGATATACGGATGACTCATCTGTAACAGTGATATTCAAAAGCACACATGTGCTTTCCCTGTTTAAATGTCCATGCTTCACACTCATACATTGTCACTGGGAATATTCACGCATTTAGTATGTTGATATGTGTTCTTTTATAAGTTTCATTTCAAACTGTTTTTAGTTGTTAACGTTTTTATAAGGATATGCTTGTATGTTCAAATTAAAAATAATTCACTTGTTCTAGTTTCTCTCCCTTGATAAAAATATAATTTGTCTGTTTGTGTTGTCAGTTGTCATATTTTTGTTTCTCCTACATTGGGGTATTGTTTTTCACTTTACTCTTCCACTGTCATTATTAGTTTAACAATTAATTTTCACGATGTTGATAGTAAGACTGTACCATCAGCATATCTTAGTTCAGGTATTTCTTTTCCTCCGATTACACAAGATTATTATTGCTATTTTAAAACTCTTTCATAACTATATAACCATTGGTCTACTGCACCACCATCACGATGATAACATTATATCGATGAGGCTTAGCGGTAATGAGCCCCACCATCACAATGATAACATTATATCGATGAGGCTTAGAGGTAATGAGCCCCACCACCACAATGATAACATTATATCGATGAGGCTTAGCGGTAATGAGCCCCACCATCACAATGATAACATTATATCGATGAGGCTTAGCGGTAATGAGCCCCACCACCACAATGATAACATTATATCGATGAGGCTTAGCGGTAATGAGCCCCACCATCACAATGATAACATTATATCGATGAGGCTTAGCGGTAATGAGCTCCACCACCACAATGATAACATTATATCGATGAGGCTTAGCGGTAATGAGCTCAATCACAACCCAAAAGTACTGGTTCAATCTCTGCGGTGGACAGTTTCTAAGCAAATTTGTTGTTCACGTGGATTTTTACGAATGGTTAAAAATAGACTTCACCGTTCAGAAAGCAATTGCAAACTACTGAACGTATATGTGGCGCCTAGAAAATTAATTACTCGTTTACTTTGGTTGATGTCCTGTAAGGGATATGCCACGATTTTCATTCATTCAGGTATAACGTTGTTTCTCTTGCTTTCTTTGCAGGCAGCCAGAACACTACGTTTCAAACACGCAGTCACACAAAGGCATCACAGAACAGACCTCGGTCAATGTCAGGTCTTCCTGGTTTAGCCAGCAAGAACCATGTAGCACCTCTAGAAAATGTCAATTCAGTGTCACACCGGAATCCACCTACTTCTTCACGTGGCCCTCCCAAAACTTCACGTCTGTCATCTACTCATAGTTTAAGCAAATGGTCATCACTGGCTACCTCCGCGGAGATGTCCAATTCAGTGTTGACCGCTACCTCGTAAGTATAAATGTTTTTGTGAAGACTATTCTAATTACAAGTAGTCTTAGTTAGACTGGACTATGTGTCTGATGTTTATTTTTGCATCACCTTCATGGTACACTCTCAGACATTATCTTCTTGGTACACTCTCAGACATTATCTTCTTGGTACACTCTCAGACATTATCTCATGGTACACTCTCAGACATTATCTTCTTGGTACACTCTCAGACATTATCTTCTTGGTACACTCTCAGACATTATCTCATGGTACACTCTCAGACATTATCTCATGGTACACTCTCAGACATTATCTCACGGTACACTCTCAGACATCATCTTCTTGGTACACTCTCAGACATTATCTCATGGTACACTCTCAGACATTATCTCATGGTACACTCTCAGACATCATCTTCATCATTCACTTTCATACATCATCTTGAATATGTTCGCAAAAAAGCAGTTATCAGTCAGAGCGTTTTAACTTTTTATTCAAAGAACCTCTCCCGGACTGACACTACGCACAGTTACGTATAGTTAAACATTTTGTCGTCTTAAATATTGGACACGGTTGAATCAAATGGTTTTTCCGCAGTCATTATGTCTGTGTCAGAGTTAAAATCTGCAAGTGGGAAGGAAACATTAAGAGATGGGTAAATTACAACCATAGCATGGTACAACATCAAGACCAAGATACAGGTGATGTTGGAGGTTTACTGCAACCAATCTTCGATGTGGAAACGACACTTGATAATGAGGATAGCTACAACCAAGGCATAATACAACATCAAGATAAGATACAGGTGGGATGTTGGAGGTTTACTGCAACCAATCTTCGATGTGGAAACGACACTTGATAATGAGGATAGCTACAACCAAGGCATAATACAACATCAAGATAAGATACAGGTGGATGTTGAGGTTTACTGCAACCAATCTTCGATGTGGAAACGACACTTGATAATGAGGATAGCTGTAACCATTGTATATTTAGCTAATATCAAATGACAGGTGTAGATAAACAAAAAAGAACAGACCCGAACAACATTCCAGAAAATGAAGGGCATTATTATAGGTGGACCTCCGAGATGACGAAAAACACTGCTTATGAATCGCACATAAAGACCTGTTCTAGAAATCTCTTCCTATCCTGACGCTATGGGGTAAAGCAGGATTACCTCGAGAACACCTGTTCGGTTTGGCGTAATCCCAGTCTTAACATCAACAGTCATTAAGTGCGATGCATCACATGTCTGCCAATCAGTAGTAACCAGGTAATTCAGATGGTGTAACTAACGTGTTAGCAAAAACTGACAGAACTATTAAAACAAATCATCAACAACAGTAAAATATATAGCCTGGATATTAATTTGGAGAAAACACAAGTAGTACGCGAAACAAGAGAGACACAGATGTTGAACATAATGGTAACTGGAGAAAGACTGGAACAAGAGAGACAAAGATGTTGAACATAATGGTAACTGGAGAAAAACTGGAACAAGAGAGACAGAGATGTTGAACATAATGGTAACTGGAGAAAGACTGGAACAAGAGAGACAAAGATGTTGAACGTAATGGTAACTGGAGAAAGATTGGAACAAGTGTTCAGTCAAATATATCTTGGCTTATATATATATCGTTGCATGCATGCCTGATAAAACGTATCCCAAAATAGTTGATGTATTTGCGAGCTGGAAGGGATCTAACATTTTGGAATGGATGTTAGAAGGCAGGAGAACAAGGGGAAGACAAGAAATACATTAGGGATGGAAACATTAGAAGGTGTACAGACACAATTCTAGCAGAGTATACTGTTAGGACAAAGGACATACATAACTTGTTGGATAGTCATTACAGCCAACCTTCGATGTGGAGATGGCACATTATTGATTGAACTAACATGCGTGCATGTGTGAGTGTGTGTGTGTGTGTGATGGCGAAAAAGACATAATATATGGTGTCATTTGTGTAATCTAATAATATATTGTCACCTGAACTCAGGCTTGTGTACTCCAGGTGCTCATGTAGTCCAGGTGTGCTGCGTGTAAACATGTGTGTTAAGTGCTGTCTGGCCATTAATATATAATCTAATTGTTTTTCATAAAACATTGATACATACAGTCGGAGCACATCACAGGGCAATCTGACGTCTCTCTCACCCAATTCCAGGAGCGTAGCTTTCAGGTGGGAACTACTGCTCTTCTTTTATTACTTCGTTGCAGTGATCCCACTTTTTGAATTGTGCACCTACCCGCCGACACGTTTACCATTCCCTCTTGTTTCTATTTGTTCACTAGTGTGGTTATATTGTGCACATAATGGTTTGTCTAACGGGAATATCCGTTTGTATGCTTATGATCGAATGAAAATGCCCCGTAACAATTACAGAATGTAGAGTGGAAACTGCGTGTCACTTCATATTTAAAACCTACGTATGGGGGAGGTAGGCGGGCCAAATATTTTCCTCACTTTCGTGGATCGAACTCACCATCATTTATTTGATTTTAGAAGCGAATGTTCTATGTGTTGTGTTATTCCGTCCCTGGATAGGCCATATGCGGGTAAGGAAAATAGAAAACAAAAGTAGATTTGTTAAACTGGTTACATTAGTACAATAGACTACAGTAAACTCATTGGTTGTGTTCGTAAAAAAGCTCGTATTGCTAGGTTAGGCGATTGGTGTCCTAAGGACTAGGGTAAGTGGTTCGAGTCCCGTGTTTGTCTATTTGTTTTTTTGGAAGCTCTTAATACCTGTACCATGTTTATTTGTTGATCATATTCGTTACTTCCGTTGTTTCCTCTGAAGTTCTTGATAAATACTCCTTGTGCTCATCTCACAATATAGAAGTGACTGCCGTAAAACTATTTGATTGGCGAAACACGTAAACAAAGTACTGTAGTATTACAAAAACAATGACAATATACATCATCGTTTCGAGCAACGTTTCTTGTTCGTTTGCTTGATAAAGGCCTTGTTGGTCGAAACGTTGCTGTATATTGTCAATGTTTTTGTAATTTGTAAAACTACAGTACTTTGTTTACGTGTTTCGTCATTAAATTCTTCAGGCTCTCGTTTCTCCGTCATACACTGTTCCTCCGTCATACACCGTTCCTCCGTCATACACCGTTCCTCCGTCATACACCGTTCCTCCGTCATACACCGTTCCTCCGTCATACACCGTTCCTCCGTCATACACCGTTCCTCCGTCATACACCGTTCCTCCGTCATACACTGTTAAGGTCGCTACTACATGTAACGACAACGCTAGTTGACATACACTCTTACTTCTAACCAAAAAATATAAATGGACACAAACAACCAACAACAACACAGTTTCAGTTTGGAATATCTTCATTGCACTCCGGACATGTCTATAGGTGCTCCGATCTCCTTTGCAATATCTCCAACAGCGTCCAGCGACTGACCATACCAGTTCAATGTTGTTTGATGAACCTGCTCATATACCTGTTGTGCTGTTATTTTCTGGCCACTCCAGTCTTCAATCCCATCTCTTGCAATCTAGCAGCTGATGTGGATTGGTTTAAATGAAAAGTCTCTTTGCGGTCACACTATGAAAGCATTCATAATGTCAGCTCTATCCATTGGCTGGCCTTCTGATATAGTGGCATATCCAGCCAGCATGTCTGCTCTCTCATTGTCAAGGACACCCATGTGCCCCGGAACGAAGATAAGTGTAATTCAGCAAATTTAACAACACATTCACAAAGAGACACCGCCTGCAGTCTAACAAATATATGAAATTTTTTTTTTCTGTTTGAAATTAGGTTAATGTTATGTATAAATCCTAGAGAGTTTAATAGGGATATCAGATCACAATATGTTACTGATGACTAACTAAACCATAGTTTGGTATACGCCTATACTAAAACTCTTCATTTAAACATTCAGTACAAACACATTGCGTAAATGCTAATGGATGATAGTAGCATGGTGTGTCTATCGTTGTCAATGTTGTTGTGTTGAGTTATATAGGAGGATTTGAATGGAGACGTTGTCCTTTGATGTTGTTGCACTGCACTTTGATCTTGATGTTCTGTTTTGTGATGTTAATGGGGGCACTGTTTTTCAATGTTAATGGGTGTTTAAAAAAATGTTTTTGGAGAAACTTCCTTTCCTTATTTATCCTTGTTATTGGATGTACTGTCCATTTTTGTTATTGTAGATCGTGTTTTCTCTGTTATTGGATGTATTGTCCATCTTTGTTATTGTAGATCTTGTTTTCTCTGTTGTTGGATGTACTGTCCATCTTTGTTATTGTAGATCGTGTTTTCTCTGTTATTGGATGTATTGTCCATCTTTGTTATTGTAGATCCATTTTTTCTGTTGTTGGATGTATTGTCCATCTTTGTTATTGTAGATCTTGTTTTCTCTGTTGTTGGATGTACTGTCCATCTTTGTTATTGTAGATTGTGTTTTTTTGTTATTGGATGTATTGTCCATCTTTGTTATTGTAGATCGTGTTTTCTCTGTTGTTGGATGTACTGTCCATCTTTGTTATTGTAGATCGTGTTTTCTCTGTTGTTGGATGTACTGTCCATCTTTGTTATTGTAGATCATGTTTTCTCTGTTGTTGGATGTATTGTCCATCTTTGTTATTGTAGATCCAGTTTTCTCTGTTATTGGATGTACTATCCATCTTTGTTATTGTAGATCTTGTTTTCTGTTATTGATGATTGTCCATCTTTGTTATTGTAGATCATGTTTTCTCTTGGTTGGATGTATTGTACATCTTTGTTATTGTAGATCTTATTTTCTCTGTTGTTGGATGTACTGTCCATCTTTGTTATTGTAGATCATGTTTTCTCTGTTGTTGGATGTATTGTCCATCTTTGTTATTGTAGATCTTATTTTCTGTTATTGGATGTACTATCCATCTTGTTATTGAAGTTCTTGTATTTCTGTATGGATGTATTGTCCATCTTTGTTATTGTAGATCTTGTTTTCTGTTATTGGATGTACTATCCATCTTGTATGTAGATCTTATTTTCTTGTTTTGGATGTATGTCCATCTTGTTATTGTAGATCTTGTTTTCTGTTGTGGGATGTATTGTCCATCTTTGTTATTGTAGATCTTATTTTCTGTGTTGGATGTACTGTCCATCTTTGTTATTGTAGATCTTTTTCTTGTTGTTGGATGTATTGACATCTTTTTATTGAGATCTTATTTTCTGTTGTTGGATGTATTGTCCATCTTGTATGTAGATCTTGTTTCTGTTGTTGGATGTATTGTCCATCTTGTTATTGAGATCTTATTGTTGTTGGATGTTGTCCATCTTTGTTATTGTAGATCTTATTTTCTGTTGTTGATGTACTGACATCTTTGTTATTGTAGATCTTATTTTCTGGTTGTGGGATGTACTGTACATCTTTGTTATTGTAGATCTTATTTTCTGTTATTGGATGTACTGTCCATCTTTATTGTAGATCTTATTTTCTGTTGTTGATGTACTGTACATCTTTGTTATTGTAGATCTTATTTTCTCTGTTGTTGGATGTATTGTCCATCTTTGTTATTGTAGATCTTATTTCTCTGTTTTGGATGTACTGTACATCTTTGTTATTGTAGATCTTATTTTCTCTGTTGTTGGATGTACTGTACATCTTTGTTATTGTAGATCTTATTTTCTCTGTTATTGGATGTACTGTCCATCTTTGTTATTGTAGATCTTATTTTCTCTGTTGTTGGATGTACTGTACATCTTTGTTATTGTAGATCTTATTTTCTCTGTTGTTGGATGTATTGTCCATCTTTGTTATTGTAGATCTTGTTTTCTCTGTTGTTGGATGTACTGTACATCTTTGTTATTGTAGATCTTATTTTCTCTGTTGTTGGATGTATTGTCCATCTTTGTTATTGAAGATCTTATTTTCTCTGTTATTGGATGTATTGTACATCTTTGTTATTGTAGATCTTGTTTTCTCTGTTGTTGGATGTATTGTCCATCTTTGTTATTGTAGATCTTGTTTTCTCTGTTGTTGGATGTATTGTCCATCTTTGTTATTGAAGATCTTATTTTCTCTGTTGTTGGATGTACTGTCCATCTTTGTTATTGTAGATCTTGTTTTCTCTGTTGTTGGATGTATTGTCCATCTTTGTTATTGTAGATCTTATTTTCTCTGTTGTTGGATGTACTGTCCATCTTTGTTATTGTAGATCTTGTTTTCTCTGTTGTTGGATGTATTGTCCATCTTTGTTATTGAAGATCTTGTTTTCTCTGTTGTTGGATGTTCTATATTTAGTCACACTGAACCTTATACAAACAGTAGCTATGGAAGTGTGAGATGGCTTAAAGCAATGTGTATAGCATTGGTTTATTACAACGGATGCGAAAGGGTTGGAGGTTCATTTCATGCATCCGCGGTTCGACAAGTGAGGAAAGAAATCAGCCTTTCTTCCACCTGCATTACTGAGTCTAGAAGGGCATTTCGTACCATATGGTTTGCAAAAACTACTGGCATTTTCATTTCATTCAAATTTGGTGGTAGAATTTCCAAGTGTTTGTGATAGTCCATGTTGGTTTTGGGTGCATGAATATTTATTTGTTTTCTTATTTCCTGCCAGAATTTGCACTTATCAATAAAATAAAATTACAGTAGGAAGAGAGGGTACGAAAAGTAAAGTTCTAGTATTTGAAATTGTGAAATAAGTGTACACATTATACACTCTGTATGTTGTGAACAACTTGCTCCAGTTTATGGTGGGTTTAATTAAAGGGTCTAAAGTTGAATGATTGACTTCATGTGGTTTTCTCTAATATGGCTCCATCCCACACGGCAGAATTGACACGTCACCTGCCAAGAGTGTTGAACAAAGCATGTACACAGTAGCATCAGCAACAATCCTAGAAATCTCAGGAAAAAATACTCATGTGACTCAGTTTGTATTTGAACCTACAACCTTCAGAACGTCAGGAACATGTCTTAACCACTTTGCCATAGAGCAGTGTTTCCCAACCTTTTTGTGCCATGCCCCACCAAAGCCTTTCAAAAATGTGTATGCCCCTCCCCCCCAACCCTATATATGTAACATATACAAACAATTTTAGTTTCCAAAAATTGAATTGTCCACTGTAGAAACTTAAATGATAGGTTTTAGTAAGAAATCACTAGGAAATTGTTGAGAAAACACAGTAAGTAATTTTTTAAAACATATAACGGAGAACTGAAATTCATGTACGAAATAATTTTAAGGACATATGTTTCTATATTTTTTTAATTACTAGTAATTATTTATTAATTACATTTAGTGAGATCCTTGCGCTTGATGCATGCTACATAGAGATTTTATGTTAGGTTACAATTTAGCTTCAGTCTCAAGTCTCCTCGTTTTGTTACATTCAGCCGATTTCTTTTTTAGCAGCAAATCAGTTAGGGCACTAAAATCCACATTCAGCTAAATATGAAGATGGAAATAGTAATAACAGTTTTCTTGCACATTTGATTGAATTTGGAAATTTGATTTCTGTTTCCTCACAAAGTCATGTCATGGCTTATTTTTATATTAAATGAAGTTTTAACTAACTCATCATTTTGCATTTCTGAGAGTTCTTCTTGATACTGCATATTTCAAATATCAGACAAATTCACTAACATTGGCTGCAAAATCCAAGTTGGAAAATCAATTTGTTTCAAATAAAAAAATCTTTCCTTTAAATCTGCCGATAGAATTTTCAGCTGATCGACAATAACAAGTATAACGGTATCAGTCACTTCACATTTCTGGAGCAAATGAAACTTCAAAACGTTTTGTTGCAAATATATTTCTGACATAATTCAATAAAGGTAATGAAACCAAATATCTTTGCTTTAATATCAACAAGAGTTTTATTTGTCCCTTGAAGTTGGTTATTTAATATATTTAGTTTTTCAAAGATATCGGCTAGATAACTCACAAATGCTTTACCATTGACCGTTAACAGATACTTCATTTCAGGTCAGTTGCTTAAAACATTCAATAAGAGTATCAACTTGTTCCATAAATCTTTTCAAGCAGTTCCCTTTCGAGAGCCATCTTACTTCAGTGTGAAAGAAAAGTCTCACATGGTCTGCATTTTGTTCTTCACAAAATAGCATGAAGAGTCGATCACATTTGACATTAGCTTTAATAGCATTGATACACTTTATAACCGAATTTTAGTACTTCGTTTAGAACAGGCGAAATATTTTTAGCTACCAAATTTTTCCTGTGAATAACACAATGCACAAGAAGCATTTCTGGATTCTCATCTTTCATCCATTTTAAGCAGCCATTTTTCTTGTCTATAATATTAGGAGCACCATCTGTGGCACAAGATGTTATATTTTAAATTGGTATATATTTGACAACTAAGTAATTTTTAGCTTATTATATGTATCTTTGGAGGTAGGGGTGCTTTATAATGACTTACAGAACAACATTTCTTCAGCACAATCTCCTTTATCAATATATCTTACGTAAGTTATCAATACAGCCTCACTGTCTCTCAAAGTTGATTCATCCATTGGCACTGAGAATTTTCTTGTTTTCAGCTTTCTAACAAGTTGTATTTCAATATCTTCACTCATTTCGTCTGTTCTTTTGCTAACAGTATAGTTACTGAGTGGCATAGCTTTCACCTCTTTGTCATATTTTTCCAGAATCGTTTTAAGAAATGCTGATATTGATGGTTTAATTAAATTGTCTCCTTATAGTATGATTTATCCATAATTTAGCAATGAGTAAGGAAATTTGATAACTCGCCTCGAGTATGATTGACAGATGCAGTATGAGCAGTAAATGGAGAATTTAATGTTGCTCTTTTTTCAAAATTGTCCTTTAAAGTTTGAAAGTAATTCAAATCTAAATTAATATGAGCACTATGTTTCACCTTCAAATGCACATCAAGGCGAGCTCATTTCATTGATTCGTTGGTCAAACATTGTTGGCATAAAAGACATTAATGTGGAATACATTAATAAAATAATATTTCATATCAGGTGATACACGTTTGAGAAAATTTGATTATTGTAGAATTACTATTTTGAAAAAACAACATATCATTAACAATTTTTATACTACCGGTTTTGTGGTCACATCTGCTCTTCTGAAAAAGTATGCGGTGTTTTCTTCTAATAAGCTCTGACAAATTCTAACTTCCAATAGTTATATCTGCTACGTGAAGCGCTTCGGTTCTCTTCTCCTTTTCTCGTATAATCTTGCCTAACAGTCCTGTACTTTAGCTGTTCTGTGTCTAGTTCTCTGTTTTTCATTCTAGCTACCTCACAAGCTGATTTGTGTTCGGCTCTCTATCTGCTCTGTTATCCCATCTTCTTAAAGTCCACCGTCTATATATATTGGTGAATATTATATTACTTTACTATTCCAAAACTTTGTTCTCACAACTGCGATTTCCCACAACTGTTACTCTCTTGGAAAAGACTCATTTTATTTCAACTAACGATATTCTTCTGTCATTGTCTAAAAGTTGATGTCCCAACCATGCATTCTCAATCTGTTGCTAAACATGAAAAACAAGATCTTATGACATTTTACTGTAATCCATTTATAAATGCTCCTTCGTTAACTATAGTTATATACAACTACAAAATTGTACTCTAAGGACACCTGTATCATCCAGCTGCACAGTGAGTATCCATTAGTCTGGTAATCAAACTAATAGCCCATAACTTGTATTTGAGTAAAACCCCCTTGATGTTTCTTGGTTGCTTTTTCCATCGTACCTAACATTCAAAGCCAAATCAAACTTCGGACCTGCTTTGTATATCGGAAATATGATATGCGTTGCTCTGTCCAATACTATTACATACTCAAGATTGCACTATATAAACTCATTTTGGTCTTCGTGACAAGTTTGCCAATGTCGTACACATTACATTTAGAAGAAAAAAATATGACTCGATTTTAACACAATAACACGTTTTCCCGCTTTCAAAGCTTTGTTAACAGTCGGTAGAAATGTACCTAGATATAAGTACTCTCCGTTTAATGAAGATATTTTTAACCTCAGTAAAGTGATTGTGAAGCAACATTCGTTTTTGTCAACAGACATCCAAAAGCCGATTTATCGGTTTTGCAACAACATGAACATTAGTTAAACTCTGAACGAGTCCATTGCCCCCTAAAAGATGAAAATGCCCCACTGTGGGGCGTGCGCCCCACGTTGGGAAACAGGGTCATAGAGACTCCCAATGGACTTTATAATAAGTGGAGAACTTTTGGATAGTATATAGACAGTCCTCCAATTTTTTTTTGGGGGGGGAGGGTTGATTGTGAGTGGATGCATTTGGAATAATTTGTGAACCTGGACGCTGACATCAAACGGTAGAAGACAACTAGTCACGATAGAGATGAAATGTCTACATAGAATGCTTAGAGTATCAAGAAGAGACAGGTTTAGAAATGAAGACATCAGGAAAAAATGGGTACAACATCAGTACTGAACTTCATTAAAAAAAATAACAAATGAAATGGTTTGGCTACATAAGCAGATTACCAACAGACAGTGCACCTCAACGAGCAGTGTTACTCCAAAACAGTGAATGTAAAGCAAAAGGCTATCCATGCAAAAAAGTGGATATAAAAAAAACATAGGTGGTGAAAGACACTATTTATAAAGCGCACACAACACACAAAAGCCCATTCTAGAAGTCTCTTCTTATCCTGATGCTGTGAGGCAAAACAGGATTAGAGAGGATACAAAAAAAGAAAGTTGTACCTCTTTTCATTGTAATTTTGGTTATAATTGGATGAGTTCAGGATATGTAAACTGTCTTACACATTTGTTACCGTTGACTGTTATCCTTCTAATTTGAAAACCCCACCAAATAAACAAACAAAACCCACCAAATAAACAAACAAAACCCACCAAATAAACAAACAAAACCCACAGACCTTGTCATCTACAAAAATAGCTACACAAATTCACATTGTTTTCTTCATGAATTTTTTTCCCTTACATTACAATTTTCCCTTGCTTTTTTCTTCAAGAAAATCAGATTTTGTTTCACTCTCACTTAATTAATGATATATATTTCATTCTGCACATTAAGCACATTTATCCTTGTTTTTATTTTACCCATGTATGATAATAACACTCTCCTGTTTTCTTGTAATAACACTCTCCTGTTTTCTTGTGCTTGTTCTGTTGTTTTCAAAGTTATCTACTCCTGTTTTCTTGTGCTTGTTCTGTTGTTTTCAAAGTTATCTACTCCTTAAGAATGTACTTATTATTTCATTTGATAAACAATGACTAGTAATACTGAAGTTACTTGTAGAACAGACTATATACAAGACAAGTGTCACAAATTGTTGTTGTTGTTGTTCAGCCACCACTCAGTTCATTCAATAATTTCAAAGAAAATTTACTTTGGTTGAGTCAATCTATGAACGTGAGATTATTGGTGAGTCCGATACAAGCATGGAGAATCTTGGTACAAGTATGGAGAATCTTGGTACAAGTATGGAGAATCTTGGTACAAGTATGGAGAATCTTGGTACAAGTATGGAGAATCTTGGTACAAGAATGGAGAGTCTTGATACAAGTATGGAGAATCTTGGTACAAGAATGGAGAGTCTTGATACAAGCATGGAGAGTCTTGGTACAAGTATGGAGAATCTTGGTACAAGTATGGAGAATCTTGGTACAAGAATGGAGAGTCTTGGTACAAGTATGGAGAATCTTGGTACAAGTATGGAGAATCTTGGTACAAGAATGGAGAGTCTTGGTACAAGTATGGAGAATCTTGGTACAAGTATGGAGAATCTTGGTACAAGTATGGAGAATCTTGGTACAAGAATGGAGAGTCTTGATACAAGTATGGAGAATCTTGGTACAAGAATGGAGAGTCTTGATACAAGCATGGAGAGTCTTGGTACAAGTATGGAGAATCTTGGTACAAGTATGGAGAATCTTGGTACAAGAATGGAGAGTCTTGGTACAAGCATGGAGAATCTTGGTACAAGTATGGAGAATCTTGGTACAAGAATGGAGAGTCTTGATACAAGCATGGAGAGTCTTGGTACAAGTATGGAGAATCTTGGTACAAGTATGGAGAATCTTGGTACAAGTATGGAGAATCTTGGTACAAGAATGGAGAGTCTTGGTACAAGTATGGAGAATCTTGGTACAAGTATGGAGAATCTTGGTACAAGTATGGAGAATCTTGGTACAAGAATGGAGAGTCTTGATACAAGTATGGAGAATCTTGGTACAAGAATGGAGAGTCTTGATACAAGCATGGAGAGTCTTGGTACAAGTATGGAGAATCTTGGTACAAGTATGGAGAATCTTGGTACAAGAATGGAGAGTCTTGGTACAAGCATGGAGAATCTTGGTACAAGTATGGAGAATCTTGGTACAAGAATGGAGAGTCTTGATACAAGCATGGAGAGTCTTGGTACAAGTATGGAGAATCTTGGTACAAGTATGGAGAATCTTGGTACAAGAATGGAGAGTCTTGGTACAAGTATGGAGAATCTTGGTACAAGTATGGAGAATCTTGGTACAAGAATGGAGAGTCTTGGTACAAGCATGGAGAATCTTGGTACAAGTATGGAGAATCTTGGTACAAGAATGGAGAGTCTTGATACAAGCATGGAGAGTCTTGGTACAAGTATGGAGAATCTTGGTACAAGTATGGAGAATCTTGGTACAAGAATGGAGAGTCTTGGTACAAGCATGGAGTGTCTTTGATAGTGGGAACAAGGAATGTTTTTTTTGTCGCTTGCCTCTTTGTCAATTAATCTAATTTATAGGAATAGAGTATCTGCTAGGGTACCTTTAGCACATAAGCATTGATTCTATGAAATAAAAATAATAAGTGACAAATAACTGCTTGTGCAAAGGGCATGAATCGAGACTGATGACCTCCCCTATGAACAATTAAATCCAACATCTTGCTACAGTATAACTTAGCGTAGGTGTGGTACTATAAAGTTTGAGTTTTATGTTATTTAAATCCTGTCATTAACCCATCTGTAGAAATATGTGTCAGATTGGACAATATTCCCAGAGGTTATCATGGGTTTGGTTAGGTAAGAAACATGAACCATTAAAAGATAGCATTGCTACATAAAGGAGACTTGTAGTACAACAGAGTACCAATAGTTTATATATATATATATATATATATATATATATATATATATATATATATATATATATATATATATATATATATATCTAGCCTTCGGCACTCTGACGCTTAGGACAGCAACAAATGCACACCATTATTCTATTCTTGGTCATCCTCTGTATTGTGTTCCATATGTGATTCATTTCTTTCAGTTCTTGTTCTACTGTTCTCCTCCAGGTCTTTTTGGGTCTTCCACATTTTCTTATATCCTCTGGTGTCCATGTCAGTGGAGTTTTCATGACAGAGTTAGTCTCTATGTGCATCATATGTCTGATCCATTTCCAATGTCTCTTTTGTATGATGATGTTTATATTCTCTTGTTGACACTTTGCGAGCAGTTCTTGGTTAGAGATAGTATTTGACCAGAACATGGGTAAGATCTTTCGCAGACAAGTTGTATGAAAGGTGGAGAGTTTGAACATATCTTGTTCTGTCATTCTCCAGAATTCTGAGCCATATAGTCAAGTTAATAGCACACAACTGCTGTATATATTAATAATAGTTCTGATGCTACATTGGACTGATTTCCAGACTGTCTGAAGGGTCATGAATGTACTCTGTGCCATACTCAGTCTGCTTTTAATGTCAGATCCAGTTCCTCCTTCATGGCTAATAACACTTCCAAGATATGTGGAAGCAGTAGTTTATAAATATATGATTAAAATATAGATTTACAACTGAACATAGATACACTTAAACTATAGCACTATACTATAAATTTAAGCATGACAGCATCAGAGACAGAATATCTGGCATATGAGAGAAAGAAATTATGAAGGACTGTTGGGGTGGCAAAGTTCTGCTCAGGACAAGCTATTGGATGATGATAATCTACTTAACTATGTTCATATATAACTAAGTACATAACTCACATAACTCTGCATATAACTCACATAGCTCAGAACACAACTTACATAGCTCAGTACATAACTCGCATAACTCAGTACACAACTCACATAACTCGGTACACAACTCATATAGCTTGGTACATAACTCACATAGCTCAGTACACAACTCACATAACTCAGTACATAACTTGGTACACAACTCACATAACACGTACTCAACTGACATAACTCGGTACATAACTCAGCTTTCGTTAGACTTATTCAGTATTATCTTGTCTTCTTCATTTCCCTGAAGAAAGATCCTCATGGAGGATCAAGGTACATAGTAGGTTGATCTTAGTGCACATAGTAGGTTGATCTTAAGTAGTACATATTGACTGAAGTAACAGTGGTAGGTTGATCTTGAGTAGTACATTAGGTTGATCTTAGTAGTACAGTGTAGGTTGATCTTGAAGTAGTACAGTGGTAGGTTGATCTGAAGTAGCACATTGTAGTGATCTTGAATAACAGGTAGGTTATCTTAAGTAGTACAGTGGTAGGTTGATCTTGAAGTAGTACAGTGGTAGGTTGATCTTGAAGTAGTACAGTGGTAGGTTGATCTTGAAGTAGTACAGTGGTAGGTTGATCTTGAAGTAGTACAGTGGTAGGTTGATCTTGAAGTAGTACAGTGGTAGGTTGATCTTGAAGTAGTACAGTGTGTAGGTTGATCTTGAAGTAGGACAGTGTAGGTTGATCTTGAAGTAGTACAGTGGTAGGTTGATCTTGAAGTAGTACAGTGGTGTAGGTTGATCTTGAAGTAGTACAGTGGTGTAGGTTGATCTTGAAGTAGTACAGTGGTGTAGGTTGATCTTGAAGTAGTACAGTAGTAGGTTGATCTTGAAGTAGACAGTGGTAGGTTGATCTTGAAGTAGACAGTAGTAGTGATCTTGGTAGACGGGTAGTTGATCTTGAAGTAGTACAGTGGTAGGTTGATCTTGAAGTAGTACAGTGGTTAGGTTGATCTAAGTGTAATGTGTGTATCTTGAAGTAGACATAGTAGGTTGATCTTGAGTAGTACAGTAGTAGGTTGATCTTAAGTAGACAGTAGATAGGTTGATCTTGAAGTAGTACAGTTGTGTTGATACTTCACATATACATAGTAGGGCCTATATGATATTACATAGTTTGTAACACATAGTACGTGTATCTTATCCGATATGTGTTGTAACTTCACATTAGTAGGGCAGTCTGATATTGATCTTAAGTAGCATAACAATTTATCCGATATGTGTTGTAACTTCACAGTAGTAGGTCTAGAATAAAGAAACCTGACAACATGTGCCCCATCATATGTTAGTCTCATTTTGTTGTACAAAAAGAGAATGGTAATATATTGCTTATTGTTAGTAATGTACTATTTAACAAACTTTAAAGGATTTTAAAGGGTTTTTAAGTCAAAGGATTGACTTGATTGCACCGGGTTTGACCCCATATGGCTCGATCCCTCTCCATAGAAATGGCACGACACCTGCAGAGAGTCTTGCACGAACGCCGTAGCTCCAGCAACAATCCTAAGGGTCTCTGGAAAAACTGCACTCGTGAACAGAACGGCGCAGTCCGGATTTGAAGTCACGACCTTCGACTCACAAGGCAAAGGGCTTAACCACTTAGCCACAGAGACCCCCTAGTCTATTAAACCAACTCTATAACTATCTGAACACACAGACACCCCTAGTCTATTAAACCAACTCTATAACTATCTGAACACACAGACACCCCTAGTCTATTAAACCAACTCTATAACTATCTGAACACACAGACCCCCCCCTAGTCTATTAAACCAACTCTATAACTATCTGAACACACAGACCCCCCCCTAGTCTATTAAACCAACTCTATAACTATCTGAACACACAGACCCCCCCCTAGTCTATTAAACCAACTCTATAACTATCTGAACACACAGACCCCCCCCTAGTCTATTAAACCAACTCTATAACTATCTGAACACACAGACCCCCCCCTAGTCTATTAAACCAACTCTATAACTATCTGAACACACAGACCCCCCCCTAGTCTATTAAACCAACTCTATAACTATCTGAACACACAGCCATAAGTGCTCAGTATCACCCAGCAGTTGTAGAAGGTATTCATCATGCTGGTGGTGCTTGTGGCTCTCTGAGAATAATGATGTATTTAGCACATAACTGTTACCTCTGAAGTCGGAGAAGGCATGCCTGTATGGTGGGGACACTGATAATAGGGAAAGCAGGCCTTCACACAAAAATCAGAAGCATCGCACAAGGCCTATGTCTGAATTCATATCAGGTGAGTGCACAAATAAGCACATAACTATTAACCCCCAACCTCAGAAAATCTGTGCTAGTGTTTATGCCCTACAAACACATGTGAAACAACACAGATCAGTACAAGTAATGCAAGCTTGAAAAGCTTATATGTGTACAGTTTCTATATTTATACCAATCTTAATTACACATTTATACACGTCTAGGCTATATGTATATATCATTCTACATGTCTAGACTAATTATTCTTACAGGCTTAAACTATATTAATCTAAAGATAGACATCATATTCACCCCCACGCACATACATTATATTCACACACACACACACGCACACACAGATATACAGACATACAGATACTGTATATTCATGTCTAGTGTTCTCTGAACAACTGATGAATTCTTCTGTTTCCAACATGAATGTGTTCCAGTTCGAGGTAGGTAGTAATGCAATCTACAAATTCTATGATATCAATTTGTGCACACATTTGGGACTGGGTTGCTCATTTTGTCTTCAAGTTTGACATTATTCTCATAATTGATATCTTTGTAACAAAGTCTTACACGTTTCTTGTGAAACACATCTCTCAGTATCAAGCACTCAAGCACTTGAGAAGTGCGCAGTCCTTCTCCCATGGTTACCAAACTCATAATCTGGGTCATTTTGATACTTGTGTTTCTTTGAATTCTTTGATAATTCGGAAGCACTAAATCTAGCTTTATTACACATTATTTCTCAAATATATTGTTATACAGAGCACTTTATATCATGTTATAATGGCTTACAGATAAAGGATTGACTTCATTGCACCGAGTTTCGCAATATGGCATCATCCCTCTCTATAGAAGTGGCACATCACATGCGAGAGTGTTACACTAAGCTGGCATCATATCTCTCTATAGAAGTGACACATCACATGCGAGAGTGTTACACTAAACTGGCATCATATCTCTTTGTAGAAGTGGCACCTGCGAGAGTGTTACATTAAGCTGGCATCATATCTCTTTGTAGAAGTGTCACCTGCAAGAGTGTTACACTAAGCTGGCATCATATCTCTTTGTAGAAGTGTCACCTGTGAGAGTGTTACACTAAGCTGGCATCATATCTCTTTGTAGAAGTGTCACCTGCGAGAGTGTTACACTAAACATAAATTTTGCCCAAGTGGTTACCGTGGCCCAATTTTGGGGTCTAAAGAATAGAACCACTGTTACCTGCCACGCATGTCGTAAGAGGTGACTAACGAGGTTTGGCTGAAATCGGATGCACATGTCCTAAACATATAGAAGTCTATGCGTTTAGGGGCCTACCAAACCAATGTGCAACGTATACACGTTCTTGGCAAAGATCAAACATATCACAAAGAGTGATTAAAATTGGTCGTAAAGAACGAACGCAAACAAGAAGAAGAACATAAATTCCATCACTTCAGCAACAATGGTAGAAATCTTCTGAAAGAATGCACTCATGAGCAGAACGACACATTTTCAACAAATTAATGAGAAGTGATTGATAAAGAAATTTGAAAACAAACATTTTGGTCATATAAAGCGGTATCATTCTTTGGATATCATTCTATAGGACATGATACTGGGCAGATGAAGGGGAGGAAGACAAGGGGAATATGGATGCAGTATGTCATAGACGAGTTGAGCATAACTGTGGCAGACTCTGGGCACCTTACACAGGGTAGGGATGCATTTAAAGCTGCTGTCATGGAAGCCAAGTTCTGACTGGGACAAGCTCTAGATGATGATGATGGGAGAAAACATTGCAAATTTCACTGACCTGCACATTTTGTTATTATTTCATTTTTTGTATTATGGTATTAATACTGGGACAAGATTACTTTATGATTTGAGGGACATCTCTTACTGTAACTAATGAGTGATTGTTTGTTTGTTTACCCACATGTTTCTTGTGTGTATTTTTGTATTATTAAGCTACATATCTTCTGTTCTATTATAATTATTGTGTCTGACAGTTTTGTGGCATCATCTTGTAGAGCAAGAGCAATATCTCTCCACCTTGTTCCACCAGAGTCCATCCTTTACAGTGGATGCCAAGTCTAATTCACACTACTTATCTGCTAGCACAACTCTCTCCACCATGTTGTCTTTGGTCTCCATCTCTGTCACTTTCCCTCCAGAGGTAATTGCATGGCAGTTCTTGTGCTAGTTTTTGGATCCCAGAGTAGGTAACTTATCCAAACTTTGATCACTGTATGTATTTCTTTCTGATTATATCAGTTGAGCAGTTCTTGTGCTAGTTTTGGATCCCAGAGTAGGTAACTTATCCAAACTTTGATCACTGTATGTATTTCTTTCTGATTATATCAGTTGAGCAGTTCTTGTGATAGTTTTTGGATCCCAGAGTAGGTAACTTATCCAAACTTTGATCACTGTATGTATTTCTTTCTGATTATATCAGTTGAGCAGTTCTTGTGATAGTTTTTGGATCCCAGAGTAGGTAACTTATCCAAACTTTGATCACTGTATGTATTTCTTTCTGATTATATCAGTTGAGCAGTTCTTGTGATAGTTTTGGATCCCAGAGTAGGTAACTTATCCAAACTTTGATCACTGTATGTATTTCTTTCTGATTATATCAGTTGAGCAGTTCTTGGTTGCTGTTTTTTGTTTGGTCAAAATATTTGGAGAATATTTCTGGGGCATGTTGTATGAAATCATGACAGTTTAGATGTTGGTGTTTCTTTTATTTGTTGTTGTTGCTGTTCTCTAGCATTCATACCTATTCTGGTGGCCTCTGTGGCATGAAGGTAAGGTGATCACCTCTCACTTCAAAGGTGCTTGGTTTGTGGCTTGCTTACAGCGATCTGGATATTTTTGCAGAGATCCCTGATCTCAGTCTAGGTGAGATCAAGGGGAAATCAAGGTGAGATCTAGGTGAGATCAAGGGGAGATCTAGGTGAGATCAAGGTTCTAATCCTTTCTGAGATGGACAATAAAATGTAGGTCCGCGTTTAAATTAAATTGAGGACATAACATAACCTTTGGCAGTTAAAAATCGTTAAGAGTAGGCTGTAAAGCAGCTGCCTGGGCAAAATTCATTTAAAAGGTTTAAGTAAAATTTATACAGACATTTTTCATCATCTTTAAATTACATCGGGGAGTGCTCATGCACTGCCACTGAGATCTTCATGTGTGAGAAAGAGATCGGAGCACACATGGTTATTCACATAAGTACAATGATGATGTTCCTATCTGTCAATCAACCATTTCAGATCCATACAAAAATATTGAAAGTATACAACTCTAATATATCATTAACTACACTATCTACTACTCTAAGCTGTATTCATCTATCATTATAAGTTCTCAGACTAGTATTCACAACTTGCTTCCACATGGACCTCTCCTGACAAGTTTCATGTCCAGTGCCTTTAAATCTTGTCTGCATTACTGCTTGTATCAAAACAAGAGCTATTCCACAGTTCTTTTAGTAGAAGCCAGCTTTCAATACAAGATAGTCTTATGAATCCAACAGTTCTTACAAAAATAATGGGAAAACCACATTGTAGGTAATTAATAGTTAATACAAAATATAATTGGGAGGTTAAGGGTTCAAGTAAGAAAAGGCACACTAAGGAAACTCTAAACCAAACTTTACTGAGAAAGGCTAGATATATTGGAAGCAATTGAGCAAGTTGCTTCCTGGATAGAACAGTATGGAAAAATTGCTTGCAGGCCCTATGTATAATGTATAATGATAGAAGAGGAATATAATAATAATAATAATTTAAAATTATATAAGGCCACAACAAGAGACAGAAAATATTTGAGATGAAATACTAGTAATCTTTAGTGTGAATATTGATTGATTGGACCATCCTCATTGCACTTCGATGAGTAACCATGTGCGCTCCTATCTTTTCTTACACAGGAAGATCTCAGTTGCAGTGCACAAACCCCCTTAGCACCGACGAGCGTCTCCTAATAGTGTGAAGATGTTACTTGATATGATATGTTCTTCTTAATTCATGTCATCTCTCATTCATATTTCATATCTATCTGTTTCTTGTCTCTTTAGATGAGGGCACACTGAAGTTATGTATCCGAGGTCGAGTACTCAATTTGTGTGCACCCTCTGATCTGTTGGACTACAATGTCTCAAAGTTTGGAGAAGCTCCATCTGAGAAACTGCAACTGGAGTGGGTGTATCCTTGAGAAGTTTATGATATATTGTTTATGATGCATTCTATATCATATATGAGATATATATCTTTGTTGAAATGAATGCAAATCATGGCATGGCTTTTACAGAACCACAACATTGACCACAGTAAACAACTTATTGATTTTCTAGGCACAACTTATACGTTCAGTAGTTTGCCATTGCTTTCTAAATGGTGAGGTCTATTTTTACTGTTTGTAAAAATACGTTGGGACAAATTTGCTTCCAAACTGCCCACCTCAGAGTTTGGACCATGTACTCTTGGGTTGTGATCGAGCTCATTACCGCTAAGCTACAGACATCCACATTGTCCTTGTTACTGATATTAATTAGTTTTGAAGTTTGTTATGTTATGCAACATGTTCTAGTCAATGTTAGTTAGGAGTGAGGTTTGTTGTGTTATGCAACATGTTCTAGTCAATGTTAGTTAGGAGTGAAATTTGTTATGTTATGCAACATGTTCTAGTCAATGTTAGTTAGGAGTGAAATTTGTTATGTTATGCAACATGTTCTAGTCAATGTTAGTTAGGAGTGAGGTTTGTTGTGTTATGCAACATGTTCTAGTCAATGTTAGTTAGGAGTGAGGTTTGTTGTGTTATGCAACATGTTCTAGTCAATGTTAGTTAGGAGTGAAATTTGTTATGTTATGCAACATGTTCTAGTCAATGTTAGTTAGGAGTGAAATTTGTTATGTTATGCAACATGTTCTAGTCAATGTTAGTTAGGAGTGAGGTTTGTTATGTTATGCAACATGTTCTAGTCAATGTTAGTTAGGAGTGAAATTTGTTATGTTATGCAACATGTTCTAGTCAATGTTAGTTAGGAGTGAGGTTTGTTATGTTATGCAACATGTTCTAGTCAATGTTAGTTAGGAGTGAGGTTTGTTATGTTATGCAACATGTTCTAGTCAATGTTAGTTAGGAGTGAGGTTTGTTATGTTATGCAACATGTTCTAGTCAATGTTAGTTAGGAGTGAGGTTTGTTATGTTATGCAACATGTTCTAGTCAATGTTAGTTAGGAGTGAGGTTTGTTATGTTATGCAACATGTTCTAGTCAATGTTAGTTAGGAGTGAGGTTTGTTGTGTAATGGTGATATCCTGTAAAAGATATACCATGATTTTTATTTCACTATATTCCATTCGGAATACTGAATGTCCTTTTTGAGAACAAACAGAAATATGAGTTTAAGATAATTGAGCACTTATATCATATTGGTAGATTCCTTAACCCCCATCTTGAGATATGGATATCGTGGTAGAGACTGCAGATCCAACCTCTATTACCTTCCTACTGGTGAACTCATTTACTTTACAGCAGCTGTAGTAGTTTTACACAATGTTGAAGAGCAGACACAGAGACATTATTTGGGACACACAGATGACATTAAATGGTAAGCAGAAATGCAGATTGATTGTTTGTTGTTGGGGCCCACAAGGAAAGCAAAGATTAGTAACAGTATGACCTACGCTCAATGCCATAAGAGGCGACTAAGGTAGAGTTTGAATTGGGGCTGCCTCATCTGGTAGAAAAACTTTAGCTACAAAATTCAATCAGCAGTTAAATTAGATGAGTTGACTGAGGTCTATACTCCAACCGGGGTTAAAAAGGTGAAAGCAAGGACAGAAACATGGATATTAAGGAGAATCAGCTTAGAAGCATGCTGTCTTTTTCTTTGTGAACAGAAATCATGTGTGGACTATGTGGTTTTATTATTGTAAACATGTTTATAAATATCTTCTTCATGTTCTCTTTTTGTTTATTTTATCCCGATCCAGAAGCACTTGAGCTTTCAGCTCTTCGGCTCAGTGCCATGAACACCATAAATCTGGAGAACCTGTGGCTTTTCTGCCAGCCCGCAGAATTGAACCACACTCACAGGGGCTTGTCACCCGTCGTCCAATGCGCTACGAACACACTGGGCAGGCAGGCATTCATGTTCTCTGACATGCCAACTTGGGATATACATGTAATGCACAGTAGATTATTTTTTCTGTTCGCCAGCTATGATGTCAGGCGCAGTGGTGCCTTATGTAGTAAATCTGACCAATTTTGACTTGAAGACATGCTTTCTTTATCAACAGCTTCCCTTGTCATTCAGGCAAGTCGTACTCAGACTTCAGGAGTACTTTCTTTATCAACAGCTTCCCTTGTCATTTAGGCAAGTTGTACTCAGACTTCAGGAGTACTTTCTTTATCAACAGCGTCCCTCGTCATTCAGGCAAGCTGTACTCAGACTTCAGGAGTACTTTCTTTATCAACAGATTCCCTTGTCATTCAGGCAAGCTGTACTCAGACTTCAGGAGTACTTTCTTTATCAACAGCGTCCCTTGTCATTCAAGCAAGTTGTACTCAGACTTCAGGAGTACTTTCTTTATCAACAGCTTCCCTTGTCATTCAGGCAAGTCGTACTCAGACTTCAGGAGTACTTGTAATTGAGATCTCTAAGAAAAAGATCATGGTTTCCTGTAGTCCAACAGCGCACCGAGAATTTTTCTTGGAATTTGGCAACTTCCCGACAGTACAGAACTTATCTATCCATGCCTTCTCCACATTGTCATCCCACCAGAGTGTGTTCCCAGCATTTCCTACTGCTGATGTAACTTATATGTTTGACAAGCCTTATCCTGCTTACAACATCTTGCCCTGTCCTGTTGTTCTTGAAAGAATACCTTCTTGACCTGTATTTTTAAAATCTGTTTTTATTCCTAGAAAGCTGCAGGGACGATGGTCACTGTCTTGGTGCTCAAAGATCCCCCATCACACAAAGTAATGAGTGTAGGGGATACAAGTGCCAAATCAATTACACTGCCCTCATCTCCTTGTCGATTACCAATTCTAGTGACTCCACGGTATTGATGCAGTATTTGAAGAAATGTTTCCCAATGATTTGCCTTCTGCGTTGAAATCACCACAGAAAAGGATATTGCTCTCATGATTTATAATTTCACTCAAACACTGCCATTTCTGGGAGTCCACTTTAGCACTACAGGCATAAACGTTGACCAGCATGAACGTTTTCTTAGACTGGACTTGAATGGCCTGAAGTTGCAATTCGTCATTATCCCATTCGAGACATGTCTACTTCTGACACATCAATACTATTACGGACTAGAATTGCTAGACCCATATGTCTTCTGTTGTAGAAACATTTGAAACCAGTCATATGTAGCAGACCATCGCCCAGATGTGTGTCATGAAGAGCTACATTGTCTGCTCTGTACACAAGGGTTACGAGAATTAGCCCGCATTGTCTAACACTCGCGTAATCCCAGTACATAATGCAAATATTATTTATACTTCAGCTGACATAATTAAGATGTGTTCGTCATGCGCCTTATTGCTTTGGTGTTTGCCCTCTTTTATTCCTACGTTTATTCTTAATGTTGCACCGGTCTTGACAGCCAATTTGTAAACTAGCAAAACCAAAATAAACCGTCGCCACACACTGATGACAAACACTAAGGACAACTCCAACAGAGGTACATGAACTCTGTAGCACAGGCGAAGATCTTCAATGAATGGACTTCATATTCTTTTGGCATAACGCTGCATAAGAGGGATGTAATTAACCATCCCCCTTACATGAAATATTAGTGTAGAACAAAACAATATATTGACATTCACCATTTTGAACCAGAAATTGTGTTATAATAATAATAATAATAATAATAATAGTAAACATACTTCGCCCGTGTGGTTAGCGGGGTCCATATTTGGGTGTAAAGAATAGAACTACTGTTACCTGCCATGCATGTCATAACCAGTCATATATATGGATGCTGACACACAACATCCTCTGCACTTGGAAATAAAGAGACAAAAAGGAAATAGGTTAAAAGAGGAAAATCTTGGATGGGTCAGGCCGAGGACTGTATTGAGCAGGTGTGTACACTTGAAGATATTGATCCCGGTGAAGAATGGATACCAGTGCCAACAGGAATCGCTACATCCTTTTCTGTATGCATCGAACTTGATAAAGAATGCAGGCAACACAACCCACTTGTTGTGGAGGCAGAGGTTCAGGCATTAATTTCTGAGAACGCATCTGAGCATGATGTAATCATTTATACGGATGGTTCGGTGATTCGACATGTGCGGAGCTCGTGGGCTTTCACTGCTCAGGTCGGAGGTGATGTTGTGAAGGAAGACAGTGGTGGTTTTGCCGTGACTACAAGCAGTCTCACTATGGAAATCATGGCGGTTACCAAAGCGATGATTTGGCTAGAATCACAGACTTTTATCCATGCATGTTTTCTCAGTCACTCAATGAGTATGCTCAGGAAGATTGAAACAGGATGGGCTAGGAGACATTGGATAGAATCGCTGGGAGGTCTAAGCTGACAAAGATCAGTTTTATTTTTGTGCCAGGGCATGCAGGTGTAAGGGGAATGAACGTGCGGATAGGCTTGCAGGTATGGCTGCTGTCCAAGCGGACGAGCAATGGACCAGGCTGATATTATAAATTCCTTAAGGGAGAGAGGCGTGTACATGATTCACGTAATAGTGGTGAATCCACAACACTAACCAGACTGCAAGAACTCAAAGTTAAGTGTGGTGTAGCTCGACAAGAACGCTATGCTGGCAGACAAAGAAGAATTGTAAACCAACAAAGAACCGGTGTCGTTAGTCGCCACACGCTGATGGACATACTGAGGGAGAGATCGGAGCACTTATGGACTAATTTGTTCGACGTGCAGTGATGGTGATCCGACTACTAAACTAAACTATGCATGTCATAGAGCGGCAAAGGAGGTTGGGCATGGGGCTAGCTACCGCCTCTGTAAAAACACTAGATAGCTACAGAAACCACAACCAAGAAAATTCACAGATCGCCATCCGAGGAAGAAGAAGAACCCTGCAAGGAGGGAAGACCCAGGAACACCTGGAGACAGGAGTTGGAGATGGAATGCAAGAAAATGGGGAGAGAGTGGAGAGATCTGGAAAAAGATGGCCTTGGATAGGCGGGCTTGGAAGGCCTTGGTTGTGGACCTATGCCTCCTAGGGCGATGGGGAAGAAAAAGTAAACATACTTTACTTACTACAGTATTTTATGTTATATGTACAGTATTACTAAAGGTTTGAGAATAAATGTCTCAGAAAATTATTAAAAGTAAAATGGAGTGATTTCGTTTCTAACAACACAGTGAGAGATAGAACACACCAACAACCCGTATCAAATATTATAAGGAAACGAAGGTGGAAATATTTAGGTCATGTTCTTAGAGCAGACTAAAAGAGACTAAATCGACAAGTCCTTATGTGGTCACCAATTTGGGAAAAGAAAACGTGGAAGACCAAAGACCACTCTTCAAGAACCATCCAACAAGAAAGTAAACTATTGGGATGTAAACCATACAAGATCTCCAACTGCTAGCAAAGAACCGTATCACATGGAGATCTAAAACCTCTGCCCTATGTGCCTTTGGCTCGAAAGGAATAAACTAACTAACTAACTAATTACTAAAGGTATGACATGCACAGTATTACTAAAGGTATGACATGAACAGTGTTCACTAACTACATACATGTGTTTCCAGCATTGCTATTCACCCAGACAGAATCAAGATAGCTACTGGTCAAGTGGCTGGACATGAAGCTAAAGAGGGCAAGGTATGAAGGCAGAATTTATTACAAATCCTTTCTTATTTTTTTACCCTAGTTTTTCTAGACCACACTTTTAATTTAACCTTTATATACCTCTTCTGTGAAACAATATTATTTGTTATATTTAAAACATATATCATAATACTCCAGGCAGACCCATGTGGCTCAGTCTCCGCAGCAGATTTCAGAGACTATGAACGCTGATTGTTGCCATCACCCTTCTAGTTCTTCTTTATTTATTTCTTTTCTCTAATCTTGTTTTGTCTCACATCGTCAGGTTAAGAAGAAGAGATATCTAGAACAGGCTTTTGTGTGCGCTTCATAAATAGTGTTTTTCATCACCTCTCAGAGGTCCACCTTTTCCATGGACAGCCATTTGAATGCCATATTCTTCCCCTAAGGTGCCAAGTTCTAGTCATATGTTTGATTCCAAATTCTGCCAAGCACAATATAGATGCAACATCAATTTGAGTGTTCTCATCTAACAGGCTGTGACTGTGCAGCCTCAGTATGTTCTTCTTGTACATCTTCAACATCAATACTGAGCTTCATCAAGAAACAACAAATGAAATGGTTTGTCTACATAAGCTACCAGATTACTAACAGACTACGCTTCAAAGGGCAATGCTACTCAGATAAACTGGATACAAGGCAAAAGGTTGTCCATGCCATGTACGAAGTGCACACAAGAACCCGTTCTAGAAATCTATTGTTATCCTGATGCTATGAGGCAAATCAGGATGAAAGAAAGAAATGGAATAAGACACTTCAGATGTAGATGCTTTCAACGCAAGCCTGTTTTCTTGGGTTCTCATTACTGTAAACAGTTACATATTCAGAGCAGCATATCTGTCATTGACAACACACCTGGTTGTATACAGTAGACCTATTCTTAGCCCACCAACATTCAACCCAAAGATACACATACACACACACACACACAATGAATAGATTTGATCTACGGCCGTATTTCTGTTAACCATATTTATATGTTGCTATTAGAAACTTCAAGCTTATTCAAAACTTCATGGCTCATATACTAGAACATATTGTTACAGTAATAAATATGCTTGGTTTATGAACATCAGCATATTAATAACATTGTTTGTTGAACATATGTACATTGTTTTTTGTGGTGGGTTTTTTAATTCATTAGTTGTAGCCTGAAGTAACCTTGAACTACATCTTCCACATTTTGTATTAGATGCATTATCTACCCTTGTCTTAGTTTGTCAGAAGAGATGAATTTTAGTTAGGTTTTTTTTGTTTTTAGCAGACGGGAGGATTTTGTGAGATATCACTAATATTCAGATATCTAATCTGAAGAAGAGGATGAAGAAGAAGAAGGATCAGGAGAGTCTCTTTTACCTCTGAAGTTGGAGAAGCCTGTATGACGGGACACTGAAAATCAGGAAAGTAGGCCAAAAATCAGTCAGAAGTACCATACCAGGCTGAATTCATAGTGGACGAATGCAAGAATAAGAAGGATAGTCTTTAAGAACAGGGTAAAATAGAGAGACATGATCAGATGACTTAAACAACAGATCTGTGGACAGCATAACTTGAAGAAGAGAAATAAGAAGGAGAAAAATAAGAAGAAGAATAGAGATGAGAATAGGGTGGAGTGAAGAGATATGATCAAATGACTTTGATACAAGTCTTTGGCTTGCTTAACCTGAAGAAGAAGAAGAAGAAAGTGAACAGATGAGAGCCAGGTACAGTGTACAGACAGATAACGTCTATCCTCAGTCCTCACATTATCTAACTTGGTGAGGAAACTGTACTTGGCATGTCTGGTTAGTAAAGATACTTAGGTTGAAATACAGCGTAGCTGTTTCATTTCTCATTGGAATGCTAGGTGTCACTAATAGCAAAGTTGATATCACTCTTGGCTAGTGACTACATGCCATGGAAGTTCTGGAGTTTGAAGCCAGCGTGGTCAAAATTGGGGATCTCAATGGCGAAGTGGTATATTCGTTTGCCTGTCGTACTGAAGGTTGTGGGTTTGAATCCCGGCCGAGACACATGTGCAATTTTTTCATGAGATCTCTAGGACTGTTGCTGCGGCTACGGAGTTTGTACTTTGTGCAATGCTCTCGACAGATGCTCCGACAAGGACGGAGCCATATGGGGAAACCCTGAGCAATGAAGTCAATCCTTCACCTTTGCATTTTTATTTTTTGGTCAAAATTGTTGGTGTGCACACTGTGTGCAGTTGGACCACAGGGGACTCTAATCCTATATTTACGGATGTAAATTACAAGTACCTCTGTAGTCTGAGTAAGGCTCGATTGAATGGCAAGGACACTTGTAATAAGGAAAACAAGCCTTCATGCACAATTCAGTCAGAGACACTATATTAAGATATGCTTAATTTCATATCGGTGAACGAAAGAAAACTGAAAGGCATACAGAGATTTCCCAACCTGGATGTGAGGAAATGTAACATACGCAAATATACCACTCTGGAAAGATGATCTCCCTCTGATATGCTGACTTATGATTTGTGTTTTTAGTCTTTTTTTCCTGCTTTTTATTTTTATCCTGTGTTTGTTTTTGTATTTGAGAGCCGAAGTATTAGTATAGTGGTTAGTAGCTTTGCTTTATAGATGCATGTTCCCAGGTTCGAGGAACCTAGTTGGAGTGGGATTATTTCCAACGCAACAAATCTCAGTTCTAGAAAGTATAGATGTCCAGCACCACATCGCCTATTGTGTGCAGCTGATCAGAAAATAATACTGTATAACGCCATTTATCTCTCTCCTTTGGGATCTTCATGGTTTGTATCCACCAAGTTAACCACTCTTTGGGATCTTCATGGTTCGTATCCAGCAAGTTAACCACTCTTTGGGATCTTCATGGTTCGTATCCACCAAGTTAACCACTCTTTGGGATCTTCATGGTTCGTATCCACCAAGTTAACCACTCTTTGGGATCTTCATGGTTCGTATCCACCAAGTTAACCACTCTTTGGGATCTTCATGGTTCGTATCCACCAAGTTAACCACTCTTTGGGATCTTCATGGTTCGTATCCACCAAGTTAACCACTCTTTGGGATCTTCATGGTTCGTATCCACCAAGTTAACCACTCTTTGGGATCTTCATGGTTCGTATCCAGCAAGTTAACCACTCTTTGGGATCTTCATGGTTCGTATCCAGCAAGTTAACCACTCTTTGGGATCTTCATGGTTCGTATCCAGCAAGTTAACCACTCTTTGGGATCTTCATGGTTCGTATCCACCAAGTTAACCACTCTTTGGGATCTTCATGGTTCGTATCCACCAAGTTAACCACTCTTTGGGATCTTCATGGTTCGTATCCACCAAGTTAACCACTCTTTGGGATCTTCATGGTTCGTATCCAGCAAGTTAACCACTCTTTGGGATCTTCATGGTTCGTATCCACCAAGTTAACCACTCTTTGGGATCTTCATGGTTCGTATCCACCAAGTTAACCACTCTTTGGGATCTTCATGGTTCGTATCCAGCAAGTTAACCACTCTTTGGGATCTTCATGGTTCGTATCCACCAAGTTAACCACTCTTTGGGATCTTCATGGTTCGTATCCACCAAGTTAACCACTCTTTGGGATCTTCATGGTTCGTATCCACCAAGTTAACCACTCTTTGGGATCTTCATGGTTCGTATCCACCAAGTTAACCACTCTTTGGGATCTTCATGGTTCGTATCCAGCAAGTTAACCACTCTTTGGGATCTTCATGGTTCGTATCCACCAAGTTAACCACTCTTTGGGATCTTCATGGTTCGTATCCAGCAAGTTAACCACTCTTTGGGATCTTCATGGTTCGTATCCACCAAGTTAACCACTCTTTGGGATCTTCATGGTTCGTATCCACCAAGTTAACCACTCTTTGGGATCTTCATGGTTCGTATCCACCAAGTTAACCACTCTTTGGGATCTTCATGGTTCGTATCCACCAAGTTAACCACTCTTTGGGATCTTCATGGTTCGTATCCACCAAGTTAACCACTCTTTGGGATCTTCATGGTTCAGATCCACCAAGTTAACCACTCTTTGGGATCTTCATGGTTCGTATCCAGCAAGTTAACCACTCTTTGGGATCTTCATGGTTCGTATCCAGCAAGTTAACCACTCTTTGGGATCTTCATGGTTCGTATCCACCAAGTTAACCACTCTTTGGGATCTTCATGGTTCGTATCCAGCAAGTTAACCACTCTTTGGGATCTTCATGGTTCGTATCCACCAAGTTAACCACTCTTTGGGATCTTCATGGTTCGTATCCACCAAGTTAACCACTCTTTGGGATCTTCATGGTTCGTATCCACCAAGTTAACCACTCTTTGGGATCTTCATGGTTCGTATCCAGCAAGTTAACCACTCTTTGGGATCTTCATGGTTCGTATCCACCAAGTTAACCACTCTTTGGGATCTTCATGGTTCGTATCCACCAAGTTAACCACTCTTTGGGATCTTCATGGTTCGTATCCAGCAAGTTAACCACTCTTTGGGATCTTCATGGTTCGTATCCAGCAAGTTAACCACTCTTTGGGATCTTCATGGTTTATGCATAGAACATCATTACGCTGCACCCCTGTAAGGCCACTGCGACATGTAGGACAGGTACATCCGAATTTCGACCAAAGTGTATGTACTTTATCCAACAAGAGACAAATTTGTACAGGCGGATAACTGTAAGAATTTACAAATAGAAAACTCTCACTTTAAAGTATCACATCTGAAGTTATACTGTAGCACTGTATCAAATCTGATTGAACATAGGAAGACCATCAGAACAGACTCATGCCAACTGTATTAAAACAAATTCTTTGCTTTTCCAAATTTTGTTTGGTATTTATTTGGGAAATTTTATCCTTTATTGATCACTTAGCGTTCTGTTTCTTCTTCACTAGCAAATTTTATCACTTTATTGATCACTTAGCGTTCTGTTTCATCTTCACTAGCAAATTTTATCCTTTATTGATCACTTAGCGTTCTGTTTCATCTTCACTAGCAAATTTTATCCTTTATTGATCACTTAGCATTCTGTTTCATCTTCACTAGCAAATTTTATCAATTTTTATTTTAAAAAAATGTGCTTGATTTTGTCACAAATCTGTTCTGATGTTCTGGACACTGTCTTTTTTGCTGCATGCTTTTAATTTGGTTACATTGTTAGCTTCCATATTTGTATTTTTGGCTTGAAGCACCATCAAAAGAAAAAACCTGGCTCACCAAATGGCATTGCAGATGAGACTTTTGTAAGTATTTGTGAAGCTAAACTATTATAATAGTCGCATAGTTTTTATGTTGGTGAATGTGTATGTCTTCAGTTGCCAGATATCTAGTGATGTAGTCATGTCAGTTTGTGCAAGAATGCACACTGGTACTTTTTTATGTAAATAGGACATGCTCTTTCTTACAAAATTAAGTAAATATTTTGTTTTGAAATCAAGTTAATTTAATCTTAATTATTTAATGTTAGCTAAACAAAACCTTAGATAGCATAATGACACCATTGTTGTATTTCAACAAGATAATATAAGTCACGTGCCATTTCTGCAGATAGGGGCCGCGCCATATGGGGTAAAACCCAGTGCAATGAAGTGAAGATAATATAATTAGTCAGTGTTTTAGGTTAACTTACGGAAACTAGTTATGTGTCATCCGGATATTTTCTAGAGGTGTTGTACACTTACTAACTAAGATGGACGCTGTTATACTACAATTGGGACAGAATACAGCAATCAACTCTGAACAATTTTACAAACCTGTATAAAATATTTCAGAGCTATATACAGTTAGTGAATAAGAAAATTAAATACAAATGGGAATGAACAAATGTGAACTACAGAAATAACAGAGGCAGTAAAGGACACAATGTACAAAGTACATACAAGTGCCTGCTCTAGAAATCTCTTCTTATGCTGATGCTGTGAAACAAAACAGAATTGGAGAAAAAAAAGTAGATGATGTTTATCCCATAGTACATTTTCTTCTTTATGACATCCCATTTTATTTTGGTCTCTTTAAAAATGTACTAATGAAATTGCACTGTATATCATTTTCAGATTTGGAACTATTCAGATTTATAAATTCTGACTAAATTAGACATCTTAACAACAATATTGAAAAAAATAGTCAGGTGCCCTTCCACCACAGAAACAATTATATTTATATTTTTGGGATTTGATTTATTATTTGGTATGCATTTGATCATCTTTAAATCATGTTTTTTCTCTATAAAACTCAGTTTTAAATTCTGAAAATTCAAATAACATTTTGGTGAATGGGAATTTTTTCTTGCATGACCTTGCTGAATCAATCACATGTCTTTGCTAGATTATAGCAACACTTCAGACAAGTTTAGCTCTTTCCACCCATTTATTTCCTCAATTTTTAAGCAGTTAATTCAAGGAAGTAAAAAAAAAAAAATAATAAAAAAATTACGATCCCACTTATCAATAAATAAACATATATATATATTATTATATACTAAATTGAAGTAAACTGGACAACCTAACAGAATAACAAGGTTAAAAGTACTATAAGTAAAACAGAAGAAGTAAAACTAGAAAGACTTCTTATAAGGGGAAACAACTCTATGGCGCAGTGTGCTGCTTAAAGCGTGCAACGGACTTCCGCCATGGCGCAGTGTGCGGCTTAAAGCGTGGAAAGAGTTAGTTTAGTAGTCGAATCACTATCACTTCACAGCGAACCAGTTAGTCCATAAGTGCTCTGATTTCCTCAGTATGTCTCTCAGTGAGTGACGACTAACAACACCCATTCTTTGTTGGGTTTGCTATTCTCCTTTAGTTACTTTTGAGTGACATAAAGTATTTAGTTAGTTGATATTAATGAGTCTGACATTTGGATTCCACTTAAACAGCTTGAGAAATAATAAATCTTGACTTTATTACAATATTTTATCTTTATTAATGGGGTCTCTAGCCTTGCTCATCCTGAAAATCTTGACTTTATTACAATATTTTATCTTTATTAATGGGGTCTCTAGCCTTGCTCATCCTGAAAATCTTGACTTTATTACAATATTTTATCTTTATTAATGGGGTCTCTAGCCTTGCTCATCCTGAAAATCTTGACTTTATTACAATATTTTATCTTTATTAATGGGGTCTCTAGCCTTGCATCCTGAAAATCTTGACTTTATTACAATATTTTATCTTTATTAATGGGGTCTCTAGCCTTGCCTAGCTCATCCTGAAAATCATGGGTTCAAATCCAGACCGCATTGTTCTGTTCACATGTGCATTTTTTCCAAAGACCCTTAGGATTCTTGCAGGAAATACAGATTTGGAGCTTTGTGCAATACTCTCGGCAGAAGGTGTGCCATTTCTGGAGAGAGGGACGAGCCATATAGAGTAAATCCCAGTGCAATGAAGTCAATCTTTTGACTTTATTTTATCTTGATTAATTAAACCAAAAATGTGGATATGGTTTGTCTCCATTTGATACTCTCTGACATTTGTCTCATGCAGTTAGAAGCAGTAACAGCATGTACTTAACTCTAATGTTAAAACAGTTTTATTGTATGGGTCAGAAACAAGGGGAATAACTAAAACAACAGGAGCTGGGATTGAAGATTGAAGTAGCAGGAAAAGAACAGCACAACAGGTATATGAGTAGGTTCATCTATCAAAATCAAACTGGTACTGTCAGTTGCTAGACACTGTTGGAGAATATTGCAAAGGAGATCGGAGCACCAATGGACATGTCTGGAATGCAATGAAGATATTCCAAACTGAAACTAAAACAATAACAAATAAATTGCAAACATTCATCAACCGGTTTGTGTGTGTGTGTGCAGAATAGAGGGACTTAGATGGTATGATGTGTCACAAATAAGGAACTTATGAAGAGAATGAGACAGATCCCAGTGAACCAAGAAGTGAAGAAAAGATGCTGACTCTGGGTAGGACACATCTTGAGAAAACCAGAAGGGAATATAACAAGAAGGGAACATCCCTGAAATCTACAGGGAAAGTGAAAGGTAGGGAAGCCAAGAAATACATGCAAACAAGATTTGTAGGCAGACACTAATGATATATGGAAGGGCTGAAAGGAACTGCAAGAGATATCTAAAGATAGGAAGACTTGGTATGAGTTGATTGAGGCCCTATGCCACTACCATGGTTAAAAAGACACGAGAAAGAGAGAGAAAGAGAGAGAGCAGTGTGTATTTCTCATTGATAGAAGAAGTACCATCAATTGATGGAGAACAAGCTTGTGGTCATTTACTAGAGCCCAGGAAAACTCTACATGACCAGCCGACGGAGAACAAACTTGTGATCTGTCATCTCCGATATTGTTTGACTCATATGTCATAGGTGCTCCTGTACTAGAATAAGACTGTATAGTCATATTAAGTTTCAGTCGGTCTGCAAAGTGTGTACCTGCGCCTGGCTCTGCATCCAGCAGAGTTGGTCTTTGATAGTCTTCCTTAGGAAGGTGAAGCTAATATTCTGCTATTGACCCACAGAATACACAAGCCAACCCAACCTTCTAGTGACGTAGACTGGGAAATTTTACTGCTAGGTCAAAGACTAACAGGTCTCTGGCTTGTCTAGGAGAAGGAACTCCCTAGGTCAATTTGATTTTGATAGTTCTAGTAGAAAGCGAAACCAAACAAAAAGCATGCAGAAACTGGATGTTCTGGCCTACGGGTCTGTAGGCACCTAAATTTAACAAGAAACTCATGCTCTAAGGTGCAAATCACATACCAACCACAAAGAATGGTTTAACAAGTGGTTGATATAGCCCCAATGAAGAAGAAGAATCCAGACCAGAGTTGTTACAATACATAAGTGTAGCTGTTGTTATCATTATTTGTAATGGGCAACTGTTGTCATAACTATTTTACCAATGACAGCTGCTCAACTCATGAAAATCTCAAATCTTTTATACGTATCAATAACTTTTAGTTGTTGCTTGTCTCCACAGCCTCACGTCCGAGTCTTGGACTCTGTCAGCCTCAACATAATGTATCAATAACCTTTAGTTGTTCCTTGTCTCCACAGCCTCACGTCCGAGTCTGGGACTCTGTCAGCCTCAACACATTTCATGTTATAGGCCTAGGGATCTTCAACAGAGCAGTGGCCTGCCTATCCTTCTCTAAACTGGTTAGTTTGTGTGAATGTCCACTGTGTATCTTTGCATGTCTGAACTGTAAAACAAACCTTATCCCTTGTGACTGTGAAGCAAGAACTTTAACCATGTGGTTTACACTGGCACCTTTTTTGGGTTTTGTTTAGATACCCACAGTCGGGCATAATCTAGACTTTAACCGATTTGCTACATATTTTTTGTATTGGGCCACTGGACAGAATTATTTTTTTTAGTTCCAAAAAACATTGCACTCGTAGTATAGCAAAACTGAAATATTGTTTCTAAATAGGATTTACAATATGACTGATTATATATCACATTGAAGACAAATGGATGTAGTTTCACCTCACAATATTGACTGTATTAGCAAATATAATGCAGTGTTAACTATGCAGGAAATCTATTGTAGTTTCACACAATATTGACTGTATTAGCAAATAAAATGCAGTGTTAACTATGCAGGAAATCTATTAGCATGCATCAAAAATATCACATTGAAGACAAATGGATGTAGTTTCACACAATATTGACTGTATTAGCAAATATAATGCAGTGTTAACTATGCAGGAAATCTATTAGCATGCATCAAAAATAAAAATGGAAATTGGGAGAACAGAAATCCAACTTACAAATGGAGTGTTGATGAACAATAGGTTGAATAAACGTTTGACTGCTCTCTTTATATTGGTAATCCATTTATGAATACATAAACCAGAAGAAAATTGTGAATGGAAGCATTGTTTATTAATTGTTTACAAACTAGCATCATGACCATTCATGAAAAATCTCTTATTTGTTTTGGTCACAGAGTATCCTAGAATCAATGGTAAACTCTGTTTCACTTCTATTTTTTGTATAAGCCACAATTATATGTATTTGTTATCATTTACACTTCACTTTTAAGTAGTTTTTAGTTAATATAAAAGTCGAATAGGAATGGAAAAACAATGAAATATTTCCAATATTTCAAACAATGATATATCCCTGCAATAAGCCGGGCGGATCTTTAAAACAACTGCTCATACGCAATCAGTTAAATTAATGAAGTTTGTATTGCTGCTTGTATCTGTATTACCAACGTATTACAAATGTATCTGTCTTCATTATTTCTCATATCTATAATTATAATTCTATCATCTGTCTTCATTTCTCAGGATGGTGGCCAGCATCTTGTTGTAGTGGATGAAGCTAATGAACACATCATTTCTGTGTGGGATGTTGGCCGTGAAAAGCCTCACAAGATTACAGAGACAAAAGTATGCATAAAATGAACGAGAGAGAGAGAGAGATGAATGAAGATAGAAAAGTGAACTGATGATCCAGTGGGCTGGTATACAGACCACACATATTGTTACAGGAATCAGCGGTTCATTTTCCTGTTCAATGATATTTTTATCACAAGAGACCATTGATTGCCAAAAAGACTCCTATTTGATGAAACACAAAAAGATAATGCTTCCACGGTAACCATAAGAAGCATTTCAAAAACATAATCATGATCTGTTCTGACACATTGAAAGCTGCTGCACAAGAAAGAAGACTTGGCATATATTGTTAAACCACAGTTCACTGGTTTATAAGACATACATTGTCTAACTACTACAGGCATCAACAATTTGCAGAATTACACTTATCTTTGTTCTGGGGCACATGAGTGTCATTGGCAATGAGAGAGCAGACAGGCTGGCTCTATCCCTATATCAGGGGGCACAGCCAATGGATAGAGCTGACATTTTGAACATCCTCATAGAATGTGGCCACAACGAAGATTTTCATTTAAAACAATCCGTGTCAACTACTAGATTGCAGGGCCTGGGATTGAAGTAGCAAAAAAAAGAACAGCACAACGGGTATATAAGTAAGCTCATCAATCAAAATCGAACTGGTATGCTCAGTCGCTGGACGCTGTTGGAGATATTGTGAAGGAGATCAGAGCACCTATGGACATGTCTGGAGTGCAATGAAGATATTCCAAACTGAAACTGAAACATTGTCTAACTATAGTACAATTGTTTATAGGACATACAGAACTGCAGCAGCAACAGAAACAGAAGTTGTCTTTGAATTCTAGTTTACATGTCTCTCTCTCTAATCAGCTCTAGTCTGTACAGACAATACCTAGGTACTTGAATCCTTTGGTACTTGAGACTCCTAGGTTGTTGCAGGAGCTACGGAGTTCGTGTTGTGCAATACTCTGCACAGGTGGCATGCCATTTCTGCTGAGAGGACCTGAGACCAGATGGGGTAAAACTCGGTGCAATGAAGTCAATCCTTTAGCTTTAAAACCCTTTAAAGCTTTGAATCCTTTGACTTGCTTTAGTGTCTTTTTGTTGATAGTAATGTTATGCTATAAAGTGGGACAAATTCAGTAGAAGTGATGAAATCAGAGAAATCTCTAGCCAACCACTAGTAACAAATGTTATAAGAAAGAGAAGATAGAGATATGTTGGATGTAGTCAGAGAAGAAATCTCTAGCCAACCACTAGTAACAAATGTTATAAGAAAGAGAAGATAGAGATATGTTGGATGTAGTCAGAGAAGAAATGTCTAGCCAACCTCTAGTAACAACTGTTATAAGAAAGAGAAGATAGAGATATGTTGGATGTAGTTTGAGAAGAAAGGATCACAGAATCACAAAGTAGGCAGTGAAGTGTGGAGGTAAAAGGTTCAAGAAAGAAAGAATGCCCTAGGGAAACCCTGAAATGAACTTTGCTGAGAGAGGTGAGAAATATCGGACTCAATTCCATAGCGAAAATTAAGCGAATTGCTCAGGATAGAGTGATATGGAGAAATTACTTGCAAGCCCTATATAACCTATAATGGTGTGAGAAGAATATAATAATAGTGTGTTAAAGTGTAAGTGTAGTCGGAGTAATGCTTGTCTGAATGGTGAGGGACACTGGTGATATGCAAGCCTTTATGCAAATATCAGTCAGGTGCACCATATTAGGATCCATGATTATTTCTGAATTAATAGCTGGCGGAAATATTAGTACCACATATACTAAGTTATTCTGTAGAATGGGTTTTTAATTTGATTGTTCGTAGCGCCCATGTGTTGCTTGTGCTCTCAAGGAGCAAAGAATAGTAACACTGCGACATACAAGGCATGTCTTCAGAGGAGAATGAGGTAGAGATCTAGGGAAACTACCCTAGTAAATAGAAAGCGTTACTGAAATCGAATGTGCTGGCCTACTTGTAGGTGCATAACTAACACAAAGTACAATCACTCTTAGACTTAGATCACATATAAATCACAAAGAGTGGTAGTGGTGGTCGATATGGAGCATTCGAAGAAGAAGATTGGTCGTATGAGAGACCATCAGAGTTGTCTTATGCCCTTCTGTATGACTCAGTTCAATGTATTCTGTTTGATTCTTCCAGAGTTCCACAGAGCCTGTCCTGGCTGTAGAGTACCATCCACTAGATAAAAGTCAGATTGTCAGCTGCGGTAAAAACCAGATCACATTTTGGACATTTGAGGGTGGGTCACTTGCCAAGAAACAAGGTATTTTTGATAGTGAGTAACAAGCAGGTAGTGTTTGCACATATTATTACGCATGCAGTGTTAACAGCAGGTAGTGTTTCTGTACTATATTATATACTGCCATGTCAGTGTTGGTAACTAGCAGGTAGTGTTTCTGTACTATATTATATACTGCCATGTCAGTGTTGGTAACAAGCAGGTAGTGTTTCTGTACTATATTATATACAGACATGTCAGTGTTGGTAACAAGCAGGTAGTGTTTCTGTACTATATTATATACAGACATGTCAGTGTTGGTAACAGCAGGTAGTGTTCTGTACTATATTATATACGCATGTCAGTGTTGGTAACAGTAGTGTTTCTGTACTATATTATATACTGCCATGTCAGTGTGAGTAACAAGCAGGTAGTGTTTCTGTACTATATTATATACAGACATGTCAGTGTGAGTAACTAGCAGGTAGTGTTTCTGTACTATATTATATACAGACATGTCAGTGTTGGTAACTAGCAGGTAGTGTTTCTGTACTATATTATATACAGACATGTCAGTGTTGGTAACTAGCAGGTAGTGTTTCTGTACTATATTATATACAGACATGTCAGTGTGAGTAACAAGCAGGTAGTGTTTCTGTACTATATTATATACAGACATGTCAGTGTTGGTAACAAGCAGGTAGTGTTTCTGTACTATATTATATACAGACATGTCAGTGTTGGTAACAAGCAGGTAGTGTTTCTGTACTATATTATATACAGACATGTCAGTGTGAGTAACAATATGTTCACAGCAGTAGTGTTACTGTGCTGACTATATTATATACAGACATGTCAGTGTTGGTAACTAGCAGGTAGTGTTTCTTTTTCTATATTATTAACAATCATGTAAGTGTCAAAGTTCAGAGCATGATGAGTGTTACTGTGACTTCGAATTATGTACTGCCACGTCAAAGTGTTAGGTAACACTTCAGGTAGTGTTTCTGTACTATGATTCTTTACAGACATGGTCAGTGTGAGTAAACAGGTAGTGTTCTGTACTATATTATATACAGACATGTCAGTGTTGGTAACTAGCAGGTAGTGTTTCTGTACTATATTATATACAGACATGTCAGTGTTGGTAACTAGCAGGTAGTGTTTCTGTACTATATTATATACAGACATGTCAGTGTTGGTAACTAGCAGGTAGTGTTTCTGTACTATATTATATACAGACATGTCAGTGTTGGTAACTAGCAGGTAGTGTTTCTGTACTATATTATATACAGACATGTCAGTGTTGGTAACTAGCAGATAGTGTTTCTGTTTTCTAAGCAGGTAGTGTTTTTAACACATCATTAAGATCGTCCAACAGTTCCACGTGGGCATGATGGCACGTGTACTTGATGAAGGGGAGCTGTCGGAAGCCTTCCATGTCACCAAAGGCGTCAAACAGGGCTGTGTACTGGCCCCAACACTCTTCAGCATGATGTTTTCTGCCATGCTCATGGATGTCTTTTGGGAAGGCAACGAACATGGGTTAAAGATTAGATACAGGACAGACGGTAATCTATTCAATCTTCGGAGGTTAAAATCTTCCACCAAGATAAAAGAATCAACTATCTCAAACCTGTTGTTTGCTGATGACTGTGCCCTCGCTACCAACTCTGAGGAAGAAATGCAGACTTACATGGACAAGTTCTCAATGGCCTGTGATAAGTTTGGCCTCACCATTAACACCAAAAAACAGAGGTCATGTTCCAGCTGCCCCTAGAGAGCAGCACTACGATCCAGTCATCAACATTAAACACCAGCGTCTCCTGTCAACGGACAACTTTGCTTATCTTGGCAGCCTCCTATCCAGATCGGCAAACATAGATTCTGAGGTCAACAATAGGATATCCAAAGCCAGTGCTGCGTTCGGAAGGTTGCATGTCATTGTGTGGGAGCTGAAGCGGATAAGCATAGCCACAAAGCTGAAAGTTTACCAGGCCATAGTGCTAACCACGCTGCTGTACGCAAGCGAGACATGGACAGTGTATAGCAGACACGCAAGAAAATTAAACCACTTCCCTACAAGCTGTCTACGCAGAATGCTAAAAATAAACTGGCAGGATACAATTCCAGACAGTGAAGTCCTCACAAGAGCAAAGATCCCAGCGTCAACACCCTGTTGCAGAAGGCCCAAATGAGATGGGTCGGTCACGTTGCACGAATGCCTGATAAACGCATCCCAAAACAGTTGATGTATGGCGAGCTTGAAGGGGCAGACGTTTAGCTGGTGGACAGAAAAACGCTTAAAGACACTTAAAGTGTTCTCTGAAATGCTTCGATATAGACACAACGTGCTGGGAATCTATGCGCAAGATCGCCAAATGTGGCGCTGTAACAACACAAGAGGAACCCGAATAGCTGAGAATCATTGTGTTGTTGAGGCACAGAGAAAACGAGCTGCCAAAAGACAGAGCACACAACACACACATGTCTAACCTTGATCATGTATGCCCCACCTGTGGTAGGGATTCTGTTCTAGGATTGGACTCTACAGTCACCTCCGCACACACCAGAGAAGTGCAGCAGCACACGTCTGAGATTGTTTTCATCATCGCTTGCGATGGACGGCTATTATAGTGTTTCTGTACTATATTTAATGGCAGCCATGTCAGTGTTGAAAATAAGATGTACTCAGGGAAACATACATGACTGAGAGGAATAAAGATGACCAAGTGAGAGTAGTAGGGGTGACTAAGTGAGAGGATTGTGATGAGGGGAGCATGATGCCGATGGAGAGCATGATGACCGATGGAGAGCATGATGACCGATGGTAGCATGATGACGAGGGAAAGCATGATGACCGATGGAGAGCATGATGACCGAGAGCAAGTGATTACTGAGAGAGTGGTTACTGAGAGGAAAGTGTGGTTACTGAGAGAGGGAGTTGTTACTGTGAGAGAGAGAGAGAGAAGGAGTTGTTACAAGAGAGAAGAGAGAGATAGTGGTTACTGAGAGTGGTTACTGTGAGAGAGATAGTGATGAGTACTTTATGTTGACTATAAAGTGTTGATGTCTGAGATTTATCTAGCTGCAAGGCTGTGACCATATTTTATTAGACATGGTAAAGGTATCTGAGAGTCTGAAGTAGTTTGAGAGCGATAACTTATTGAAATGTGTTGTATTGCAACATAACTTGCTCATGTGTAATGTTGGGTTCTACTCAACAGAAATATGACAAACCAAAGTATGTCCTCAGTTTAGCTTTCACTGACAGCGGAGATGTCTTGTCTGGAGACTCTAATGGAAACATTTTGGTTTGGGGCAAAGGTAATTCATCATTGGATGTGTTTGATATTTGTTTTCTCTGATAAGTAGATGTATGACATTGTATCATTGGAAGACAGACAGTGTTGGTTTTGCCATGACTACAAGCAGTCTCTTTAATAAGAATGCATCCAAACTCCACAGTATACAGAGTCTTCTACAACAGAACATCGGGAAAGAAGGCAAGAGGAAGACCACGGAAAAGATGGTTAGATGGCGTAGCAGAATCCTGTGAAAGAGCAAAGATAACAATCACACAAACCATCAGAACAGCGCAAGACAAAAACAGAAAACCACAACACTGGGCAACAACCCGGTAGCAGTGTGACGACAAAAGAAGAAGAAGAAGAAAAGCAGTCTCAATATGGAAATCATGTCAGTAACTAAAGCGATGATCTGGCTGGAGTCACAGACTTTTATCTATGCATGTTTTGTAAATGACTCGATGAGTATGCTTAGAAAGATTGAAACAGGCTGGAGTCGTAGACAGTGGTTAGAGGTGCTGACGAGGTCTTGACTGACAGGGCCAGGGCATGCAGGTGTAATAAGAAATGAAAGCGCCGATAGACTTGCAGGTATGGCTGCTGTAAAAAGTGGGTGAGCAATGGGCCAGGCTGATATTCTGAATTCCCTAAGGGCAATAGGACTTGTAAATGATTCACATAATAGTGTTGAATTTACAACTCTAATAAGACTACAAGAATAACCAAGTCAAATGTGGTGTAGCTAGACAATAGCACTGCACTGGTAGCCAAAGAAGAATAGTAGACCAACACAGAACCGGTGTAGTTAGTTGGCACACGCTGAGAGACATACTGAGAAGAAGATCGCAGCACGGATGGACTAATTGGTTTGATGTACATTCATGATGACCCCACAACTAAACTAACTTGGTTATTGGAAATGGAGATTGAGATATTTGTACATTGATACAGTCTGTTCTAGGGTCAATAATTTTTAGATGGAGTAGGGTTTTGATCGCATCTGGTTTGTTGACCTTGACTGCTTTCACATCATTCATTACATCTAGACCTTTATATTTAGTGTTTTCTTTTTCTTTGTTCTCTCTCTAGTATAACCATTTATAAACCTATTTTTGTGATTTGAGAATTTAACTCTTAGTTATGTTGTGATATGTTGAGGAGGGGGGGGAGTATCTCTGTGGTATAGTGTTTAGTTATGTTGTGATATGTTGAGGAGGGGGTATCTCTGTGGTATAGTGTTTAGGTGCTCACATCTTGTTATGTTGTGATATGTTGAGGAGGGGGGTGGTATCTCTGTGGTATAGTGTTTAGGTGCTCACATCTTGTTATGTTGTGATATGTTGTGATATGTTGAGTGGAGAGGGTGGTATCTCTGTGGTATAGTGTTTAGGTGCTCACATCTTGTTATGTTGTGATATGTTGAGGAGGGGGGGGAGTATCTCTGTGGTATAGTGTTTAGGTGCTCACATCTTGTTATGTTGTGATATGTTGAGTGGAGGGGGGAGTATCTCTGTGGTATAGTGTTTAGTTATGTTGTGATATGTTGTGATATGTTGAGTGAAGGGTGGTATCTCTGTGGTATAGTGTTTAGGTGCTCACATCTTGTTCCAAAGGTACTCAGTTCGCCCTCATGGAGCGATTGGTATATTTTTCAGAGACCCCTGATCTCAGTGTAGGTGAGATCGAGTTCCTAGTCCTATCTGAGACGGATGATAAAAACTTAAGTCCCATGTTCAAGTTGAGCACATAAAAGAACCCCTGGCAGCTCAAAATTGACAAAAGCAGTCTGCAAAGCTGCTGCCTGAACAAAATTTATTAGACAGATTAAAAATAAAATTCCGACAAAATATTTTCACCATCTTCACAATTACATCGGGTACCCTAGCCGGTAATGAGATGTCTCTGCAAAGTCACCAACAACACAAGAATCGACAGAGTTACGAATACCAGCATCAGAGAAAAGGTTGGAACAAGACCGTGCTTGAATTATATAGCGAAACAGAGAATGAAATGGTTTGGCCACTTAGTAAAAATGCGAACAGACCAAGCTGCCTATAAAGCTTTCCACACCAGAATATCAGGAAGGAAGGCGAGAGGAAGACCTAGGAAAAGGTGGATAGATAACAGTTGAATTCTGCCAGGGGACTAAGAAAACCATCACACAAGTCACCAGAGAAGCGCAAGACAAATACATAAAACACGACACTGGGTTAACAACCCGGTAACAGTGTGCTGACAAAATAAGAAGAAGACCCTAGCCGGTGCTACAGAGTTCGTGCACTGCCGCTGAGATCTTCCTGTGTAAGAAAGAGATCAGAGCACACATGGTTACACACCGAAGTGTAATGATGGTTCTATCATAAATTTCATTGTGTTCTTCCTTTTGTGATGTTTCATTTTCTTGGTTGTTTGATGATGACAGATTTTGTAGCAATATCTTCTAGAAAGTCGTCTGAGATATCTTGTTAATAAACTGCAGATAGATACTTCTTATGAATGTGGCTGTGACACAGATCAAATGAATTTAGAACATCTTTGACAAAGATGTCCAGTGTATGATGAGCAGAGTGGTGGCCCTCATCAGTGCCGTTCTATAACAAGCTCTTTGAATACCTCAAAAACATAGATGAACCACTGCTTTCTTTGAACATATTCAAGTTGACATCTGAGAGTGAACAAAGAAGTAGTAAGAGTCACTGTAAACTCTAACAGTGCAGAAGAAACCTAGGTTGACAAACCAACCTGTTGTCCTGTAGCTGTTATCTGGAGATAGAAAGTCCATGAAAGAGAACTCACACTGAAAAAAAAAACCATGCTCTTCCACAGAGTATATCATCAATGAAGCAGATACCTTGCTAAATTAGTTCATAGTTCACAATACCTTGCTAAATTAGGACACATGTACAAATACATTAAAAATAATAAAGGTCAGTGGGGCCTATGCGACAGCCACAAGTAGTTTGACAATGGAGGTACAAGCAGTTACAGAGGCAGTGACATCTCATGACTACTCTCGTATTTTCACACTCAGTGGCTACTATAGTATGATTCATAAAGTCGAAATAGGACTGGTGTGACAGCACTGGATGGAGGTAATAGAACAGGCAGGGATCAGAGAAATCACCTTCATTTTTGTCCCTGGGTGTGCAGGGGTCAGGGGTAATGCATGAGCTGATATAATGGCTGGCATGGATACAATATCAGAGGGAGCTGCAATGGACCAAGTGACATGCTTAACGCATTGAGAGGGTCTTTCAGAACAGAGGAGTTTCAGGGTTAAGAATCCCAGTCACTGACCAGATTGAGAGAGATGGGTGTTGATATTGTTATAACCTGAAAAGAACAACATACCAAATATGTAAAAAGATTGATTAATCAACACTGAACTGGCTTGTTGGGTCACTGGATGCTGCTGGATTTCTTGAGGTGGAGATCAGAGCACCTATGGATGTGTCCGGAATGCTATGATGATAGTCTGAGTACTGATACAAATACATGAACATGCAATAATGAAATCTTTCATGATGGCACTGCTACCGTCAGTTTTAACAGCTTAGAAGTGAAGTCTAGCATTTACAAGACAGTCGGCTAGATTAGAAGAAGACTACAGATTTCATCCTGATCTCCCGTGTGTTGCTGGGGTTCGCAAGGAAGCAAAGAATAGTACCACTGCGATCTATAAGGCATGTCGTAAGAGGCGACTGAGGTAAGGGCATAGGGAAGCTACCTAGTGAATAGAAAGCGTCACAGAAATTTAGTGTGCTGGCCTATCAGTAGGTGCATTACTGGCACAATGTACAATCACTCTTTGACTCAGATCACATACAAATCACAAAGAGTGGTTTAACATGTGGTCGATATGGAGCATTCGAAGAAGAAGAAGATGCTGATAAGCTAGATGATCTAGTATGACCAGTGATCTGAATACAAAATATGAAACAAATTAGAGATACATTTTGGTACAGTGTCAGATGTAGAAAATATAATTGTTTTGTTTATTCTGATCTAGGCAGCAACAGGATTATGAATGCCATGATTGCAGCACATGAGGGTGGTGTATTCTCCTTGTGCACTATGAAAGATGGTACAGTACTCTCTGGAGGAGGCAAGGACAGAAAGATCATACAATGGGACAACACATACAAAAAGACTGGTCAAGAGACAGAAGTAAGTGAACAGAATATTTTTTCAGAAAGTATTTTCAAACAGTAACTCATCTTAATTAAAATAAAATTACTTGTAGTAATTCTTAGAGCATGCTGGGATATTCTCTAGTGCAGAGAAATTAAGACCACATTCCCGAGGTTGTTGCCATGCATTTGCAGCTCATCGGTTTTATCTTCTCCCAGCATAAAACAACTGGACATCTGTAGTTTAAGCAGTAGTGAGCTCGGTCACAACTCAAGCATACTTGGTTCAAACTCCATGTTGGGCAATTTGGAAGCAGTTTGTTCCTCCCTCTTGATTTTTACGAACGGTAAAAATAGACCTAGCCGTTTATAAAACAATGGCAAACTACTGAACATGTAAGTGGTGCCTATAAAAATCGAAGACTAGTTTACTGTGGTTGATGGCAGCGTCATGTAAAGGATATGCCATGATTTTAATTTTTAGTCAATCTAATTTCTCTTTTATTTGGAGATATCCAGGCAAGACCACAATTGCTTTATGACACCAGAAATTTATCACACAAATGTTTTTCTGTTTCAAAGATTTATGTTTGCATTGTTTTAGTAAGTATCACATTCATATTTATCATCCATTAAATACTATTTACTTAATATTTATATATATATTACTATTTTTATAGACTAAAAAAACTGGAAGGGTTTATTAGTACAAAGCGAAAGGAAATACTCTATGGGAAAATGAAAGCTACTATAGTGACTAATAGTGTTATTAGCACAGATTTCTATGCCTCTAAATTGATGGAGATCCATGATTGACTATGCTTGCTAGCCAATACTGCACATGATGATGTTATGTCATTTTTTTGTGTATGATCTTTGTATACAATACTTTGAAACAGGTACCAGATTCCTACGGACCTGTTCGAACTATCAGTCAGGGCAAAGGTGGTCTAATCCTTGTTGGGACAACCAGAAACTGCATCCTGCAGGGATCATTAAATCTGGAGTTGTCTGTCATTGTTCAGGTAGGTAGCTCATCTTTATAACATGTGGAGATGCCAAGAGTTATATCAAGAGCTGGTATTTGGTTATTGGTTACTGAACCAACATAGCACTCTGGGCAGACCTATAGATGCTTAGTTTTCTCCAGCAGATGTCAAAGAGTATGTATACTAATGAGAGCCACAGTAGCGTAGTTGTTAGTGAACTCGCTTCTTAGGCTAGTTGTCCGGTTCATTTTCACAGTAGTGTAGTTGTTCGTGAACTCCCTTCTTAGGTTGTCCGGTTCAATTTTACAGTAGTGTAGTTGTTAGTCAACTTGCTTCTTAGGCTAGTTGCTGTTCTTCCAGTTGTAGTTTTCGAACTCTTCAGTTAGTTGTCGTTAATTCACGTGTGTAGTTGTTAGTCAACTCGCTTCTTAGGTTAGTTGTCCGGTTCATTTTCACAGTAGTGTAGTTGTTAATGAACTCACTTCTTAGGTTAGTTGTCTGGTTAAATTTCACAGTAGTGTAGTTGTTAGTCAACTCGCTTCTTAGGTTAGTTGTCCGGTTCATTTTCACAGTAGTGTAGTTGTTAATGAACTCACTTCTTAGGTTAGTTGTCCGGTTAAATTTTACAGTAGTTGTTAGTGAACTCACTTCTTAGGTTAGTTGTCCGGTTCAATTTCACAGTAGGCTTGATATTTTTTTCAAACCGGCTCTCAGGCCAACCCAGCCTCAATTGGGTATCAGAAAAAAACACTGGGAAGTAAAGGTGGCCTGCATGATGTTGACCACATTACTCATCATGTGCCAACAGTTAAGGAAAAATACGGGCCTAACACTGTATTTCCCGATATACGGCGTGGTATAAATCAGGTTTTTAATTTTAAAAATGTATACTAATGATTTGCATGGCTCACTAGTTAAACATATTCCTCCCTCTGTTCCTCAGGCATTCAATTCTGCTTGTACAATGGGTAATATTAAACTCCTTAAATTGTTTGATAGATTCAACAGCAATTTTAATATCTTCAACCAACAGCTGGTACCCGAGAAACTAAACTGAAAACATATCTATATATCTATCCTTAACCTCACCAAAGATTGATGATATTGATGGAAATCAATCAGGAGATCAAATGGCTATGGGAGACAACCCAGACATAAAACACAGATCAAATCTTTTGAAAGACTTGAAATAGTGTATAATCTACAGATGCATAAAGCTGGATAAAACAGGGCAGACATTCCAATATATGGATATAAACATGAAACACTCAGATTTATTGTCACAATGTTGTTACTATCAGCTTCAAGCAAGAACAAGAAATTAGGAATTTACAAAGTTGAGAAACCAGGAATTTACAAGGCTGACATCTGACATTTTTCTGATTTCATCATTTCCCTTGAATTTGTCCCATTATGTTCAGTATTTTTTGCAGACACCCATTTTCAAATGCATTCAAATTACTTTCTGCATTCTATTTCTGTAATCATTTTCCAACTCTTGCTGGCATATGTTGGGATTGATGCAACATTGGAATTGAAAATTTGTAATTTAGTTATAAAGACACCTATTAGGCTAAGGTTATAGTAAGGCACATGTATGGCTGAATGGTTGTACAGCTTTTTCTGTTCTATGACTCTTAGGGACACACAGATGAGTTTTGGGGTTTGGCAACACATCCTACACAACACCAGTTTCTCACCTGCGGCACAGATAAACAGTTGTTTCTGTGGGACTCACAGTCCAGGACGGTTGTTTGGAATAAAGAGATGAATGTAAGTCATTTGCTAACATTTCTTTGTTATTGCTTGAGTTTTGTGTCTGCTAGTCTATTAGGTAATGTCTGTTATAACATCTAGCCTGTCTTGAACTCTTTGCTTCCAACTTTAATGCCTGCTGTGTTATTCTGTGGTCATTTCTTCTCAAAGTATTCCCAACATATCTCTTTTTTTTCCTTCTTATAACATTAATCCTCTCCGCTCCTCGTGGAGCATAGGGCCTCAACAGTTGTTCGCCACTCTTCTCGGTCTCTGGCTGTTCTTTTTATGTTCTCCCAGGTCAATTGAGCACTCTTCAGCTCCTCAGTAAGACCTCGTCTCCAAGTCTGCTTAGGGCGTCCTCTTTTCGTTTTCCCTGCGGGTTCCACTCGAGCACCTGTCTAGTGACACTCGACTGTGTCTTCCGCAAGGTATGGCCTATCCATCGCCATCTTCTCCTCTTGACCTGTGTCATCATAGGTTCCTGCCCTGTTCTTATCCACAGATCCGTGTTTGTAACTCTATCATACCATCTCAATCTGAGAATCCTCCGCAAACATCCGTTGACAAAGGTCTGGATCTTATTTGTATTTGCCCTAGTGACTCGCCAAGTTTCCGAGCCATACAGCAACACCGACTTCACATTTGAGCTGAAAATCCTGAGCTTTGTTTTCGTGGAGATGGCAGCGGACTTCCACACCATGTGCAGGATCGCAAAGGCCTGTCGGGCCTTCCTAATCCTAGCATTAATGTCCTAATCTGTACCTCTGATCTGCTGATCTTACTTCCAAGGTAGACAAATTCATCCACATCTTCTATGTCCCTTCCCTCAATCCGTATTGGATCTTGCTGTATGTTGTTGCTACGCATTACTTTAGTCTTCTCTTGACTGATTTTAAGGCCGACTCGTTGTGCCGTTTGTGCCAGAGCATCCACTTTTCCTGCATGTCTTGTAGTCTATCGAAAGCAAGCGAGATCGTCCGCAAAATCCAGGTCTTCTAGCTTTGACATAAGTGTCCACTGTATGCCTTTTCCAGACCTGTCGTAGGCTGTGCGTGTGACCCAATCAAGTAGCACCAAGAAGAGGAGGGGGACAGCAGGCATCCCTGTCTAACACCAGTAGTGACCTGGAACTCCTCTGACAGTCTTCCATCATGAATAACCTGGCAGGCAAACCCCTCATACAGCTGCCTGATGATGTCGACAGTCTTCTCCGGCACCCCATAGTTTCTTAGGATCCCCACATTGATTTCCTATCTTCTTATAACAGATGTTAAAAATGGTTGCCCAACCACTTCTCTGATTTCATCACTTCTGAATTCGTCCCATTTTATGTTCATTATTTTTCAGACATCTATTTTTCAATATACCAGTAACACACACACACACACACAGAGATACAAATGTCTGCTCTTGACTATGAATCTACTTCTTCATCTTCTCCTTCATTCGCTCTTCATCAACCACTAGTTAAACCACTCTTTATGATCTGTACGTGATTATCACCTTGGAGCGTGAATTAGTTATGCCAGTTAAGCACCTACAGACCTTTAGTTAAGTACATACAGTTTTCATGCTCTTTTGTTCTGGTTCATCTTGTTAAATCTTGTCTATTGTGTATGAACTAGTTACAGAACACACACAACACCCACATGTATGTCCAGCCTTGATCATGTGTGTAACATCTGTGGTAGGAGATTGTGTTCCAGAATTGGACTCTACAGTCAACTCTGCACATACCAGAGAGATGCAACAACACGTGACTGAGGCTGTTTTCATTATCGCTTGCAGTGACGACTATTATCTTCTGCTTCTTGACGCTCCATATCAACCACTTGTTAAACCATTCTTTGTGATTTGTGTGTGATCTTAGCCTAAGAGTGGTGGTACGTTGTGCCAGTTATGCACCTACAAGTAGGCCAGCACATCCAATTTCTGCTACACTTTTTATTGACTAGGATAGCTTCTCTGGGCCCCTACCTCAGTCACCTCTTACGACATGCCTTTTAGGTCACAGTGGTACTATTCTTTGCTTCCCTTGTGAGCCAGTCAACTCTTCGACATGCCTTTTAGGTCACGGTTGGTTTACTATTCTTTGCTTCCCTGTGAGCTCAGTCAAGTCTTTTCATCAGTATCATGCCTTTAGGTCACAGTGGTACTTTTTTGCTTCCTGTGAGCTCAGTGCACTCTATGAACATGCCTTTTAGGTCACAGTGGTACTATTCTTTGCTTCCCTTGTGAGCTCAGTCACCTCTTACGACATGCCTTTTAGGTCACAGTGGTACTATTCTTTGCTTCCCTTGTGAGCCCCGGCAACATACAGGTGGAATGATTATTATTGTTATTACTATTATGAATTAGTTATGTTCTATCTGTCTGCACCAGGATGCTGTTCATAGTTGCTGTTTCCATCCAAGAAATGGTATCATAGCTGTAGGCACATGTGTGGCTCGTTGGCTTGTTCTAGACCTTACAACTCATGAAATGATCTCAGTGCATACTGATGGAAATGAACAGATAGAGTGTATCCAGTATTCTCCAGGTAAGTGTGGATGGTAGATTTCAGGTAAATGTACATGGTTCTTCTCAAATAAGTGCAGCTAGTAACTTTGAGGTAAAGCTAATATGTAAGTACTGTGCTGCAGACAATTTTAACACCTATGGGTGCGCATGAGGGCATTATGTTCAGTTTTTTACTTTTTAATGGCGGAATGCGGGAGGGCCATTCAGAATCAGGACTGTTTGATTCCGGACACGACTTTACTAGCGCATTTCCACCATGTTTATTTGAGTATTTTCCGGTTTTGTTTGCCGAGCTACTGAGTTAGTGCTTGAACAACACCGTGAGCTATGAATGTTACATGGAATGCTTTTTGCTGTGTCAGCCGGGCGTTTATTGTGGGTATTCAGAAAATGGCGGACAGTGGTTATGACGAACCAACTTAATCTGCCGTATGCAGGGATATTGCGGGTGCATAAAGCTGGATTTTGTCGTGATTGATGGTCCCTTCGACATGAATTGCAATTCAAGCGATAAATAGTTTTGTGTTGGCACTTTAGCGATGGCCATATGCATTTATGCGGTGCAGGTTGCTTTTTGTGGCAGTACGGCTGTTTCATTCTAGAATTAGTTCACGCAGGAGACAGTTGTTAGCATTTCATGTGGTTTTCGTTGGCACAGGAACGGAGCAATTATGGGATGACCGTTGCAGTGAAGTTGGAACCGTACATATGAACTATGAACTTTTTAAATTGCTAGCACAATGTCAGTTAATGTCCAGTTTTGACATTGATAGCTCAGACTTGGTTAATGTTTAGTTTTGACATTGATAGCTCAGACTTGGTTAATGTCCAGTTTTGACATTGATAGCTCAGACTTGGTTAATGTTTAGTTTTGACAATGGTAGCTCAGACTTGGTTAATGTTTAGTTTTGAAATTGATAGCTCAGACTTGGTTAGTGTTTAGTTTTGACATTGATAGCTCAGACTTGGTTAATGTTTAGTTTTGACAATGATAGCTCAGACTTGGTTAGTGTTTAGTTTTGACATTGATAGCTCAGACTTGGTTAATGTTTAGTTTTGACATTGATAGCTCAGACTTGGTTAATGTTTAGTTTTGAAATTGATAGCTCAGACTTGGTTCTAGAGCACACTAATCTATGCCAGTGAATCTTGGTCTCTACATAGATTACATGAGGAAAGAGTGAATGAATTCCACATGTGCTGCTTTAGGCTTATACTCAGGATCTCCTGGAGTTACAGAGTAATAAATAATGAAGTATTGAAATTTGTCAAATTTGCTAATGCCACCTAAGATGGCTGTGTCACTGACCCTGATTAGGTGATGGCTGATGATGAACTATACCTGGTTTATGTTTTGTTGTATACTTTGAACTATACCTGGTTTTGTTTTGTTTATACTTTGAACTATACCTGGTTTTTGTTTTGTTGTATACTTTGAACTATACCTGGTTTTTGTTTTGTTGTATACTTTGAACTATACCTGGTTTTTGTTTTGTTGTATACTTTGAACTATACCTGGTTTTTGTTTTGTTGTATACTTTGAACTATACCTGGTTTATGTTTTGTTGTATACTTTGAACTATACCTGGTTTATGTTTTGTTGTATACTTTGAACTATACCTGGTTTATGTTTTGTTGTATACTTTGAACTATACCTGGTTTATGTTTTGTTGTATACTTTGAACTATACCTGGTTTTTGTTTTGTTGTATACTTTGAACTATACCTGGTTTATGTTTTGTTGTATACTTTGAACTATACCTGGTTTATGTTTTGTTGTATACTTTGAACTATACCTGGTTTATGTTTTGTTGTATACTTTGAACTATACCTGGTTTATGTTTTGTTTTATACTTTGAACTATACCTGGTTTATGTTTTGTTGTATACTTTGAACTATACCTGGTTTATGTTTTGTTGTATACTTTGAACTATACCTGGTTTATGTTTTGTTGTATACTTTGAACTATACCTGGTTTTTGTTTTGTTGTATACTTTGAACTATACCTGGTTTATGTTTTGTTGTATACTTTGAACTATACCTGGTTTATGTTTTGTTGTATACTTTGAACTATACCTGGTTTATGTTTTTTAGTATACTTTGAACTATACCTGGTTTATGTTTTGTTGTATACTTTGAACTATACCTGGTTTATGTTTTGTTATATACTTTGAACTATACCTGGTTTATGTTTTGTTGTATACTTTGAACTATACCTGGTTTATGTTTTGTTATATACTTTGAACTATACCTGGTTTATGTTTTGTTGTATACTTTGAACTATACCTGGTTTATGTTTTGTTGTATACTTTGAACTATACCTGGTTTATGTTTTGTTGTATACTTTGAACTATACCTGGTTTATGTTTTGTTGTATACTTTGAACTATACCTGGTTTATGTTTTGTTGTATACTTTGAACTATACCTGGTTTATGTTTTGTTGTATACTTTGAACTATACCTGGTTTATGTTTTGTTGTATACTTTGAACTATACCTGGTTTATGTTTTGTTGTATACTTTGAACTATACCTGGTTTATGTTTTGTTGTATACTTTGAACTATACCTGGTTTTTGTTTTGTTGTATACTTTGAACTATACCTGGTTTATGTTTTGTTGTATACTTTGAACTATACCTGGTTTATGTTTTGTTGTATACTTTGAACTATACCTGGTTTATGTTTTGTTGTATACTTTGAACTATACCTGGTTTATGTTTTGTTGTATACTTTGAACTATACCTGGTTTATGTTTTGTTATATACTTTGAACTATACCTGGTTTATGTTTTGTTGTATACTTTGAACTATACCTGGTTTATGTTTTGTTGTATACTTTGAACTATACCTGGTTTATGTTTTGTTGTATACTTTGAACTATACCTGGTTTATGTTTTGTTGTATACTTTGAACTATACCTGGTTTATGTTTTGTAGTATACTTTGAACTATACCTGTTTATGTTTTGTTGTATACTTGAACTATACACTGTTTATGTTTGTTGATACTTTGAACTATACCTAGGTTTATGTTTTCTCGTAATGCTGAACTAACCTGGTTTATGTTTTTATTGTATACTTTGAATATACCTAGTTTATGTTTTGTCTGAACTTTGAACTATACCTGAGTTTATGTTGTTGTTACTTTTAACTAATCCTGGTTTAGATAGTTTTGATTCTAACTGAACTATACCTGTTTATGTTTTGTTGTATACTTTGTAACTACACCTGAGCTTGATGTTCATGTATATCTTTGAACTATACCTGGTTTATGTTTGTTGTAAGTATCATGGTTATGGACTGAACATACTAATCTCGTATGGATTTCTGCATAACTGGATTTTGTAATATTGAACTATCCTGGTTTATGTTTTGTTGTATACTTTGGACTATACCTGGTTATGATTTATGTGTATACTTTGAACTATACCTGGTTTATGTTTGATTGTATACTGAACATACTAGTTTATGTGTTTTGTATGCTTTGAACTATACCTGGTTTATGATTCTGATTGCTATAACTTTGAACTATACCTGGTTTTAATGTTTTTTGTTGATACTTGAACTATACCTGTTTAGTTTTGATGTATAGCTAATTGGTTAGTGTTTGTTTTACTTTGAACTATCCCTTGGTTTATGTTTTGTTGTATACTTATAGCTATACTGGTTTGTTTTGTTGTTGACTTGAACTATACCTGGTTTTGTTTAGTTTTGACTTGAACTATACCTGGTTTGTGTTTTAGTTGTATACTTTGAACTCATCCCTTGGTTTATGTTTAGTTTATACTTTGAAGCTCAACCTGGTTTATGTTTATGTTGTATACTTTGAACTATACCTGGTTTATGTTTGTGTATTTTGACAATGATACTATACTGGTTTTTTGTTTTGTTGTATACTCAGTTACCTGGTTATGTTTAGTTTTACATTGAACTCAACCTGGTTTATGTTTGTTTAAATATGAACTATACCTGGTTTATGATTTTTGAGTATACTTGAACTATTACCTGGTTAATGTTTTGTTGTATACTTAACTATACCTGGTTTATGTTTTGAGTATGACTTTGAACTATACCTGGTTTTGTGTACTTTGACTCCTGTTAGTGTGGCTATTGAACTATACCTGGTTTTTGTTTTGTTGTATACTTTGAACTATACCTGGTTTATGTTTTGTTGTATACTTTGAACTATACCTGGTTTATGTTTTGTTGTATACTTTGAACTATACCTGGTTTATGTTTTGTTGTATACTTTGAACTATACCTGGTTTATGTTTTGTTGTATACTTTGAACTATACCTGGTTTTTGTTTTGTTGTATACTTTGAACTATACCTGGTTTTTGTTTTGTTGTATACTTTGAACTATACCTGGTTTATGTTTTGTTGTATACTTTGAACTATACCTGGTTTATGTTTTTTAGTATACTTTGAACTATACCTGGTTTATGTTTTGTTGTATACTTTGAACTATACCTGGTTTATCAGTTATATGAGGACTATCATCATAGCACTCAGACATGTCCATAGGTGCTCCGATCTCCGCCTCAGCAAATTCAGCAGCGCCCAGCGACCCAACATGCCAGTTCGATGTTGATTAATCAATCTCTTTGCATATTTAGTATGTTGTTCTTTTCGGGCTCCACCAATATTGACACCCATCTCTTTCAATCTGGTCAGCGAGTGGGATTCTCAGCCCTGAAACTCCTCTGTTCGGAAAGACTCTCAATGCGTGAAGAATGTCACTTCGATCCATGGCAGCTCCTCTGATATTGTAGCCAAGCCAGCCAATCTATCAGCTCGTTCATTACCCCTAACTCCTGCGTGCCCAGGGACAAAAATGAAGGTGATTTCTCTGATCATTGTCTGTACCAGTACCTCCACCCAGTTGCGTCTCACCATACCTGATTCAACTTTACAATCATGCTCATGAGTCACTGAGTATGAAAACACGGGAGTAATTGTGAGATGCCAACCAGTTCACCGCCTCCGTAACCGCCCAAACCTCCATTGTCAAGCTACCTGGTTTATGTTTTGTAGTATACTTTGAACTATACCTGGTTTATGTTTTGTAGTATACTTTGAACTATACCTGGTTTATGTTTGTAGTATCTTTGCTACCTGTTTATTTGTAGTATACTAATACCTGGTTCATGCTTTGATGTATATTGTATAATTGCTTGTTTCCTATTTTAGATGGGTCCATGCTGGCTGTAGGATCTCGAGATAACTTTATCTATGTCTATTCTGTTTCTGAAGATGGTAAAAAATATTCCAAAATTGGACGCTGCTCAGTGAGTAATGTTATTTGACATCTATTGTGCTATATGTGGTTTTACAGCAGAATGCTGAAAATTCCATGGGCAGCGAAGAAAGCAAATGACGAGGTTTTCAATCAAGCCTGCACACAAAGAAACCTTATCAAAAGAATAAGAATCAGATAATCAAGGTTCTTCAGGCATATAAATCCAAGAGAAGGCTTAGAACATTTGGTAACTACAGATAAAATTCAGACAAGGAGAGATCGTGGAAGTCAGAGGGAGAAAATGTTGAATGACCTGACATCATGGTTCGACACAAGATCGACGTCAAAACTGATTACATGCACCAAGCAGAGAGATTTGTGGAGAGACATGCTCGCCTACGCCGGCAGACGTGGCACTTGATTGATTGTGCTATAGTTTTCAGACAGTTTATTTACATAGTGACATTTCATTAACAAAACAGGTGTTAGTGCAAACCAATAGTTGCTCAGTCGATTTCAGTAGATGTGGAAGGGTATGCATGCTTATAGTTCCGGTAGCTTGCTTGCTACAATAGTATGAAATCAGTGAAAACATGTTTTTACATTATGTGATATCTCTTAAGCTGGAGTAAGGCTTACATTAATGGTGAGGAGCACTGGGGATAAGAAAAGCAAGTCTTCATGCAAAAATCTGTCAGAAGGGCCATTTTAGACACCTAGACTTCCACCTGAATTTATAGTGGCCCCCAAAATAGCATATGATATTTTGAGGAATTCTTCTTCTTTTTGAACGCTCCATATTAACCATTTGTTAAACCATTCTTTGTGATTTGTATGTGATCTGAGCCTAATAGTGATTGCACATTGCACCAGTTATGCACCTACAAATAGGCCAGCACATCCAATTTTTGCAGCGCTTTTTATTTATTAGGTTACTTCCCTAGTCCCCTACCTCAGTTGCATCTTACAGACATGCCTTGTAGATGGCAGTGTTACTATTATTTGTTCCCTCTGTGAGCCCCAGCAACACAGAGACCATTCTGATAAATGAAGTGTGAGTTGCATCTTACAGACATGCCTTGTAGATGGCAGTTTTACTATTATTTGTTCCCTCTGTGAGCACCAGCAACACAGAGACCATTCTGATAAATGAAGTGTGAGTTGCATCTTACAGACATGCCTTGTAGATGGCAGTTTTACTATTATTTGTTCCCTCTGTGAGCCCCAGCAACACACATACGATTCTGATAAATGAAGTGTGAGTTGCATCTTACAGACATGCCTTGTAGATGGCAGTTTTACTATTATTTGTTCCCGCTGTGAGTACCAGCAACACAGAGATGATTCTGATAAATGCAGTGTGAGTTGTATCTTACAGACATGCCTTGTAGATGGCAGTTTTACTATTATTTGCTCCCTCTGTGAGTACCAGCAACACAGAGATGATTCTGATAAATGAAGTGTGAGTTGTATCTTACAGACATGCCTTGTAGATGGCAGTTTTACTATTATTTGCTCCCTCTGTGAGTACCAGCAACACAGAGATGATTCTGATAAATGCAGTGTGAGTTGTATCTTACAGACATGCCTTGTAGATGGCAGTTTTACTATTATTTGCTCCCTCTGTGAGTACCAGCAACACAGAGATGATTCTGATAAATGAAGTGTCAGTTGTATCTTACAGACATGCCTTGTAGATGGCAGTTTTACTATTATTTGCTCCATCTGTGAGCACCAGCAACACACATACGATTCTGATAAATGCAGTGTGAGTTGCATCTTACAGACATGCCTTGTAGATGGCAGTTTTACTATTATTTGTTCCCTCTGTGAGCACCAGCAACACAGAGACCATTCTGATAAATGCAGTGTGAGTTGTATCTTACAGACATGCCTTGTAGATGACAGTTTTACTATTATTTGTTCCCTCTGTGAGCACCAGCAACACAGAGACCATTCTGATAAATGAAGTGTGAGTTGCATCTTACAGACATGCCTTGTAGATGGCAGTTTTACTATTATTTGCTCCATCTGTGAGCACCAGCAACACAGAGACGATTCTGATAAATGAAGTGTGAGTTGTATCTTACAGACATGCCTTGTAGATGGCAGTTTTACTATTATTTGTTCCCTCTGTGAGCACCAGCAACACAGAGACCATTCTGATAAATGAAGTGTCAGTTGCATATTGTCCAACAGCACATGGTGGGTAATGTTGTAAACGTTATGCAGTCACATGGTGGGTAATGTTGTAAACGTTATGCAGTCACATGGTGGGTGATAATAATAGCCGTCCATCGCAAGCGATGATGACAACAATCTCAGACGTGTACTGTTGCACCTCTCTGGTGTGTGTGGAGGTGACTGTAGAGTCCAATCCTAGAACAGAATCCCGACCACAGGTGGGGCATACATGATCAAGGTTAGACATGTGCGTGTTGTGTGCTCTGTCTTTTCGTGCTGCTCGTTTCTCTGTGACTCAACAATACGATGATTCTCAGCTATTCAGGTTCCTCTTTTGTTGTTACAGCGCCACATTTGGCGATCTTGCGCAAGGATTCCCAGCACGTATTGTCTATATCGAAGCATTTCAGAGACACTTTAAGAGTGTCTTTAAAGCGTTTTTCTGTCCACCAGCTAAACGTCTGCCCCTTCAAGCTCGCCATACATCAACTGTTTTGGGATGCGTTTATCAGGCATTCGAAAAACGGGACCGACCCATCTCAGTTGGGCCTTCTGCAACATGGTGTTGACGCTTGGGATCTTTGCTCTTGTGAGGACTTCGCTGTCTGGAGTTTTGTCCTGCCAGTTTATTTTTAGTATTCTGCGTAGACAGCTTGTGTGGAAATGGTTTAATTTTCTTGCGTGTCTGCTATACACTGTCCATGTCTCGCTTGCGTACAGCAGCGTGGTTAGCACTATGGCCTGGTAAACTTTCAGCTTTGTGACTATGCTTATCCCCTTCCGTTCTGACACGTAACATGGTGGGTAATGTTGTAAACGTTATGCAAGTACATGGTGGGTAATGTTGTAAACGTTATGCAGTCACATGGTGGGTAATGTTGTAAACGTTATGCAGTCACATGGTGGGTAATGTTGTAAACGTTATGCAAGCACAAGGTGGGTAATGTTGTAAACGTTATGCAAGCACATGGTAGGTAATGTTGTAAATGTTATGCAAGCACATGGTGTGTAATGTTGTAAACGTTATGCAAGCTACCTTCACTTCCCAATATTTCTCTTGGAACCAATTGAGACTGGGTCGACATGAAAGATACTTGCAATCTCAAAAATCACACTCCAACTGAGGATCAAACCAAGACCACTCATATAGAAAAGAACCTTCTTTGTGGCTGTGACTCTCAGCTTAATGGTTATATAAACAATGTATCCATTCTCACAGATCTCCTTGCCAACTCAAACTTTATTCCAATTTCTTGCAATCTCAAGATCATATTTTTGTCAATGACTGAATTAAGAAAAATCTGATGAATGAACTCATATCCTTTTCTCTTCAGTTCATCATTATCAAAGAAGAATTTTTTGCTTGTATCCATTGTAACATAATAGAAAATGATGCAATGACTAAGCATGATGGATCACTTAGATGGAAAATGACACAATGACTAAGCATGATGGATCACTTAAACAGATGGAAAATGATGCAATGACTAAGCATGATGGATCACTTAGATGGAAAATGACGCAATGACTAAGCATGATGGATCACTTAGATGGAAAATGACACAATGACTAAGCATGATGGATCACTTAGATGGAAAATGATGCAATGACTAAGCATGATGGATCACTTAAACAGATGGAAAATGACACAATGACTAAGCAGGATGGATCACTTAGATGGAAAATGACTAAGCAGGATGGATCACTTAAACAGATGGAAAATGATGCAATGACTAAGCATGATGGATCACTTAGATGGAAAATGACGCAATGACTAAGCAGGATGGATCACTTAGATGGAAAATGATGCAATGACTAAGCATGATGGATCACTTAAACAGATGGAAAATGGCGCAATGACTAAGCATGATGGATCACTTAAACAGATAGAAAATGATGCAATGACTAAGCAGGATGGATCACTTAAACGGATGGAAAATGACGCAATGACTAAGCAGGATGGATCACTTAAACAGATGGAAAATGACGCAATGACTAAGCATGATGGATCACTTAAGGGGGGATTCGGGTCTTGAAAATCTAGAATCTATTTTCGTTTTCATATTAATATAAAATTTGTATAAGCATTTTGAAAGAGTATGACTTAGAATAGTAGAAAAAAAAAAAAAAAAAATGTCAAAGTGTTGCCATGGAAACAATACAAAATGGCACAAGCACACATTTTCAAATCCCTAAGGCTCTGAATTTAATGAATATAAATGAATTCTGTTTTCACTCTAAGGTGCAATTGTAATATCTAAAATATTACACATTCTTTTTAGAATATATTAAATATTTAATTTTTTATAAATTTTTGGGTAAAATTTCCTCAAAATTTGGTCAAAAAGCTGTTTTGGAGGTGTGTTTACAAAAATTCATAAAAATGTAATATTTAATATATCCTAAAAGAATGTGTAATTTGTAGATATTACAATTGCTCACCTTAGAGTGAAAACAGAATTCATTATATTCATTAACTTCAGAGCCTTAGAGAATTTGAAAATTTGCTTAGGCCATTTTGTATTGTTTCCATGAACTGCGTTGACTTTTATTTTTACTAATTTTTCTACTATTCTAAGTCATAATCTTTCAAAATGGTTATTCAAATTTATTAATACCAAAACAACGAAAAGTTTGAGACCAGAGTCCCCTTAAACAGATGGAAAATGACGCAATGACTAAGCAGGATGGATCACTTAAACAGATGGAAAATGATGCAATGACTAAGCAGGATGGATCACTTAAACAGATGGAAAATGATGCAATGACTAAGCAGGATGGATCACTTAAACAGATGGAAAATGACGCAATGACTAAGCATGATGGATCACTTAGATGGAAAATGATGCAATGACTAAGCATGATGGATCACTTAGATGGAAAATGATGCAATGACTAAGCAGGATGGATCACTTAGATGGAAAATGACGCAATGACTAAGCATGATGGATCACTTAAACAGATGGAAAATGACGCAATGACTAAGCATGATGGATCACTTAAACAGATGGAAAATGACGCAATGACTAAGCAGGATGGAGCACTTAAACAGATGGAAAATGACGCAATGACTAAGCAGGATGGATCACTTAGATGGAAAATGACGCAATGACTAAGCAGGATGGATCACTTAGATGGAAAATGACACAATGACTAAGCATGATGGATCACTTAGATGGAAAATGATGCAATGACTAAGCAGGATGGATCATTTAAACAGATGGAAAATGACATGTCATATAATGAACCAAAAGTTATGATAAAACAGAATTTAAGAAACAGTGATGGCCCCGACTGCAAACCCCAATGACCTCTACCAGAAAATATCATGCAAAGAACATAATGAATTTACACAGGTTCTGAACAGGAGATAGCAAACTGAGAAGTCATATGCAAAGAAAAACTTAAGATTGGTGAGACAGACTTGTGAACTGAGTCCAGAGACTGTCCAACATGATCTTCATGCATGTCGAGTCTACAGGAATGACAGGCAGAAAATATGGTCAACCGAGACACTGCTTTTTTTCAAAATCTTTTGAGCTTTATGGACTATCTGAAGTGAATCATTCAGTTCATTAAAAGCTGTTGGTGCTGTGATTTAATGACTTGCAAAAACATGAAATATAAAACCACTGTCAACAGCACAAGATGCTTACTATTTTTGGAGCAAACCACTTACAGAGAAAACCACTGAAGCTATCAGCATGCATGCCCATCTGCATCTGCTGTGGATACAGAGCACTTTTTGGTATTCTTAGATTGCTTTGTGGTCAGTTCAACTAACAGGGAGAGAGACAACAGCAAGTTAACTGAGGGCACTGAGAGACAACAGCAAGTTAACTGAGGGCACTGAGAGACAACAGCAAGTTAACTGAGGGCACTGAGAGACAACAGCAAGTTAACTGAGGGCACTGAGAGACAACAGCAAGTTAACTGAGGGCACTGTAGGACATTTTTGTGACAGACAAACTGGCATATAGATTAAATTAAAATGGGCCAGTAATCTTCTATAATTATCTGCCATATGTTATACAATTGCGATGGTAACTCTATGTTAATTCATTGACCTACATATGATATTAATTCTGAAATTTGGTCCATTTATGTCTATCCTTCAGGGACATTCAAGTTTCATCACTCACATAGATTGGTCATCAGATGGTCAGTATTTGGCTAGCAACTCAGGAGACTATGAGCTTCTGTATTGTAAGTTGGCTGTTACATTAGAGTGAATTAAATATTTCATGAAAGTTGACCAATAGGAATAAAAAAGTTGGATGCATTCACTTTTTCCCCACTAAATGGAAGAATAGCTAATGAATTCCAATATAGATGCAATAAATCAAATCATATGATAGTACAAATGGCACCAATTTTGATTGATTGATTGATAGGACCATCATCATTGCACTTCGGTAAGTAACCATTTGGGCTCCCACAATTTTCTTACACATGAAGATCTCAGCGACAGTGTATAAACTCCGTAGCACCTGCGAGGGTCGCCAATGTAATTTAGAAGATGGTGAAAATATATTGTAGGAATTTTATTTGTAAATCTTTCTAATGAATTTTGCCAGAGCATTGGCTTCCTAGCCTGCTATTCTCTATTTTGAACTGCCAAGGGTTCTTTGACGAGCTCAACTTGAACACAGGACCTACATTTTATCGTCCGTCTCCGATAGGACTAGGAACTCATTCTCACCTACACTGAGATCAGGGTTCTCTGGAAAAATATCCAGATGGTTCCATGGGGGAGCAAACCAAGTACCTTTGGAACGACAGGTTAGTACCTAACCTCTACGCCACAGACTCCATCAATTTTGAAGTATGTCACCATGAACACTAAAAGTACCTAACCTCTACACCACAGACTCCATCAATTTTGAAATGCAAGCATGTCACCATGAACACTAAAAGTACCTAACCTATACGCCACAGACTCCATCAATTTTGAAGTATGTCACCATGAACACTAAAAGTACCTAACCTCTACACCACAGACTCCATCAATTTTGAAATGCAAGCATGTCACCATGAACACTAAAAGTACCTAACCTATACGCCACAGACTCCATCAATTTTGAAGTATGTCACCATGAACACTAAAAGTACCTAACCTCTACACCACAGACTCCATCAATTTTGAAATGCAAGCATGTCACCATGAACACTAAAAGTACCTAACCTCTACATCACAGACTCCATCAATTTTGAAATGCAAGCATGTCACCATGAACATTAAAAGTACCTAACCTCTACCACCAGACTCCATCAATTTTGAAATGCAAGCATGTCACCATGAACACTAAAAGTACCTAACCTCTACACCACAGACTCCATCAATTTTGAAATGCAAGCATGTCACCATGAACACTAAAAGTACCTAACCTCTACACCACAGACTCCATCAATTTTGAAATTCAAGCATGTCACCATGAACACTAAAAGTACCTAACCTCTACACCACAGACTCCATCAATTTTGAAATGCAAGCATGTCACCATGAACACTAAAAGTACCTAACCTCTACACCACAGACTCCATCAATTTTGAAATGCAAGCATGTCACCATGAACACTAAAAGTACCTAACCTCTACACCACAGACTCCATCAATTTTGAAATGCAAGCATGTCACCATGAACACTAAAAGTACCTAACCTCTACACCACAGATTCCTTCTATTTTGAAATGCAAGCATGTCACCATGAACACTAAAAGTACCTAACCTCTACACCACAGACTCCATCAATTTTGAAATGCAAGCATGTCACCATGAACACTAAAAGTACCTAACCTATGCACCACAGACTCCATCAATTTTGAAATGCAAGCATGTCACCATGAACACTAAAAGTACCTAACCTCTACACCACAGACTCCATCAATTTTGAAATGCAAGCATGTCACCATGAACACTAAAAGTACCTAACCTATACGTCACAGACTCCATCAATTTTGAAATGCAAGCATGTCACCATGAACACTAAAAGTACCTAACCTATACGCCACAGACTCCACCAATTTTGAAATGCAAGCATGTCACCATGAACACTAAAAGTACCTAACCTCTACACCACAGACTCCATCAATTTTGAAATGCAAGCATGTCACCATGAACACTAAAAGTACCTAACCTCTACATCACAGACTCCATCAATTTTGAAATGCAAGCATGTCACCATGAACATTAAAAGTACCTAACCTCTACACCACAGACTCCATCAATTTTGAAATGCAAGCATGTCACCATGAACACTAAAAGTACCTAACCTCTACACCACAGACTCCATCAATTTTGAAATGCAAGCATGTCACCATGAACACTAAAAGTACCTAACCTCTACACCACAGACTCCATCAATTTTGAAATTCAAGCATGTCACCATGAACACTAAAAGTACCTAACCTCTACACCACAGACTCCATCAATTTTGAAATGCAAGCATGTCTACCATGAACACTAAAGTACCTAACCTCTACGACACAGACTCCATCAATTTTGAAATGCAAGCATGTCACCATGAACACTAAAAGTACCTAACCTCTACACCACAGATTCCTTCAATTTTGAAATGCAAGCATGTCACCATGAACACTAAAAGTACCTAACCTCTACACCACAGACTCCATCAATTTTGAAATGCAAGCATGTCACCATGAACACTAAAAGTACCTAACCTATACACCACAGACTCCATCAATTTTGAAATGCAAGCATGTCACCATGAACACTAAAAGTACCTAACCTCTACACCACAGACTCCATCAATTTTGAAATGCAAGCATGTCACCATGAACACTAAAAGTACCTAACCTCTACATCACAGACTCCATCAATTTTGAAATGCAAGCATGTCACCATGAACACTAAAAGTACCTAACCTCTACACCACAGACTCCATCAATTTTGAAATGCAAGCATGTCACCATGAACACTAAAAGTACCTAACCTCTACATCACAGACTCCATCAATTTTGAAATGCAAGCATGTCACCATGAACACTAAAAGTACCTAACCTCTCACACAGACTCCACCAATTTTGAAATGCAAGCATGTCACCATGAACACTAAAAGTACCTAACCTATACATCACAGACTCCATCAATTTTGAAATGCAAGCATGTCACCATGAACACTAAAAGTACCTAACCTATACGTCACAGACTCCATCAATTTTGAAATGCAAGCATGTCACCATGAACACTAAAAGATCATTGTACAATTTATATGTCCAAAATACTTCAATTTCCTCATTCTTATTTGTAGCATCAGCCAGTTTTCTTTGATTTTGAGTTCTTTCAGGATAGATCTAAATTTTCTCTTCTCTGTCCATGATATACAGAGGACTCTTCTGTAACACTTATATTCAAAAGCACATATATGTTTTTCCATTGCTTTGTTAAATGTCCATGCTTCACACACATATGTTGCTACTGGGAATTTGTATGCTCTTAGTACTCTGATCTTTGTTTTTGTATCAGTTCCATTCTATACTGTTTTTAGTTGTTTAATTTTTTTGTAAGGCCATGTTTGTTCTTCATAGCATATACAACAGCTTAATTAACTTCAATGCTATCAGAAATAGATGTTGAATGGTATGATGATGATGATGATGATGATGATGATGTTTGGCAGCAATATGGTATCATGGTGGTACACCTACTGACCAGCATCTCTTGTTATTTCAGGGGTTGCCAGCAGCTGTAAAATATTAACCAATCTGGCATTGATTCGAGAGATTAGTTGGATGACCTAAAGCTGTGTGTTGTCATTCAACACTGCAGGTAAATATGTTTGTTTCAGAATTATATCAGTCCAACTACCTTTTATTCATTGAAGATTCATCTATACACTCTTGTTCCTACTGGAGCATAGGACTGCAACTATCACTCTACACCAAATTCTGTTTAGGGCTGTATTATTCATCCACACTCTCTGATCTCTTCTGCTGTTTTTTTTTTGCCAGGCGTTACTAGACCTCCCCACTATTCTCCTTCACTGTGGGTTCCACTCAATTGTATGTCTGGTTATGTAGTGCATTTGTTTCAACTTTACAAATAGTCAAATAATTATCAGAGATATCGTCATAGCACTCCAGACATGTGCATAGGTGTTCCGATATCTGCCTCAACAACTAGTCAAATAGTATGCATGCTGTTGGTTCCTGTGGTGTACTGGTTAAACATTGAATGAGATGAAATTAGTTAGAAACAGCAAACTGTGAAAAAGACAGTAAAATCATACTCAAAGTGATGGCATTGGTCAGTCTTGTTAAGCGAGTAGGGATACAAATGTAGTATCTAAAATGGTTGGATTGAGTCGAAAGACACAGCCTCTCTGTAAACTGTGATACAACATAACCAACATACTTTTCAGTGTGCATAAAGAAGAAGAAGAATAGAGAAGAGACATTTCTTAAGGGTCCCACAGGTGTCAGTACTACATTTTCCAGTTCTACATTTTCCAGTTCTACATGTGTCAGTCCTACATGTGTTAGTGTTACACATGTGCCATACCAGTTTTACATTTGTCATTTTTCTATATGTATCATCAAGGAGTCTCTGTGTGGCGTAGAGATTAGTTACTCGTCTCTCGTGCCAAAGGTATCAGGTTTGCTCTCTCATGCAGCCATCTGATCTACTTATACACATCTGCTGTACTTATACACATCTGCTGTACTTATACACATCTGCTGTACTTATACACATCTGCTCTACTTATATATATCTGCTGTACTTATACACATCTGCTCTACTTATACACATCTGCTCTACTTATACACATCTGATCTACTTATACACATCTGCTCTACTTATACACATCTGCTCTACTTATACACATCTGCTCTACTTATACATATCTGATCTACTTATACATATCTGCTCTACTTATACACATCTGCTCTACTTATACACATCTGCTCTACTTATACATATCTGATCTACTTATACATATCTGCTCTACTTATACACATCTGCTCTACTTATACACATCTGCTCTACTTATACATATCTGATCTACTTATACATATCTGATCTACTTATACATATCTGCTCTACTTATACAATCTGCTGTCTTATACACATCTGTCTACTTATACATATCTGATCTACTTATACATATCGATCTGACTTATACATATCTGATCTACTTATACACATCTGATCTCTATACACATCTGATCTACTTATACACATCTGCTGTATTATACACATCTGCTCTCTATCACATCTGCTCTACTTATACACATCTGATCTCTTATACACATCTGCTGTCTTATACACATCTGCTGTCTTATACACATCTGCTGACTTATCACATCTGCTGTACTTATACATATCTGATCTACTTATACACATCTGATCTACTTATACACATCTGATCTACTTATACACATCTGATCTACTTATACACATCTGCTGTACTTATACACATCTGCTCTACTTATACACATCTGCTCTACTTATACACATCTGATCTACTTATACACATCTGCTGTACTTATACACATCTGCTGTACTTATACACATCTGCTGTACTTATACACATCTGCTGTACTTATACATATCTGATCTACTTATACATATCTGCTCTACTTATACATATCTGCTCTACTTATACACATCTGCTCTACTTATACATATCTGATCTACTTATACATATCTGATCTACTTATACATATCTGCTCTACTTATACACATCTGCTCTACTTATACACATCTGCTCTACTTATACATATCTGATCTACTTATACATATCTGATCTACTTATACATATCTGATCTACTTATACACATCTGATCTACTTATACACATCTGATCTACTTATACACATCTGCTGTACTTATACACATCTGCTCTACTTATACACATCTGCTCTACTTATACACATCTGATCTACTTATACACATCTGCTGTACTTATACACATCTGCTGTACTTATACACATCTGCTGTACTTATACACATCTGCTGTACTTATACATATCTGATCTACTTATACACATCTGATCTACTTATACACATCTGTCTACTTATACACATCTGCTCTACTTATACAATCTATCTACTTATACACATCTGCTGTACTTATACACATCTGCTGTACTATACACATCTGCTCTACTTATACACATCTGCTCTCTTACATATCTGCTCTCTTATACATATCTGATCTACTATACACATCTGTCTACTTATACATATCTGATCTACTTATACATATCTGATCTACTTATACATATCTGCTCTACTTATACACATCTGATCTACTTATACATATCTGCTCTACTTATACACATCTGATCTACTTATACACATCTGCTCTACTTATACACATCTGCTGTACTTATACACATCTGCTCTACTTATACACATCTGCTCTACTTATACATATCTGCTCTACTTATACATATCTGATCTACTTATACATATCTGATCTACTTATACATATCTGATCTACTTATACATATCTGATCTACTTATACACATCTGCTCTACTTATACATATCTGCTGTACTTATACACATCTGCTCTACTTATACACATCTGATCTACTTATACATATCTGATCTACTTATACATATCTGATCTACTTATACACATCTGCTCTACTTATACACATCTGATCTACTTATACATATCTGCTCTACTTATACACATCTGCTCTACTTATACACATCTGATCTACTTATACACATCTGCTGTACTTATACACATCTGCTGTACTTATACACATCTGCTGTACTTATACACATCTGCTGTACTTATACACATCTGCTCTACTTATACATATCTGATCTACTTATACACATCTGATCTACTTATACACATCTGCTGTACTTATACACATCTGATCTACTTATACACATCTGCTGTACTTATACACATCTGCTGTACTTATACACATCTGCTCTACTTATACACATCTGCTCTACTTATACATATCTGATCTACTTATACATATCTGATCTACTTATACATATCTGATCTACTTATACATATCTGATCTACTTATACATATCTGCTCTACTTATACATATCTGATCTACTTATACACATCTACTCTACTTATACACATCTGCTGTACTTATACACATCTGCTCTACTTATACATATCTGCTGTACTTATACACATCTGCTCTACTTATACATATCTGATCTACTTATACACATCTGCTGTTATACATCTGCTCTACTTATACATATCTGATCTACTTATACACATCTGATCTACTTATACACATCTGATCTACTTATACACTCTGATCTACTTATACCATCTGATCTACTTATCATATCTGCTCTACTTATACACATCTGCTGTACTATACCATCTGCTCTACTTATACACATCTGCTCTACTTATACATATCTGCTCTACTTATACACATCTGATCTACTTATACATATCTGCTCTACTTATACACATCTGATCTACTTATACACATCTGCTCTACTTATACACATCTGCTCTACTTATACATATCTGATCTACTTATACATATCTGATCTACTTATACATATCTGATCTACTTATACATATCTGATCTACTTATACATATCTGCTCTACTTATACATATCTGATCTCTTATACACATCTGTCTACTTATACACATCTGATCTACTTATACACATCGATCTACTATACATATCTGCTGTACTTATACACATCTGCTGTACTTATACACATCTGCTCTACTTATACATATCTGATCTACTTATACATATCTGATCTACTTATACACATCTGATCTACTTATACATATCTGCTCTACTTATACACATCTGCTGTACTTATACATATCTGCATACTATTATGAAATCTTCTTGTGTTGGTCATGTTTGTTCAGTATGTTACATTTGGTTGGTGTGATACAGGTATCTGGCAAGAAGGGTTGGATGGTACAGACATCAATGGTTGTTGCAAGTCTCACAATGAGAGGTTGACAGCAACCTGTGATGACTTTGGCAAGGTCAACTTGTTTGCCTACCCTGCGTGTCAGCCTAAGGTAAGTAAGTCTGATTTGTGTTTGATGTGTATTCTTTAGTAGGTCATCCTAGTATGTGTGTTTGTGTGTGCATCTGAGGTAGGTATTCTTTAGTAGGCTATCTTAGTGTGTGTGTGTATCTGAGGTGTGTACTTTGGTTGTTCATCTTATTGTGTGTGTGTGTCAAGTTGTGTCTATTTAAGTGACTATTATGTCATTCAGATACAGTGGATATAGGCAAAGCAGAGAGGTCACCCTAAAATAACAAGTCATAAGACAGTTATTTGGATGTAAATGCAGAAGATATGTACACTTTACAAATACAGCAAAGTACTATTATATTGTGGACACTGTATACCAGACAGTACAGACAAATCTATACGGTCAAACTATATTAAATCATCATGTTACCAGTACAGTACAGACAAATATTATACAGGTCACAACTATATTAAATACATCATGTCCTATCAGTATATCTATTGACAAATTTTACAGGTCAAACTATATTAAATACATCATCCCTATCTTATCTTTGATTTCAGACTCTTTCCACTCCTACAAAGGTCACAGTAGTCATGTGACTGCAGTTAACTTCCTGTTTGATGATTCACGTCTGATATCCACTGGTGGAAAGGACACTGCTGTCATGCAGTGGCAAGTCGTGCAATAGAAGAAGTTTGTGAGAAGGAAGGACAAGAGTTCTTGTTGACCAGCAAGCAAAAAGACAACATTTCTATAAAATTTCTTGGAAATTGTTCTATTTTTGTGTGTGCATGTATTTATGAAAATTATATTTTAAAAAGAAATTGACTATACGGTTGAATGTTTTATTTTTATATGTGAATATAGTATTGAAAGTTCTATTTTTGTGTTTGCGTATGGAAATGAAAATTATCGCATATTCTTTACAGGATACTGCCATCAACCACAGTAAGCGAGTCATGGATTTTTTTAAGGCACAACTTATACGTTCAGTAGTTTGCCAGTGCTTTCTGAACGGTGAGGTCTATTTTTACAGCTTGTAAAAATCCGTGGGCAAATATTTTTCTCCAAACTGCCCGCCACAGAGCTTGAACTAGATACTCTTGGGTTGTGATTGAGCTCACTACAGCTAAGCTAGAGATGCCCATGTTTGCGTATAGTAATCTTATTGAGCTGACTACAGCTTAGCTAGAGATGTCCATGTTTGCGTATAGTAATCTTATTGAGCTCACTACAGCTTAGCTAGAGACGCCCATGTTTGCGTATAGTAATCTTATTGAGCTGACTACAGCTTAGCTACAGATGTCCATGTTTGCGTATAGTAATCTTATTGAGCTCACTACAGCTAAGCTAGAGATGCCCATGTTTGCGTATAGTAATCTTATTGAGCTCACTACAGCTAAGCTAGAGATGCCCATGTTTGCGTATAGTAATCTTATTGAGCTCACTACAGCTAAGCTACAGATGTCCATGTTTGCGTATAGTAATCTTATTGAGCTGACTACAGCTTAGCTACAGATGTCCATGTTTGCGTATAGTAATCTTATTGAGCTCACTACAGCTAAGCTAGAGATGCCCATGTTTGCGTATAGTAATCTTATTGAGCTCACTACAGCTAAGCTAGAGATGCCCATGTTTGCGTATAGTAATCTTATTGAGCTCACTACAGCTAAGCTACAGATGTCCATGTTTGCGTATAGTAATCTTATTGAGCTGACTACAGCTTAGCTACAGATGTCCATGTTTGCGTATAGTAATCTTATTGAGCTCACTACAGCTAAGCTAGAGATGCCCATGTTTGCGTATAGTAATCTTATTGAGCTCACTACAGCTAAGCTAGAGATGCCCATGTTTGCGTATAGTAATCTTATTGAGCTGACTACAGCTTAGCTAGAGACGCCCATGTTTGCGTATAGTAATCTTATTGAGCTGACTACAGCTTAGCTACAGATGTCCATGTTTGCGTATAGTAATCTTATTGAGCTGACTACAGCTTAGCTAGAGATGCCCATGTTTGCGTATAGTAATCTTATTGAGCTCACTACAGCTAAGCTAGAGATGCCCATGTTTGCGTATAGTAATCTTATTGAGCTCACTACAGCTTAGCTAGAGATGCCCATGTTTGCGTATAGTAATCTTATTGAGCTGACTACAGCTTAGCTAGAGACCCATGTTTGCAGTATAGTAATCTTATTGAGCTGACTACAGCTTAGCTAGAGAGCCACTGTTTGCGTATAGTAATCTTATTGAGCTCACTACAGCTAAGCTAGAGATGCCCATGTTTGCGTATAGTAATCTTATTGAGCTGACTACAGCTTAGCTAGAGACGCCCATGTTTGTGTATAGTAATCTTATTGAGCTGACTACAGCTTAGCTAGAGACGCCCATGTTTGTGTATAGTAATCTTATTGAGCTGACTACAGCTTAGCTAGAGACGCCCATGTTTGTGTATAGTAATCTTATTGAGCTGACTACAGCTAGCTAGAGAGCCCATGTTTGTGTATAGTAATCTTATTGAGCTGACTACAGCTTAGCTAGAGACGCCCATGTTTGTGTATAGTAATCTTATTGAGCTGACTACAGCTAAGCTAGAGATGCCCATGTTTGCGTATAGTAATCTTATTGAGCTCACTACAGCTAAGCTACAGATGCCCATGTTTGCATATAGTAATCTTATTTTCTTGAATTCTATTTTTCCTCAAGCATCAGGATAAGAAGAGATGTCTAGAACTGGCTTTGTGTGTGCTTCATAAATAGTGTTTTTCACTGCCTCTGTTATTTCTGAGGTCCACCTTTTGTGTGGACAACCTTTTGCTTTGTATCCACTGTATTGGAGTAGCATTAATCTTTGAGGCGTATATCAATGGAAGTTCTATTTTAGTATTTGAATATAGCAATGGAAATTCTATTTTAGTATTTGAATATAGCAATGGAAGTTCTATTTTAGTATTTGAATATAGCAATGGAAGTTCTATTTTAGTATTTGAATATAGCAATGGAAGTTCTATTTTAGTATTTGAATATATCAATGGAAGTTCTATTTTAGTATTTGAATATAGCAATGGAAGTTCTATTTTAGTATTTAAATATAGCAATGGAAGTTCTATTTTAGTATTTGAATATAGCAATGGAAGTTCTATTTTAGTATTTGAATATAGCAATGGAAGTTCTATTTTAGTATTTGAATATAGCAATGGAAGTTCTATTTTAGTATTTGAATATATCAATGGAAGTTCTATTTTAGTATTTGAATATAGCAATGGAAGTTCTATTTTAGTATTTAAATATAGCAATGGAAGTTCTATTTTAGTATTTGAATATAGCAATGGAAGTTCTATTTTAGTATTTGAATATAGCAATGGAAGTTCTATTTTAGTATTTGAATATAGCAATGGAAGTTCTATTTTAGTATTTGAATATATCAATGGAAGTTCTATTTTAGTATTTGAATATAGCAATGGAAGTTCTATTTTAGTATTTGAATATAGCAATGGAAGTTCTATTTTAGTATTTGAATATAGCAATGGAAGTTCTATTTTAGTATTTGAATATATCAATGGAAGTTCTATTTTAGTATTTGAATATAGCAATGGAAGTTGTATTTTAGTATTTGAATATAGCAATGGAAGTTCTATTTTAGTATTTAAATATAGTAATGGAAGTTCTATTTTAGTATTTAAATATAGCAATGGAAGTTCTATTTTAGTATTTGAATATAGCAATGGAAGTTCTATTTTAGTATTTGAATATATCAATGGAAGTTCTATTTTAGTATTTGAATATAGCAATGGAAGTTCTATTTTAGTATTTGAATATAGCAATGGAAGTTCTATTTTAGTATTTGAATATAGCAATGGAAGTTCTATTTTAGTATTTGAATATATCAATGGAAGTTCTATTTTAGTATTTGAATATAGCAATGGAAGTTCTATTTTAGTATTTGAATATATCAATGGAAGTTCTATTTTAGTATTTGAATATAGCAATGGAAGTTCTATTTTAGTATTTAAATATAGCAATGGAAGTTCTATTTTAGTATTTGAATATAGCAATGGAAGTTCTATTTTAGTATTTGAATATAGCAATGGAAGTTCTATTTTAGTATTTAAATATAGCAATGGAAGTTCTATTTTAGTATTTGAATATATCAATGGAAGTTCTATTTTAGTATTTGAATATAGCAATGGAAGTTCTATTTTAGTATTTGAATATAGCAATGGAAGTTCTATTTTAGTATTTGAATATAGCAATGGAAGTTCTATTTTAGTATTTAAATATAGCAATGGAAGTTCTATTTTAGTATTTGAATATATCAATGGAAGTTCTATTTTAGTATTTGAATATAGCAATGGAAGTTCTATTTTAGTATTTGAATATAGCAATGGAAGTTCTATTTTAGTGTGTGCAATACTGTTGACAGTAATGATGTGATACCATGGAGTCAAGTGCAACCTTGAACTCTTGCATGTCAAACAACTCGTATGTGTTCAACCATAAACTCTGGGATGTCAAACTCATATGTGTTCAACTGTAAACTCTGGGATGTCAAACTCATATGTGTTCAACCGTAAGCTCTTGCATGTCAAACTCGTCTGTGTTCAACCTTAAACTCTGGGATGTCAAACTCATATGTGTTCAACCATAAACTCTTGCATGTCAAACTCATATTGTTCAACCTTAAACTCTGGGATGTCAAACTCATATGTGTTCAACCTTAAACTCTGTGATGTCAAACTCATGTGTGTTCAATCTTAAACTCTTGAATGTCAAACTCCTTTGTGTTCAACCTTAAACTCTGGGATGTCAAACTCGTATGTGTTCAACCGTAAACTCTGGGATGTCAAACTTATCTGTGATCTGTTTGAAACAAATGACTATTGATCATACAACTAGTTTCTCATGTTTCTCATGCTGACATATAACCTCTTAAGTTTCTCATGCTGACATATAACCTCTTAAGTTTCTCATGCTGACATATAACCTCTTAAGTTTCTCATGCTGACATATAACCTCTTAAGTTTCTCATGCTGACATATAACCTCTTATTTTTCTCATGCTGACATATAACCTCTTAAGTTTCTCATGCTGACTATACCTTAGTTTCTCATGCTGACATATAACCTCTTATCATGATCTTTACATCAGAATATAATTTAATGTAATGTGATCTATAACCATAGTGACCTATCACTCATTGCACTCATACTACATGGTGCTCATGACTTTCTATGCTACATATAGATCTCTAGTTCTATTACTTGCTTACATAAACAAGATATGTTTACATCAATGTATTGATCTAAAGGAACTCTCTGCACTCTAGTAGTATCTCATGTTACTCTGATGACTCACAGGAGTTCAGTACTTTGACTGAGAAAATAAACTGACTCTTGTTTTTCATATCTCTTGGACAGAATTGCTTTCTCACGTCTTGTACTAAAGCTCTGTCTCTGTAATTCTCATGTACTTACGAAGTTCTTTATCACAGTGTTAAAAAACTTTCTACTTGTAGTTTCTGTATCGTCTTGGTACAAACTTTTTCATCTCTTTGCTTGAAAAACTCTGTCTCTTGTATAGTCATGTGGTACAAATTTCTCATCTCGTTTGTCAAAACTGCTCTTCTCTTGTATCTCTGTTACTTGCAGTTTCTTTACGTTGTGTACAAACTTTTACTGCAGTCTTCCTTGTAAGTCTGTGGTACAAACTTTACTGCAGTCTTCCTTGTATCGTCTTGTACAAACTTACTCAGTCTCTTTTGTTCTCATGTGGTACAAGAAGTTGTTATCATGCAGTTTCGTCTGAAAGTCTTGTCACTTGTATGCTAGTGTTACCTTGTGAAAGTGCTCTCAGTTGTCAAACTCTCTGTCTCTAGTCATTCCATGTTACTTGTAGAAAGTTGCTTTCATCACAGTTTGTCTAAAAAACTCTGTCTCTTGTAAGTTCTCCCACCTCTTCTAATGTCAGTTATGTTCAAGGTTAATTTTCTGTCCTGCTGCATCTTCATCTTGTTCTTGGTCCCAAACATAATGCAATGATAAAATATATGATGATGAGAGAGAATGTAAATATTAGAATCAGTTAAATAGTGGACCTAAGATTTTGTGTTCTGGATGCATAACATATGTCAAATTGTGGGTGTACTATATGTATGTTAAATCATGGGTGTACACATGTTATCTTAAATAATTTATGAGTATATGTTATGTCAAATAATTTGTGTACACATGTTATGTTAAATCTTGTGTACAGTTATGTTAAATAATTTGTTATGTATGTTATGTCAAATAATTTATGTACATGTTATGTTCAAAGGTTAATTTATTGTCACTGTTGTCCAAAAATTGTTACATGCTTGTGTTACTGCCATAAATTAATGCAATAGTTAGTAAAAATTTATGTGACATAGATAATGTAAATAATATGTAACATTCAGTTAAATAATTTATGGACCTTATAATTTTATGTGTCATGTGTATGACATAATTTATATGTCAAATTAGTAGAATATTATGTATATATGTTATGTTAAATCATTTGTGTACACATGTTATGTCAAATAATTTATGTGTACACATGTTATGTCAAATAATTTATGTGTACACATGTTATGTTAAATCGTGGGTGTGTACATAATATGTTATGTTAAATAGTTTATATGTACATGTTATGTCAAATTATAATGTATGTGTACTTGATATGTTAACACGTTATGGCAAACCTAATCTGTTATGTTAGGGATAACCTATAGAAAAGTTGTTAACATGCTGTGCTAGTGGCTACTTGCCATGGAAATTCCTGGGTTCAAGACCAGCTTGGGCTAAAAATTGTTGTGTTCACATAGTAGATAATTACATTATAGGAAACCCTGATCATTCACTTGGGGATCTTCTTCTTCTTCTTTTGATCACCCACTATTACTTCAGGCGTAAAGTCATGACGCCTGGTATTGCGCTTCTGACTGATTTTTGCGTGGGCCTATATTACCCTTTTACAGGTATCCCTCAACCATATGGACAGCCTCGCCGACTTGGGCATCTAAATTACAAGTACCTCTGAAGTCAAAGTAAGGCTTGCCTAAATGGTGATGGACACTGGTTATAAGAAAAGCAAGCCTTCACGCTAAAATCATTAAAGTTGCCATATTAGGTGCTGTGACTACGCCTGAACAATAGCAAGCAAACCAAACATAAAATAAATATGTTACGTTAAATATTTGTGTGTACACGATATAAGTTAAAATTGAGGAATGTGGTGTTAGACCTGTATTAAAAATTTTTGGTAAAATTAATGGCACATGATTTGTGTTGCAATCAACATGATGCCAACTTTACGTCCCAGTGCTGTATACAATATGTTAACCTGTTACATTAAATAGTGGATGTGTTAATAGTTGATATGTACAAGTGAGAGATTCTCCTTATCACTAACATATATGTGAGGTTGTAGAAATAGTTGATATGTACAAGTAATAGATTCTCCTTATCACTAACATATATATATATATATATCTCACGATCCCAGCTAGACCGATGTATCAGACTTCCCCATAAATTCTGCTGATGTCTTTAGGAACTCCCTCCCTCAGCACAGCTTGTTATTCATGTGGAAATCTGATCCATACAGCCTTAGTTAGCATGGGTGTGTTTCGTCACATCTTTAGCGCCATTAGGAGCCATCTGGTGCTCATCTTTCGGCAATGTGTCCAGTTTTAGCCAGCGTTTACTGGGTTTGCTCTCTGTCAACCTTTGGCTGTCCCCAGCTGACCTGCAAGGCAGCAGGTTGCTATTTTCTTTTAGGGTAGCTACCCTTAGATAACCTTCCATCCCGGGTTGTTGAGCATCATCTGCCCAGGTTACATGTCTTTTTGTTTGGACTACTTGGTTTGCCTGCAGTCCAGTTTTGTGTATGGTTTGCTCCGCTACACATATATATATATATAGAGGTTGTCAACTTGGCAGATGAAATATTTTAGATATTTTTAGAGTGTCTGATTTTGCAAGAGAGTGTGTCCATGACTCTGTCTTCAAGATCTGTTTCATTCAGATTGTTGTCCCATGACCTATTTCTCAAAGATATGATTTTAATATTGTGTCCATGACCTATTTCTCAAAGATTTGATTTCAAATGGTGTCCATGATTCTATTTCTCAAAGATTTGATTCAAGATGGTGTCCATGATTTATCTGTCAAAGATCTGAAGTCAAGATTGTGTCCATGATTTATCTGTCAAAGATCTGAAGTCAAGATGGTGTCCATGATTTATCTGTCAAAGATCTGAAGTCAAGATTGTGTCCATGATTTATCTGTCAAAGATCTGAAGTCAAGATGGTGTCCATGATTTATCTGTCAAAGATCTGAAGTCAAGATGGTGTTCATGATTTATCTATATGGTTATTCATTTTGTTCTCAGTTATTGTATTATTGTTTCATGTACATGAACATTGACAAGTTTACTGACAACAAATAAACAGTTATTATTCACCACTTCTAGCATGTTCTTTTATGATCTGTTACATGGGACATTTATTTATGTACAATATAGCTACAGAACATATATATATATATATACTTTCATCGTTTTACAGACTGTCAATTGTCAAGTGTTTTACTGTGACAACTTCTCAATTTAAACTTGTCTATTTTGCCTTTCAGCTCATCCCTAAATATCTTACCAAAAGATTCTGCACTTTTGCCTAATATTGTTTTGAACATAATTCGGTCATCGAGTTATTTTCATTTGTTGGGACTGATAAAAAAGTTTTCATTGAGGCCTTGCAGTCATCCTTATATCTGAGCTGTGCCTTGGAGCATCTTCCTTCTAAAGTTCACAGAACAACACCAGTTGTGTTAAGTGAGCCAAGTTGAAGAGTCAACCATCAGATCTAATGTGGATGAAAACATCGCCATCAGCATCGCCGAAGGCATGGTATAAAAGGACTGCGAAAAGATCCCAAAGAGAGTGGGGCAAGGACACATCACTGTTTGACTCCACACATAACCTTCGAAGCTATCAGATGTACTTCCATCGAACTGTATGCTGACTTTCATACCCTCATATGGACGGTAGATGACCAGGTATGGATGAAGGGTCCTCTCCATTTATGCCTAACATGGGCAACTAATATGGAGAATGTGCCTTGCCCATTTTGCACAAACCCCCTCTCTACTCTACTGTTTAATCCAAAGGAAAGTTCAAACATTTGGAATCAAGCAGGGATTCCGCAGATGGAATGAAATACACACATAACTATCAACTGCCTTAGGGTCCCTTCCTCAGGATTTGTGGTCAAGGTTTACTTCTCAAGCCATCTACATAACCATGCTGACCCACAAGGCAGTAGGAATTTTCCATCAGGGTTTACTCCCCTAGTCTTTAGTGTCCCTGAGGCCCCTCCACAATGCAGTGGGTTTAACAATTGCAGTTTGTATCGTCTACTGTCATATGGTAACAGATGAAACATCTTCTCTGATTGTACCATCTTGACAATGGTTATACTTTGCTTGAAATCCATTACACTTTATGGCCAACCTGTGATATGGAGACGGCACATGATGATGATGAGTGATGATCATAATGCACCCGTTACTGTTGTGTTTTCTTTGAGCATATCTACAGTAGAAGATCTTCTTTTCTGTTTTAACGGTTTATTATATGTTGTTTCTTGTCTTTCATAATTTCTCTCCTAATGTCTCTTGTGCAGTTTCTATATTTGACAATGTTACAGTCTCTCGCTAGTCACGACAGAGATGAAGTGTCTACGCAGAATGCTGGAAGTATCAAGAAGAGACCGGTTTAGAAATGAAGACATCAGGAAAAAGTGGGTACAACATCAATACTGAACTTCATCAAGAAACAACAAATTAAATGATTTGGCCTCATAAGCAGATTACCAACAGACAGTGTGCCAAACGGCAATGTTACTCTGATACAGTGGTACAAAGCAAAAGACCGGCCACGCAAAAGGTGGACCTCAGAGATAACAGAACCGATGAAAGACATTGTTTATGAAGTGCACACAAAAGTCTGTCCTATAAATCTTTTTTACCCTGAAATGTAGGCAAATAGGACTAGAAAAGAAAGAAAGACAAGGTGCATAGAGAGGCTCACTCCATGTGTCTCCTTTTTCGACTGAACGCTTAAACCAAACATGATTAGATAATAGATTGATAAGATAGTCTCTCATCCATCTCCACATTCCTCTTCTATGTTTTAATTTTCCTATTTCTTCTATAATATTTTCTCTGTGCAGTAACTCTGCTCTCTGTGCACTATTAACTCGTGACACTTGCATGTCTACACTCATAATTTATTTGACACTTTCATAGCTAATTAATTCTTCAATTGTAACAATTCGTTGACACCCGTATACAAAATTTGACATTCAAGCAACAAGTTGCAGCGTTTATAGTTAGAACTTAAACAAGAATTCATTGTATGCGTATGAAATGCACATTAAGTGCAATCTGTCAGTAAGGAAATTAACATTAATGTCTTGCACCTGTTGCAGTTAACGGCGAGGTGAGAAACTAGGAGACCCACTTCTCTTGTTATTACCTGACTCCAAGTTATGCTTGTGTAAAACTTGTTAGTATACCATTTAGGAACAATGCACAGACATTGAAAAAATATCAACGATATACGAAAAACTGTTTGTAACTGAATTAGGAAGAACTGGAAGAGAAGAAAACAAATAAATCTGTCCAGAAAGAACTCAAAATCAAATAAAACTGGCTGATATTACAATAAAAATGAGTAAATTGAAGTATTTTGGACATATAAAGAGACAAGAAGGGTTGGAGAAGACCATCATGAAAGGAAGAATCTCGGCAAAGAGGAAAAGATGAAGACCATGAAGAAGATAGGTTCAGGATGTAACTGGTGGTCACACATATCTTTGTTACTTGCCAGTTTATATTTGAAACCATCAAAACAAGCTTCTGATCAGAAACAGGAAAAGATGAAGACAACAAGAAGAAGACAAAACCTGGTCAGCAATACTTGCTTTAAGTATAATTTTAAAACACATGTCACAATACATACACACCAAACTCAAACAGACAGCACAGAAAAATACATAAATGATAAAACACACACACAACATGCTCTCAATAAGAATCAAAAAGTTCAGATACAGAACATACATACATACATAAACACACATACCACATAGTCAACAATACATATATATTCCTCTCGTTCCGTTATACTTTACATATTGCCTGCAAGAAATTTCTCCGTACCGCTCTATCTTTGCAACTCGCTCAATCTCTTCCATGGAATTGAGTCCGATATTTCTTTCCCCTCTCAGCAAAGTTTAGGTTTTCCTTAGGTCATCCTCTCTTTCTTGAACTCTTTGCCTCCCACCTCAATGGCTGCTTTGATATTCTTTGATCATTTCTTCTCAAGGTGTGTCCAACATATCTCCATCTTCTCCTTCTTATAACAGTTGTCATTAGCGGTTGACCAGATATTTCTCTAATTTCATACTTCTCCTGACCTCAACACCTTTTATGTTCATTATTTTTCAGACATCTATTTTCAAATGCATTCAACTTGCTTTCTATATCTTTATCTTTTTTCAATCTCGCTGGCATATGTTAGGACTGATAAAATATTTAAATTGAAAATTCTTAATTTAATTTTAAAGCTATATAACTTGCAGTTCCATATTTTATTTAGACTTTTAAAAGCTGATGTTGCTTTGACAATTCGTAGCATAATTTCTTTCTTAACATTTCCAATGCAATCAAAATTGCTACCTAAATTGGTGAACTGCTCTGTTATTTTTATTCAATTCAAAAGGAAAAAATAACAGAGCAGTTGACCTATATTCAAGAATACTTCAGATCAAATGCATACATACACAACATAATCAGAAGAAAATGTATAATAATCTAGTTGATGCTAGAAAATGTGGAACGCAAAACAAGAATTCTTACATCCCAACTGATATAACAAGATAGTTGAAAGAATATCTAATAAGCTTGAAACAAAACAAAATTCTTACATCCCAACTGATATAACAAGATAGTTGAAAGAATATCTAATAAGCTTGAAGCAAAACAAGAAGTCTTACATCCCAACTGATATAACAAGATAGTTGAAAGAATATCTAATAAGCTTGAAGCAAAACAAGAATTCTTACATCCCAACTGATATAACAAGATAGTTGAAAGAATATCTAATAAGCTTGAAGCAAAACAAGAAGTCTTACATCCCAACTGATATAACAAGATAGTTGAAAGAATATCTAATAAGCTTGAACAAAACAAAATCTTACATCCCAACTGATATAACAAGATAGTTGAAAGAATATCTAATAAGCTTGAAGCAAAACAAGAAGTCTTACATCCCAACTGATATAACAAGATAGTTGAAAGAATATCTAATAAGCTTGAAGCAAAACAAGAATTCTTACATCCCAACTGATATAACAAGATAGTTGAAAGAATATCTAATAAGCTTGAAGCAAAACAAGAATTCTTACATCCCAACTGATATAACAAGATAGTTGAAAGAATATCTAATAAGCTTGAAGCAAAACACAAATTCTTACATCCCAACTGATATAACAAGATAGTTGAAAGAATATCAAATAAGCTGAATACCAGAATAGCAAAGATATGCAGACAGAATTGATCATAAATTTCTTTTGGACTTACACACCTTCGTGCCAGGATCAGTAATTGTACACAAGATCAAATACAAAATAATGGTCCAAGTTGCCAGTTAGAACTTGCTGTAGCCAAAAAAAAAATGATGGTGAAACCATCTGACACCACCAAATTAATGTGGTTAATGACATCACAGAACTTAGCATCATGTGTTTCACGTGATCTGAAATTAACACACACGCTGGGTGAATGTTTGGAATTAAAATTGCTAGCTCATTTGTGTATGTATGTGCATTTAAAATAATGAATTTGGTTGTATATAATAAAAGTATTTCAGAGAAAAAGCAAGACATTAAAACTACAACTCTGTTGAACTACCAACAAAATTCAGTTTAAAAAACCTAGATGAAGAGTGAACACCCCCCTTCCCCATCCACCCACACACATCTATGAACAGTTGCTCCACTCACATCTACAAACTCTTGCACACAAACATATACACACGTAAATTACAAACATAAATCATATACCAACAGAAAGGTATAAAAAAAGGAATAGAAGAAACATAGTGAAAATATGACCGTAGATATGAAATAATCGAATGAAACAAGAATTCGTTAATAAAAAAATTCACCACACATGAAGGAAAGCGTATATGTGTGTGTGTGTGTGAGTGTATGTGGTGTTTTAAACAATGCTTCAGACCAGCAGTTTGTTTGATAGCCAAACCGCTAGAACAGGGAGTTTTCCAACTCTTTAGGTCAAATACCTCTAAATAATTTTACACAACTCTCCTGTATTAATAATAAGATTCACAATTAAAGATAATTTGTTATATTTGTATGTGTTTTAATACCATCTTTTTTATGTGGGTCATGCTAAAACGTTATAAAATTGAATGTGTATCATTACTTTTGGAAAGAATATAAAAAATGGTAATTGCTAATTAAAAACAAGTTAATTTGGTAAAATGATAAATGAAATAAAACATGTCTTTGTCTATTATCTTTGTAATTTATTCATTCATTGGAAAGTGGAGCCTGAATTTTCCTTGACAACTCAAATATTAATACAAATGTGAACTTGTGGAATGTGTATGAAGTATACAGCCTAGATAACTGATTCACTGACCTCAATAAAGACTTGGATGATATGTTTGTTTTTCCAGGCAAAAGTTTAGAAATAACTGATGAGGTGTATTTCCATTTATAAGCTAATTAGGAAATAAATAATTGTAGACCAACATAACAACCTTCCATAGAGCAAGACATACCTTCTGCCACCATCCAGTCAATATTATTTTCTTGTATCAAACAATCAAGTATGCTTATTTATGGATTGATTTGATAAGATCATCATCATTGCACTTCGGTGAGTAACCATATGTGCTTGGATCTCTTTCTTACACAGGAAGATCTCAGCGGCTGTGCACCAACTCCATACCACCGGCAAAGATCCCCAATATAATTTAGAAGATGGTAAAAATATTTTGTAGGAATTTTATTTTTTAATCTGCCGAATAAATTTTGCTCTGGCAGTGGCTTTCTAGCCTGTTCTTCTCGATTATGAACTGCCAAGTGTTCTATTACATGGTCAACTTGAACACGGGATAAGTATGTTTATGAAAAGATCTTTGTGAATGTTTAGTATCATTTTACTTTCATTTCATTTAACTTCTTTTAAATTAGCAGAAAATACCCAAACTACCGTAAAATCTTGACAGAAAATACTATCGTGAAATCTTGGCAGAAAATACTTAAACTATCTGAAATCTTGCAGAAAATACTAAACTACGTGAAATCTTGGCAGAAAATATTTAAACTATCGTGAAATCTTGGCAGAAAATACTTGAAACTATCATGAAATTTTGGAGAAAATACTTAAACTATCATGAAATCTTGGCAGAAAATCTAAACTATCGTCAAATCTTGGCAGAAAATACTTAAACTATCGTGAAATCTTGGCAGTAAATACTTAAACTATCGTGAAATCTTGGCAGTAAATACTTAAACTATCATGAAATCTTGGCAGAAAATTAACTATCATGAAATCTTGGCAGAAAATACTTAAACTATCGTGAAATCTTGGCAGAAATCTTAAACTATCATGAAATCTTGGCAGTAAATACTTAAACTATCGTGAAATCTTGGCAGAAAATACTTAAACTATCGTGAAATCTTGGCAGTAAATACTTAAACTATCATGAAATCTTGGCAGTAAATACTTAAACTATCGTGAAATCTTGGCAGAAAATACTTAAACTATCGTGAATCTTGGAGTAAATACTTAAACTATCGTAACTTGGCAGAAAATACTTAAACTATCATGAAATCTTTCCAAAACGAAGTTTGTTTGTGCTAGGATGACTACTTTTAGAAATTACTCTGAAACAGACGACAACACAATGTTGAAGTTCTTTAATTTGATACAATCGGGCATGTAAACGTGAAGCTAAAGTAGCTGTTGTCATACTTCCTACATATTTATTACTTTTCTTCTGTTGAACAACACACTGTGTTTGATGTAACAAGCTTCCCCACCCTTTCTTTTACATATATTCAAAAACTTTTCCATCACAGTAGTAAACAGCAGAGACTAGATGACATTAACAGCTGAAAATTTAAGATGACAGTAAACAGCAGTAGAGAACTTAAGATGACAGTAAACAGCAGTAGAGAACTTAAGATGACAGTAAACAGCAGTAGAGAACTTAAGATGACAGAACAGCGTAACAATGACATAAACAGCAGTAGAGAACTTAAGATGACAGTAAACAGCAGTAGAGACTTAAGATGCACAGTAAACAGCAGAACTGAAACCAAACATACATAAGATTGAACATGGAATTTAAATATGCTAAATAAACATCATAGCAAACATGTCGATGAGTAATCGATTACCAACTTGAAGACTATTAGGTTACAATTTTAAAAATCCATAATTTCGTTAGGGGCACAAGAAACCCGTTGTCTTATTCACATCTGATTAAATTTAGTCGACGCCTCTGATCAAATCCCGAGGTGACACAGGGAGCTGGGTTTGAAAATCCCTGCTCAAACGCATTCACTCGTCGCGCAGTTGTATCCACTCATTCATCTATTGTATTTACTGACAATCAAGGCATTTGTTTGTAGTCAGTCTGATCCCGAGTAGTTTGTATCTTCCTCTTGATGACATAAGCAATAACAATGATGACAACAACAGCTGAGAGGCAGCATGCCACGATCAGGGGAACTAGGATCTCATCGTTGTCTGCAGCTTCGACATTTTCTGGACACACTTTGACATCTGAAACACAAGAAATAATTACTACAGGAAAAACAAATGAAATAATTAACAATATTTCGGACACATACAGAGACATGACACATTGATCAAAACTTGATTAGAGAGGGTAGTTGTAGGAAGGTGGGCAATAGGAAGACTGTGACACTTAAAGAGATATGACATATTGATCAAAACTTGATTAGAGAGGGTAGTTGTAGGGCGGTGAGCAATAGGAAGACTGGGACACATACAGAGATATGACATATGATCAAAATTTGATTAGAGAGGGTAGTTGTAGGAAGGTGGGCAATAGGAAGACTGGGACACTTAAAGAGATATGACATATTGATCAAAACTTGATTAGAGAGGGTAGTTGTAGGAAGGTGAGCAATAGGAAGACTGGGGCACATACAGAGATATGACATATTGATCAAAACTTGATTAGAGAGGGTAGTTGTAGGACGGTGGGCAATAGGAAGACTGTGAACAGTGGAGGACATATCAAGACATGAGCAAATTGTTTCATGCAGAGTACAATATCAAGCCAAGAGACAGGGTGTTGAAATTAATTGCAGTCAACCTTCGATGCGCAGATCAAATAAAGTGGACCTCAGAGATAATAGAGGCGATGAAAAACATTATTTATGAAGTGCACAAAAGCTTGTTCTAGAAACTCTTCTATCCTGACGATGTGAGACAAAGAGGATTAGAGAAAGAAGAAGAGTGGGATTTCTATTGATACATTATTATTTTATTATGTGTTATTTTATTATGTGTTATTTTATTATGTGTTATTTTATTATGTGTTATTTTATTATGTGTTATTTTATTATGTGTTATTTTATTATGTGTTATTTTATTATGTGTTATTTTATTATGTGTTATTTTATTATGTGTTATTTTATTATGTGTTATTTTATTATGTGTTATTTTATTATGTGTTATTTTATTATGTGTTATTTTATTATGTGTAATATGACTATCTGGTCATTGCAGGATATATTTTGTCTAAGATTTCTATTGATACATTGTTATTTTATTATGGTTATATGACTATCTGGACACACAGGATATATTTTGTCTAAGATTTCTATTGATACATTATTATTTTATTATGTGTTATATGACTATCTGGTCATCACAGGATATACTTTGTCTAAGATTTCTATTGATACATTATTATTTTATTATGTGTTATATGTCTATCTGGTCATCACAGGATATACTTTGTCTAAGATTTCTATTGATACATTGTTATTTTATTATGTGTTAATATGACTATCTGGTCATCACAGGATATATTTTGTCACGGATTTCTATCGATACATTGTTATTTTATTATGTGTTATATGACTATCTGGTAATCGCAGGATCTACGAGATCTCGTATTTTGTCTAAAGCCTGCCTGTTCATCTCTTAGTTTTATGCTGTTTGCATCTTTCGATCTCTTCAGAATGATCCTATTTAGCATTTTCCCCGGAACTCGTAACAATGTTCTGCGATGTAATTTGTGCATTAGTTTCGTAGTGTTGTTTATATTGGATTTAGCAACTTCTGTTGGGAGATCATCTGGACCGATCACTTTCCCATCTTCCATAATAATATGTCACGTATTGCAACCATTTACGACAATAAACGTAGAATGAGTAACGAACGAAGTGCGTCCATGACCCGTCAGACGTGTAACAGAAATAGCATATCAGAACCAGGTTACCATATACCGCAGTTGTGTGCTATTTACTTTACTATACAGAATCAGAATGCTGGAGAATAACAAAACAAGATATGTCTCTCCATGTTTCATACTACCATTTTACGAAAGATCTTACATGTATTCTGATCAACTGCTATCATTAACCAAGAATTGTTTACACAGTGTCAGCAATAGGATATATTAACCAAGAATTGTTTACACAGTGTCAGCAATAGGATATATTAACCAAGAACTGTTTACATAGTGTCAGCAAGAGAATATATTAACCAAGAACTGTTTACACAGTGTCAGCAATAGGATATATTAACCAAGAATTGTTTACATAGTGTCAGCAAGAGAATATATTAACCAAGAACTGTTTACACAGTGTCAGCAATAGGATATATTAACCAAGAATTGTTTACACAGTGTCAGCAATAGGATATATTAACCAAGAACTGTTTACATAGTGTCAGCAAGAGAATATATTAACCAAGAACTGTTTACACAGTGTCAGCAATAGGATATATTAACCAAGAACTGTTTACACAGTGTCAGCAATAGGGTATATTAACCAAGAACTGTTTACACAGTGTCAGCAAGAGAATATATTAACCAAGAACTATTTACACAGTGTCAGCAATACGATATATTAACCAAGAATTGTTTACACAGTGTCAGCAATAGAATATATTAACCAAGAACTGTTTACACAGTGTCAGCAAGAGGATATATTAACCAAGAACTGTTTACACAGTGTCAGCAAGAGAATATATTAACCAAGAACTATTTACACAATGTCAGCAATAGGATATATTAACCAAGAATTGTTTACACAGTGTCAGCAAGAGAATATATTAACCAAGAACTGTTTACACAGTGTCAGCAATAGGATATATTAACCAAGAACTGTTTACACAGTGTCAGCAAGAGGATATATTAACCAAGAACTGTTTACATAGTGTCAGCAAGAGAATATATTAACCAAGAACTGTTTACACAGTGTCAGCAAGAGGATATATTAACCAAGAACTGTTTACATAGTGTCAGCAAGAGGATATATTAACCAAGAACTGTTTACACAGTGTCAGCAAGAGGATATGTTAACCAAGAACTATTTACACAGTGTCAGCAAGAGGATATGATCAACAGTATCCAATAGAGACGCCGGAGAAGAATCGGACATGTGATACGCATGGAGACTAACTTTTTTCCTGAAAACGTCATCTAAATATACACCAGAGGGTAAACGACAACGGTGAATAATTAAAAGAGGAGAACAGTAGAACAATAACTGAATGAAATGAATCACATCTGAAATGAACACAGAGAACGGCCAAGAACAGAACAGAATGGCGTGAATTTGTTACTGCGCCAAGAACGCCACAGGCTAGAGAGAGAGAGAGATAGAGAGAGATATATATAGCGAGAGAGATAGAGAGATAGAGAGAGAGAGGAGATTGAAACAATAATGAGAAAAACGTTTTTCTCTGTGAGAACAACTCTAAAGGACACAAGAAGATGACTGTACAGTTTCAGTTTCAGTTTGGAATATCTTCATTGCACTCCCGACATGTCCATAGGTGCTCCGATCTCCTTCGCAATATCTCCAACAGCGTCCAGCGACTGACCGTACCAGTTCTATTTTGAATGATGAGCCTACTCGTATACCTGTTGTCCGTTCTTTTCTTGCCACACCAATCTTCAAACCCAGTTCTCGCAATCTAGTAGTTGACGTGGATTAGTTTAGATGAAGGTCTTCTCTGCGGCCACGCTCTATGGGGGCGTTCACGATGTCAGCTCTGTCCATTGGCTGGCCCTCTGATATAGCGGCAGAGCCAGCCAGTCTGTCTGCTCTTTCATTGCAAAACGACACCCATGTGCCCCGGAACAAAGACAAGTGTTATTCTGCAAATTGTTGACGCCTGCAGTGATTCAGTCCATTGCCTGCTCACCGAATCGGCCTCCACCTTTCGGATCATACTCAATGAGTCACTCAGAATGCACGCATGAGTGTAGTTTGTGACTCTAGCCAGAGTAGTGCATTTGTCACCGCCAGTACCTCCATTGTCATACTGCTTGTTGTCATACTAAATGCACCACTGGCTTCCTTGACCATTCTGCCACATGAACTTGCAGAGAAGGCCCATGCAGATTTTCCGTGACGAACTACCGATCCATCCGTGTAAATCACAACGTCGTCTGCATTGTAGTTTTCATCGATGATGGCTTTGACGTCTGCATTCAACGCCACGGGATTTCCCTCTCTGTAACCTTCGTCAAATTTAATGATGGTTGAAAAAGTGTTCCAGTATATTGGAGGCATCGGTATCCATTCTTCCCCATAGTGTACAGTCATATTCTAGCACGGCAGCGGCACGGCAGCACATGTGACCCATGCTATAGGAACTGACAGCATGGCTGTTGATCCTTTATCCTTCCGGAAAGCAGACTTTTTTTTTTTTTGCCTTAGCAATCCGAAGATGATTTGTAATGCGGGCTCAGTGACCGATGTTACCGCTTCAAATGGAACGGTCGAAGCAAGGTCTCACAGAAAGCTTTAAGGGTTTTAACAAACTTACATTTATTATTTGAAGCGTTCTTTTCTGTCTCTCAACTGTTCACTACCTTCTGCCGGGGACTTACTATGTCCTGCGACTGTGCGGGCATATGAATAACATGGTGGATGTGTGTGATGATGATATATATATATATATATATATATATATATATATATTATATATATATATATATATATATATACATGTATGTGTGTCTAAAATGGTATAAAGAGGAAGGATTGATTTAATACCTACTGGGTTTCCATATGGCTCCGCCTCTCTTGCCAGAAATAGTAAGCCATCTGCAGAGAATGTCGCACAAGCACACACTCTGCAGCTCTAGCAACAATCATAGGGATCTAGTAACAAAATTGCACATGTAGTAAATTCTCTCCGGATTCGGACATTTCCGTACTATGTCGAAGACTTTCTTCATGTCTACTCACACACACTAAGAGTGTACGCTTATGTTTCCGAAAAGCATCTCCTATGTCATAGACAATATAGCTAAACTGACAAAAGAAAAACGACATAATTTTAAATTTCAAATAACAATATAAAAACAATCAACTTACCAGGTGGATATTCTGATGATGTTACTCCGAATGCTGCTATTTTGACTTCATGAAAATTGACTGTAACTCCCCGTTCGTTGGGGCCAACAGACACTTTCATATTTTGATCACATACATGGGTGTATCCAACGGGGGTAGTGAACAGTGCCAGATTATCTCGCTGTATTGTCACTACATCAGCTGAAGAAATGATGAATCTTACATGTATAATAGTCATGCGAAAGTATCAAGATAGCATGATGGCAACATCCCAACTTCGTCCTACTTTTCAACATAACAGCAGTACAGCAAGCCAGGTAAGATATTCTACTACGTCGGGCAGAGTAAATCTTGGTTTATGACCGCCAAACATGGACAACAATTAAGCAATCAAGGAGATCATAGAAATTAATAACAGTAATGAGTTAAGATATGACAAAAGATAGTTTTATCAACGGAGAAAAAGTAGAAAATGTGAACAGTTTTGAATATCTTGGTTCACTGCTAACAACAGATGGAAATGAGATGAAGGAAATTAAAAGAAGAACAAACATGGCTTTACAAAAAATTAAACATTTCAAAACAGTATGGAACGGAACTGATAAGAAAACAAAGATCAGAATACTAAGAGCATGCATATTCCCAGTGGCAACGTATGGGTGTGAAGCATGGACATTTAATAAAGCAGTGGAAAAACATATATGTGCTTTTGAATATAAGTGTTACAGAAGAGTTCTTCGTATATCTTGGACAGAGAAGAGAAGAAATAGATATATTCAGAAAGAACTCAAAATCAAAGAAAACTGTCTGATGCTACAAATAAGAAAGAGAAAATTGAGATATTTTGACATATAAAAAGACATGAAGGGCTGGAGACGACCATCATGGAAGGAGGCATACCGGCAAAGAGTAGAAAAGGAAGACCACGGAGAAGATAGATTAAGGAAGTAACTGATGATTTGAACATGACGGCTGCAGAGGCAGGACATCTGGTCTATGAGAGAGAGAGAAAGTCCGGAGGACTGTTGGGTGGCAAAGTTCTGCTCAGGACAAGCTATTTGATGATGATGTAGTGTACTGTGACAGAAGTGAAATTCTTCACTTCTGTTGTAATTTTTGCTTGATAAAGGCAATTTGGTCGAAACGTTTCAGTGTATTGTCATTGTTTTTGTGTTTTGTAAATCTCTAGTACTTTGTTATTGTTAAAAATGTTTTTACGTGTTTCGCTCAACTCAACTCAGTTGACAACTAACTCAACTGTACCGACTGTACGAAAGCAAATAGCTGCAGACAAAGTCAATTAACGCAAGGACAATTCCTAAAACTAATCTTATTCTGTGATGGTTTGTTATTTATTATTATTATTTTATATAATTGTATACTATTTTTATTAACATTGGGATTCAATCGATAATTAAACGGACTATTTAATCTAGTCCTCGTTTATCCCCGAAGTAGTTTGGCGCTAAGAATGAATATATCTTCCGGGAGAATGAAAATGATATTGTTTTGGCAATTATCAATGCAATAGCGATCAAAGGTCAGAGGTCGCAATGTTACATCTTAGGCAATATTTTAAATGGCCCCAGAAATAATACGCGGCACAATGGGTGAATCATTAGATGGAAAATGATGAGTTTCAGTCTATATAATATTTTTAACTGAGGATATGATATATATGATTGTTATATTATTCTTATATAATATTTATATTTTAGTGCTATATATTCAACGTTCATAGCTAATAAATGTCAAGTTAAAAGTAACAATTACGAAAAATAATTTTAAAATAATAAGTACACTTTAAATATTTTTGGTTGGTGATGGTTCTTACTGGCCCTTAATGACCAGAGGCGTATATTAATTAGGGAGAAAAGATGCTGAATTTCAGAATCGTGTGATATTTAGTGTTATATATCAACTTTCAAAGCTAATCAGTTTTCCGTTGAAAGTAATAAATTATGAGAATAAAATCATGTCTAAAATAATAAGTACACTTCTTCTTCTTTGCGTTCATTCTTTACGACCAATTTAATCACTCTTTGTGATATGTTTGATCTTTGTCAAGAACGTGTATACGTTGCACATTGGTTTGAGGCCCTAAACGCAAGACTTCTACACGCTTAGGACACATGCATCCGATTTCAGCCAAACCTCCTTAGTCGCCTCTTACACATGCGTGACAGGTAAATGGTTCTATTCTTTATACCCAAATTTGGGCCCGTAACCACTCGGGCGAATAAGCACGTTACTGAATCTTTTAGGGACCGGCCCACTGGCCCTTAATGACGAGCAGCCCCTGGATGGCATGTTGCCCAGCCATAGATAAAGAATAAGATAGGATATCATAAATGATATAGGAAACAGAAAGTAAGATACAATATAAGAAAGAAGATAAGGAGGCATCTGATAAGACAGAAGATGCGATATAAAGTCAGGCAGAAGAAAAGTGAGACATATGGGATACAATCAAACAGAAGACAAAGAAAGAATGTATGATATCAAACAGAACAAAAAGAAGGAACGTAAGACATAAGATAAAAGATGAGGTTAGACAGAAGATAAAGAAAGAATGAATGATATCAAACAGAACAAAAAGAAGGAAAGTAAGACATAAGATAAAAGATGTGGTTAGACAGAAGATAAAGAAAGAATGTATGATATCAAACAGAACAAAAAGAAAGAACGTAAGACATAAGATAAAAGATGAGGTTAGACAGAAGATAAAGAAAGAATGTATGATATCAAACAGAACAAAAAGAAGGAACGTAAGACATAAGATAAAAGATGAGGTTAGACAGAAGATAAAGAAAGAATGTATGATATCAAACAGAACAAAAAGAAAGAACGTAAGACATAAGATAAAAGATGAGGTTAGACAGAAGATAAAGAAAGAATGTATGATATCAAACAGAAAAAAAAGAAGGAACGTAAGACATAAGATAAAAGATGAGGTTAGACAGAAGATAAAGAAAGAATGTATGATATCAAACAGAACAAAAAGAAGGAACGTAAGACATAAGATAAAAGATGAGGTTAGACAGAAGATAAGAAAGAATGTATGATATCAAACAGAACAAAAAGAAGGAACGTAAGACATAAGATAAAAGATGTGGTTAGACAGAAGATAAAGAAAGAATGTATGATATCAAACAGATCAAAAAGAAGGAACGTAAGACATAAGATAAAAGATGAGGTTAGACAGAAGATAAAGAAAGAATGAATGATATCAAACAGAACAAAAAGAAGGAACGTAAGACATAAGATAAAAGATGAGGTTAGACAGAAGATAAAGAAAAGAATGTATGATATCAAACAGAACAAAAAGAAGGAACGTAAGACATAAGATAAAAGATGAGGTTAGACAGAAGATAAAGAAAGAATGTATGATATCAAACAGAACAAAAAGAAGGAACGTAAGACATAAGATAAAAGATGTGGTTAGACAGAAGATAAAGAAAAGAATGTATGATATCAAACAGAACAAAAAGAAGGAACGTAAGACATAAGATAAAAGATGAGGTTAGACAGAAGATAAAGAAAAGAATGTATGATATCAAACAGAACAAAAAGAAGGAACGTAAGACATAAGATAAAAGATGAGGTTAGACAGAAGATAAAGAAAAGAATGTATGATATCAAACAGAACAAAAAGAAGGAACGTAAGACATAAGATAAAAGATGAGGTTAGACAGAAGATAAAGAAAAGAATGTATGATATCAAACAGAACAAAAAGAAGGAACGTAAGACATAAGATAAAAGATGAGGTTAGACAGAAGATAAAGAAAAGAATGTATGATATCAAACAGAACAAAAAGAAGGAACGTAAGACATAAGATAAAAGATGTGGTTAGACAGAAGATAAAGAAAGAATGTATGATATCAAACAGATCAAAAAGAAGGAACGTAAGACATAAGATAAAAGATGAGGTTAGACAGAAGATAAAGAAAGAATGAATGATATCAAACAGAACAAAAAGAAGGAACGTAAGACATAAGATAAAAGATGAGGTTAGACAGAAGATAAAGAAAAGAATGTATGATATCAAACAGAACAAAAAGAAGGAACGTAAGACATAAGATAAAAGATGCGGTTAGACAGAAGATAAAGAAAGAATGTATGATATCAAACAGAACAAAAAGAAGGAACGTAAGACATAAGATAAAAGATGAGGTTAGACAGAAGATAAAGAAAGAATGTATGATATCAAACAGAACAAAAAGAAGGAAAGTAAGACATAAGATAAAAGATGAGGTTAGACAGAAGATAAAGAAAGAATGTATGATATCAAACAGAACAAAAAGAAAGAACGTAAGACATAAGATAAAAGATGAGGTTAGACAGAAGATAAAGAAAGAATGTATGATATCAAACAGAACAAAAAGAAGGAACGTAAGACATAAGATAAAAGATGAGGTTAGACAGAAGATAAAGAAAGAATGTATGATATCAAACAGAACAAAAAGAAGGAACGTAAGACATAAGATAAAAGATGAGGTTAGACAGAAGATAAAGAAAGAATGTATGATATCAAACAGAACAAAAAGAAGGAAAGTAAGACATAAGATAAAAGATGAGGTTAGACAGAAGATAAAGAAAAGAATGTATGATATCAAACAGAACAAAAAGAAGGAACGTAAGACATAAGATAAAAGATGAGGTTAGACAGAAGATAAAGAAAGAATGTATGATATCAAACAGAACAAAAAGAAGGAACGTAAGACATAAGATAAAAGATGAGGTTAGACAGAAGATAAAGAAAAGAATGTATGATATCAAACAGAACAAAAAGAAGGAAAGTAAGACATAAGATAAAAGATGAGGTTAGACAGAAGATAAAGAAAGAATGAATGATATCAAACAGAACAAAAAGAAAGAACGTAAGACATAAGATAAAAGATGAGGTTAGACAGAAGATAAAGAAAGAATGTATCATATCAAACAGAACAAAAAGAAGGAACGTAAGACATAAGATAAAAGATGAGGTTAGACAGAAGATAAAGAAAAGAATGTATGATATCAAACAGAACAAAAAGAAGGAACGTAAGACATAAGATAAAAGATGAGGTTAGACAGAAGATAAAGAAAGAATGTATGATATCAAACAGAACAAAAAGAAAGAACGTAAGACATAAGATAAAAGATGCGGTTAGACAGAAGATAAAGAAAGAATGAATGATATCAAACAGAACAAAAAGAAAGAAAGTAAGACATAAGATAAAAGATGAGGTTAGACAGAAGATAAAGAAAGAATGTATCATATCAAACAGAACAAAAAGAAGGAACGTAAGACATAAGATAAAAGATGAGGTTAGACAGAAGATAAAGAAAAGAATGTATGATATCAAACAGAACAAAAAGAAGGAACGTAAGACATAAGATAAAAGATGCGGTTAGACAGAAGATAAAGAAAGAATGTATGATATCAAATAGAACAAAAAGAAAGAACGTAAGACATAAGATAAAAGATGTGGTTAGACAGAAGATAAAGAAAGAATGTATGATATCAAACAGATAAAAAAGAAGGAACGTAAGACATAAGATAAAAGATGAGGTTAGACAGAAGATAAAGAAAGAATGAATGATATCAAACAGAACAAAAAGAAGGAACGTAAGACATAAGATAAAAGATGAGGTTAGACAGAAGATAAAGAAAAGAATGTATGATATCAAACAGAACAAAAAGAAGGAACGTAAGACATAAGATAAAAGATGTGGTTAGACAGAAGATAAAGAAAGAATGTATGATATCAAACAGAACAAAAAGAAAGAACGTAAGACATAAGATAAAAGATGAGGTTAGACAGAAGATAAGAAAGAATGTATGATATCAAATAGAACAAAAAGAAAGAACGTAAGACATAAGATAAAAGATGTGGTTAGACAGAAGATAAAGAAAGAATGTATGATATCAAACAGAACAAAAAGAAGGAACGTAAGACATAAGATAAAAGATGTGGTTAGACAGAAGATAAAGAAAGAATGTATGATATCAAACAGAATAAAAAGAAGGAACGTTTAGTTTAGTTTAGTGTAGTCGTCGGATCACCATCACTGCACGTCGAACAAATTAGTCCATAAGTGCTCTCCGATCTCTCCCTCAGTATGTCCATCAGCGTGTGGCGACTAACGACACCGGTTCTTTGTTGGTTTACAATTCTTCTTTGTCTGCCAGCATAGCGTTCTTGTCGAGCTACACCACACTTGACTTTGAGTTCTTGCAGTCTGGTTAGTGTTGTAGATTCACCGCCATTACGTGAATCATGTACACGTCCTCTCTCCCTTAAGGAATTTATAATATCAGCCTGGTCCACTGCTCGCCCGCTTTGTACAGCAGCCATACCTGCAGAGCCTATCCCAAGCTCATTCCCCTTACACCTGCATGCCCTGGCACAAAAATAAACTGATCTTTGTCAGCTTAGACCTCCCCAGCGACTACATCCAATGTCTCCTAGCCCATCCTGTTTCACTCTTCCTGAGCATACTCACTGAGTCACTTAGAAAACATGCATGGATAAAAGTCTATGATTTTAGCCAAATCATCGCTTTGGTAACCGCCATGATTTCCATAGTGAGACTGCTCGTACTCATGGCAAAACCACCACTGTCTTCCTTCACAACATCTCCTCCGACCTGAGCAGTGAAAGCCCACTAGCTCCACACTGTCGAATCACCGAACCATCCGTATAAATGATTACATCATGCTCAGATGCGTTCTCAGAAATTAATGCCCGAACTTCTGCCTCCACGACAAGTGGGACGTGTTGCCTGCATTCTTTATCAAGTTTAATGCATACAGAAAAAGATGTATCGATTCCTGTTGGCACTGATATCCATTCTTCACCGGGATCAATGTCTTCAAGTGTGCACACCTGTTCAATACAGATCATACAGGTCTGACCCACCCAAGACTCACCGATCAAAGAAGGAACGTAAGACGTAAGATAAAAGATGCGGTTAGACAGAAGATAAGAAAGAAAATAGGAATAAATATCAAAATGAAGTCGCATGACTGATAACAATAGCAACCTACTTTCTGAGGTTCCAGGGAAGACATGGTGGTTGGACAAATCGTAACTGACGGACAAGTCTGTCAAAGACCACGTGGCGTTTTCTGTTTCCGTTTTCTGGCCCTGTTCATGTATTTAGTGGATTGAGTTACACCCTCATATGGCTATATATACATTTGTGTATGTACGTGTGTTGAAGTTTCTGTGTGTCTGTCTGTGGTGTATATAGATATGTGTATGTACGTGCGTCGAAGTTTCTGTGTCTGTCTGTGGTGTATATACATATGTGTATGTACGTGTGTTGAAGTTTCTGTGTGTCTGTCTGTGGTGTATATACATATATGTATACAGGTCAACAACATGATATCCAAAGCCAGTGCTGCGTTCGGAAGGCTACGTGTCACTGTATGGGAGCAGAAGGGGATAAGCGTAGCCACAAAGCTGAAAGTTTACCAGGCCATAGTGCTAACCAGGCTGCTGTATGCAAGCAAGACATGGACAGTGTATAGCAGACAAGCAAGAAAACTAAACCACTTCCACACAAGCTGTCTACGCAGAATACTAAAAATAAACTGGCAGGACCTAATTCCAGATAGCGAAGTCCTCACAAGAGCAAAGATCCCAAGCGTCAACACCCTGTTGCAGAAGGCCCAAGTGAAATGGGCCGGTCACGTTGCTCGAATGCCTGATAAACGCATCCCAAAACAGTTGATGGATGGCGAACTTGAAGGGGGCAGACGTTCTGCTGGTGGATAGAAAAAAACGTTTTATGGGCATTCTTAAAGTGTCTCTGAAACACCGGCGAAAAGGCTACTAGAAGTTTGAGTTTATAATGGCTCTCAGGGAGAACAAGCCTCAATAGGATAGAAGAGAAACACTGGAAAGTAAAGGCCGTCATTTGACCACATCCCTTATCGTATGTCTAGCAATCGTATTCCCAAAAATACATTACAGTATGAATATGGATCCTTTATTATTATAATTCTAAATAGTGTAACAGCTTGAAGAATTTACTGTCATTTCTCAAACATATGCCGTCTACGAATAATAAAACTATTAATAGGAAACTAAACAGATATGACTCAAAAATAACTTGATATATAATTAGCATATTCATCATGGCATGTGAGAAGAATGAACAATACCACAACACGTGTTGTTCTGTGAACTTTCAGAAAGGAAGAGGCACTAAGGTAAACCACTGCTCAGATATACGAATGTATGCAAGGCCTCAATGAAGAACTTTTCTATCGAACCCAACAAAGGAAAAAAATTGGTTGGGAACTGAGTTATGTGGAAAACAACATTACGCAAAGTGTGGAAAACAACATTACGCAAAGTGTGGAAAACAACATTACGCAAAGGTACATGATCTTTTAAAAAGAGACTTATGGATAAGCTCAAAAGCAAAACAGACGAGCGAAAACTCAGAAGTTGTCACAATAAAACACTTGCCAATTGATCGTCTGTAAAGGTAAGAGAGACAAACACAAACTCAGAAGTTGTCACAATAAAACACTTGCCAATTGATCGTCTGTAAAGCTGTAAACTGTCATATATACTTTCATCATTACTATTTCACGCGGGTTCCTAAGGTTCCAGGGTGAACGTTGGTCTAGTTTGACAACTGATCTAAAGGCAAAAGACGAAGACGATTGTCAAGAATAGAGAGGGCAAAGAGTGGCAGTTGCAAGCTTATACTTCCTGTGGAGCAAGAAAAACCTAACTATATGCATGCAAGTATGCATATTTTTAAGATATTACTGTAGCACTGTTTCGTTTTCCAGCATAGACATGACGATATTACTTCTATCTGTACTATATTACCTGACATAGACTAGATCATATAGTGTCTTACCTGTACTATATTACCTGACATAGACTAGATCATATAGTGTCTTACCTGTACTATATTACCTGACATTGACTAGATCATATAATTTCTTACCTGTCATATTACCTGACATAGACTGAATTATATATAAGTGTAAGTAAAACCAAACATTCAACAACTCACATTAATGGTAAATGTAATATTAATGTGAAAAGTTCCATTTCCCCATTCTAGAAAGAGCCTTGTAGTGTTTTGTCCACATATACCTTTTGCCTTGACGTCTTCAGGCAGCTGAATCTCAGCCAGAGCAATGTAAGCCTGTGGACAAACAGATAACCAAGATATTTATTGAAGATATGGAACCAGGTATTCATGGATATGGAATTATCCACTGTATAATTTCTGTATTCTTTATTGTTAAAATATATCTTAGATTCGGGACTATTTTGTTATAATAGATCCTAGCTTCAGGAGCATCTTGTTATAATAGATCTTAGCTTCAGGATCATCTTCTTATAATAGATCTGAGATTATAGAGCATCTTGTTATAATAGATCTTCTCCTCAGGAGCATTTTGTTATAATAGATCTTAGCTTCAGGAGCATTTTGTTATAATAGATCTTCTCCTCAGGAGCATCTTGTTATAATAGATCTTAGCTTTAGGAGCATTTTGTTATAATAGATCTTCTCCTCAGGAGCATTTTGTTATAATAGATCCTAGCTTCAGGAGCATTTTGTTATAATAGATCCTAGCTTCAGGAGCATCTTGTTATAATAGATCCTAGCTTCAGGAGCATCTTGTTATAATAGATCTTCTCCTCAGGAGCATTTTGTTATAATAGATCTTAGCTTCAGGAACATTGTGTTATAATAGATCTTAGCTTCAGGAACATTTTGTTATAATAGATCTTAGCTTCAGGAGCATTTTGTTATAATAGATCTTCTCCTCAGGAGCATTTTGTTATAATAGATCTTAGCTTCAGGAGCATTTTGTTATAATAGATCTTAGCTTCAGGAGCATTTTGTTATAATAGATCGTAGCTTCAGGAGCATTTTGTTATAATAGATCTTAGCTTCAGGAGCATTTTGTTATAATAGATCTTCTCCTCAGGAGCATCTTGTTATAATAGATCTTAGCTTCAGGAACATTTTGTTATAATAAATCTTAGTTTCAGGAGCATCTTCTTATAATAGATCTCCTCAAGAGCATTTTGTTATAATAGATCTTAGCATCAGGAGCATCTTCTTATAATAGATCTCCTCAGGAGCTTCTTGTTATAATATATCTTAGCTTCAGGAGCATCTTGTTATAATAGATCTTAGCTTCAGGAGCATTTTGTTATAATAGATCTTAGCTTCATGAACATCTTGTTATAATAGTTCTTAGCTTCGGGAGTATCTTGTTATAATAGATCTTAGCTTCAGGAGCATTTTGTTATTAAATAATTGAACAGAACATGTGCAAGAGATATGCCTCTCTCGATGAACACTGACGTCTCTCGGTGGACATGTAGACTGAATCACTACAGGTTTCAACAATTCACAGAATTACCTTCATCTTCGTTCTGGGGCTCATGGGTGTCGATTGCAATCAGAGAGCAGACATGTTGGCTGACTCCTGACGTTATATCGGGGGTCAGCCAATCGATAGAGCTGACATTCTCAACGCCCTCATAGAGTGTGACCGAAAAGAGGACTTTCTTCTAAAGCAATCCACGTCAACAGCAAGAGCTTGGATTGAAGATTGGAGTTGCCAGAAAAGATTAGCACAACAGGCGTATGAGTAGGCTCACAAATCAACATCGACATGATATGGTTAGTTGCTGGACGCTGTTGGAGATATTGCGTAGTAGAACGGAACACGTATGGGCATGTCTGGAGTGCAATGAAGTAATTCCAAATTAAAATTTAATAGAAATTTGCGTCTGTCTGAGAAGATAAACGTCTCTTAATGATGCTATTATGTACCTGTCAGACGAATGGTATAACAATTATAATAAATGGTGAATACACTTATTCTTGAAATTTGTTCTTTCAGAACGAGGTTGAGAGCATTGTTAAATTAAAAGGCTTTATCTGTGTGTGTTTATAATTGAACACGGTCTGCTACACACTTATCGCTACGTTGACGTGTATATGACAGTATTCTTTTAGCTTGCACATTATCCGTAACGATAATCGTTAGTTACTATACAATACAAGATCAAACTACTTACTTCGTGAACTATGCCTTCCGCTACTCGGTAAGAAACCTGCAATGTGGCGTTCAATGTTGCCAGGAAACAAGGATTTCCGGAAGCGTCCTTGACAACAAAATGGGGCAGTGTGTTTGTTTTATTTCCATCTGGGAAAAAGCAAAAACAAATGTAGAAAGTTATAGAAGTTTTTTCAGAACCATGTCTCGCATAAAACTTTGCTCGCATAACAACTTTCCCAAATACCGTCCTGGTATGTTCAAGATACCTCCGCGACTAACGCTTCAATTTGAATTCCGTCTACCACATCTTAAACCCAGTTTCAGTTTCAGTTTGGAATATCTTCATTGCACTCGGACATGTCCATAGGTGCTCCGATCTCCTTCGCAATATCTCCAACAGCGTCCAGCGACTGACCGTACCAGTTCTATTTTGATTGATGAGCCGACTCGTATACCTGTTGTACCGTTCTTTTCTTGTCACACAATCTTCAAACCCAGTTCTCGCAATCTAGTAGTTGACGTAGATTGGTTGAGATGAAGGTCTTCTCTACAGCCACGCTCTATGAGGGCGTTCACGATGTCAGCTCTGTCCATTGGCTGGTCCTCTGATATGGCGGCAGAGCCAGCCAGCCTGTCTGCTCTCTCATTGCAAACGACACCCATGTGCCCTGGAACAAAGACAAGACTAATTTTGCAAATTGTTGACGCCTGCAGTGATTCAGTCCATTGCCTGCGCACCGAATCGGCCTCCACCTTTCGGATCATAATAAATGAGTCACTCAGAATGCACGCATGAGTGTAGTTTTGTGACTCTAGCCAGAGTAGTGCATTGGTCACCGCCAGTACCTCCATTGTCATGCTGCTTGTTGTCATACTAAATGCACCACTGGCTTCCTTGACCATTCTACCACATGAGCTTGCAGAGAAGGCCCATGCAGACTTTTTGTGACGAACTACCGATCCATCCGTGTAAATCACAACGTCGTCTACATTGCAGTTTTCATCGATGATGGCTTTGACGTCTGCATTCAACGCCGCGGGATTTCCCTCTCGCAACCTTTGTCAAATTTAATGATGGTTAAAAAGTGTTCCAGTATATTGGAGGCATCGGTATCCATTCTTCACCATAGTCAATATTATTGAGCCCGCATAATCTTGTGGCCCCCATAAGAAGTGAGGGAATGACAGAACTGAAAACATGTGATTATGGGAGCCATGAATTAAAGGAGCTTGGGGTTAGGGAAGCCGGGGATTATGGGAGCCCGAGATTAGGAAGCCCCGGATTAGATAGTCCTTAATTAAGGGAGTCCGAGGTTAGGGTGTCTGGGATTAGGGGAGCCCAAGGTTAGGAAGCCCAGGATTAGATTGTCCGGAATTAAGGGAATCCTGAATTAAGGAGCCCAGGATTTGGGAGTCCGGGGTTAGGGAAGCACGGGATGATAGGATCCTGGTGCGGCGGGTCTGTTAGCTAAGTGAGATGAACTGAAGAAAATAAAAACAACTTTACATAATATTGATTGTTGCTATGTTCATGAAGCTAAAATTAATTGTATTTATTAAGCAGATTATACTATCCTCTCATTAAACCAACTTGTTGTATCGTATTTCGGATTTATCGATACTCATATTCTTATTTATAACAATGAATAACATTGTTCGGTTTCGATACATTAATAATACCAAAGATCGGATGATGTTTGCCGATAAAGAATGTTTCCTCAAACATGCAACAGAAAATAACTTTTATACACAAATCTCCATTCTTGCAATAACTGTCTTTTGTCGGTTGATAATAATTGTATAAAGTGATTATTGGAACTATTTTCCGATGTAAGAAGGACCGGAACTGAAAGTCTAACATTCAAAACATGACACAATTTGTTTTGGTTTTGTTTAATCTATGTCTGATTCAAATAGCAAACACAAGTCCCAGGCTTAGAAGACAACATTGAAATCTGAGATAGAGAGAGAGAGAGAGAGAGAGATAGAGAGAGGGAGAGATATATATATTAAGTCGAACCTTAGTAATGCAATTTTTGTCTAGCAATAATATTAAACAAAACTATAGACATTACAAAACTCTCTCGAAAGAAGTAATCTGAGAACGGTAAAAGTATCCTTGCTAAAATTGCCTTGTTTCTTTTGTCTTGTCCCTTTGAAAAAAGTCACCGCACGCGACTGACCACAACATACACGAATTTCCAAGATGGACATGAGAGCAAGACTCTACACTAATGCAAGATTGAGATGAGAACTAGACTCTCTACACCAATGCAAGATTGAGATGAGAACTAGACTCTCTACACCAATGCAAGATTGAGATGAGAACTAGACTCTCTACACCAATGCAAGATTGAGATGAGAACTAGACTCTCTACACCAATGCAAGATTGAGATGAGAACTAGACTCTCTACACCAATGCAAGATTGAGATGAGAACTAGACTCTCTACACCAATGCAAGATTGAGATGAGAACTAGACTCTCTACACCAATGCAAGATTGAGATGAGAACTAGACTCTCTACACCAATGCAAGATTGAGATGAGAACGATACTCTCTACACCAATGCAAGATTGAGATGAGAGCGAGACTCTCTACACCAATGCAAGATTGAGATGAGATCGAGACTCTCTACACAAATGCAAGATTGAGATGAGATCGAGACTCTCTACACAAATGCAAGATTGACATGAGATCGAGACTCTCTACACAAATGCAAGATTGACATGAGAGCGAGACTCTCTACACCAATGCAAGATTGACATGAGAACTAGACTCTCTACACCAATGCAAGATTGAGATGAGAGCGAGACTCTCTACACAAATGCAAGATTGAGATGAGAGCGAGACTCTCTACACCAATGCAAGATGGTATGCAATGTTTTCTAAACGTCTTCAACCATCTCTTGTCTATCTGATCCAGTCCTATATATTAAGATGTCATCTGCAAAAGTCAATTCAGGAGAAGTGATGAAATCAGAGAAATGTCTGATCAACCACTAGTAACATATGTGGAGATGGAGATATGATAGACATACCCTGAGAAGAAATTATCAAAGAATAACAAAGCAGGCATTGAAGTAGGAGGCAAAGGGTTCCAGAAAAGAGGATGAGATATGATAGACATACCCTGAGAAGAAATTATCAAAGAATAACAAAGCAGGCATTGAAGTAGGAGGCAAAGGGTTCAGAAAAGAGGATGGAGATATGATAGACATACCCTGAGAAGAAATTATCAAAGAATAACAAAGCAGGCATTGAAGTAGGAGGCAAAGGGTTCCAGAAAGAGAGGACATCCTAGGGTGATCCTGAAACTAACTTTGCTGAGAGAGGCAAGAAATATCGTTCTCAATTCCATGTTAGAGATTGAACGAGTTGTCCAGGACAGAGCGGTATGAAGAAATTACTTGCAAGTCCTATATAACGTATAACGATATGAGAGGACAATTTCTGGGCTCCAAGGGAGCAAAGAATAGTAACACTGTGACCTACAAGCATATCGTAAGAGACGACTGAGGTAGGGGCCTATGGAAGCTACCTAGTAAATAAAAAGCGTCGCAGAAATCGGATGTGCTGGCCTACTTGTAGACGCATAACTGGTACAACGTACATTCGCTCTTAGACTCGGATCACATACAAATCACAAAGAATGATTTAACAAGTGGTCGATATGGAGTGTTAGAAGAAGAAGAACAATGAAGTTTTATTAAGAGCCAACTTTACTAAATAAAATAACATCAACAAATGTGAAGAAATGTGTACAACTCTGGACAAAATCAATATACCTCTCCAAGATTGCCATCAACAAGGCTCTACTAGAATAATGTAAATATGTGCATACCTCTCCAAGATTGCCATCATCAAGACTCTACTAGAATAATGTAAATATGTGCATACCTCTCCAAGATTGCCATCAACAAGGCTCTACTAGAATAATGTAAATATGTGCATACTTCAAGATTGCCATCAACAAGGCTCTACTAGAATAATGTAAATATGTGCATACCTCTCCAAGATTGCCATCAACAAGGCTCTACTAGAATAATGTAAATATGTGCATACCTCTCCAAGATTGCCATCAACAAGGCTCTACTAGAATAATGTAAATATGTGCGACGATATAAGCGGTGTTAATGTTGTATCTTAGACATACACAAACAAATATGCTTTGTTCTATTCCTTCGGTGTACATTCATTAAATTGTGTATAAGTCAACGCAGTAAAAATAAACACAGATATTATATAATAACGACGTGTCTTTGAGAACATAGCAAACTGCTACTCTTTGTTTGCTCACAGTGCTGCATGCTGGGAAGTACTGACAAAAACAACTTATACTAGCCCTTTCAAAGTCTTTCAGAAACATGATGGAGTGAAATAATTCAAGTTGTACTCCTAATTGTTACACATTTTCGCAGAGTAATTGTTTAGATATAATTCTTGGAGAAATAGCTATAGGATTAACGATATCAGACACTGTAACACAACTACAGGATTAACGACATCAGCACTGAACACAACTACAGGATTAATGACATCAGCACTGAACACAACTACAGGATTAATGACATCAGCACTGAACACAACTACAGGATTAATGACATCAGCACTGAACACAACTACAGGATTAATGACATCAGCACTGAACACAACTACAGGATTAATGACATCAGCACTGAACACAACTACAGGATTAACGACATCAGCACTGAACACAACTACAGGATTAATGACATCAGCACTGAACACAACTACAGGATTAATGACATCAGCACTGAACACAACTACAGGATTAATGACATCAGCACTGAACACAACTACAGGATTAACGACATCAGCACTGAACACAACTACAGGATTAACGACATCAGCACTGAACACAACTACAGGATTAATGACATCAGCACTGAACACAACTACAGGATTAATGACATCAGCACTGAACACAACTACAGGATTAACGACATCAGCACTGAACACAACTACAGGATTAACGACATCAGCACTGAACACAACTACAGGATTAATGACATCAGCACTGAACACAACTACAGGATTAATGACATCAGCACTGAACACAACTACAGGATTAATGACATCAGCACTGAACACAACTACAGGATTAACGACATCAGCACTGAACACAACTACAGGATTAATGACATCAGCACTGAACACAACTACAGGATTAATGACATCAGCACTGAACACAACTACAGGATTAATGACATCAGCACTGAACACAACTAAAAGTCTAAACAAAATACTTCAGATCCTATAAAGCTCTGTTAATGACAGTGTTTTGACACAAAATATTATTATTATTAATAATAATCTCGTACCGTTATAAGCTACGTAAGGCTTGCAAGCAATTTCTCCATACCGTTATATCCTGGGCAACTCACTCAATCTCTTCTATGAAATTGAGATCGATATTTCGCACCTCTCTCAGTAAAATTAGTTTCAGGGTTTTGCTATGGCGTCCTTTCTTTCTTGAACCCACTGCGTTCCATTGCATAACTTGCTTTGTGATTCTTTGATCCGTTCTTCTCAGATTATGCCCAACATATCTCCATCGTCTCTTTCTTATAGCATTCATTACTAGTGGTTGACGACATTTATTTGATTTTATCAAATTCTTCCCATTTTAGAAAATAATTAACAACTTAACTGTGATATTTTAATTTATGATCATTTAGTATTATGTAATCAAATTCTTCTCATTTTAGAAAATAATTAACAACTTAACTGTGATATTTTAATTTAGTATTATGTAATCAAATTCCTCTCATCATCATCATCATTAAACCTTGTTCCCACCATAGTGCATTCTTAAGTAGACCAAAGAGATGACAATTATATCAAGCTAGATAAGTGTAGCGTGGATGACGAAGTTCAGTTCAGCTCAATTTGTCAACTACCACGCTTGTTTTCTGACTTGTTCGAGAGCGTACATTGTCGTGCTGGAACAATAATTCTGCAGGATTCTTGCTAGAATAACTCTGAGAAACCGTTTATTAAGATTTATCTGTGTTTTCATGAAAGCTTTAGAACTGATTATCTCACCTCTTAGCACCACACCCACACGAATCCCACTATCAATGTCCCCAAAGACAGTGATCATAACTTTTCATGCTGATGTCTTTCTTTTCTTTTTTTTGTTGTTCGTTGATTGTGAATGATGCTACTTCATTGATTGCATTTTCATCTCATATTCAAATTTCAAGTTTCACCACATGCAACCATCTTTGACAAAAACGACTCTCCCTCAGCATAGAAGCGATTCAACATTTCGGAACAAATGGTGTGTTTTTTAAATTGGAAATCTGTGCACATTATATTTGTGCAACACCGCAGAACCCATTTTGTGCAAAACTTTGTATATTCACAAGTTTTGAAAATTATGATCGAACTTCCCTGGTTGATTGACAACTGCAAAATCAATCGTTGACTTGTATTTTGGCTATCATCATGAATAATTGTATGAGAGTGGTTGAACATGTATGGGCTGGTAGCCGTGACAGAACGTCCAGAGCGTGCAAGATTGTTCAACTAGTGTTTTCACTTTCTGAAACTCTTACTCTTCAACTCAACGATTGACGATTCTCCTATCTCTTTAACTCAACGATTGACGGTTCTACTATCTCTTTAACTCAACGACTGACGGTTCACCTATCTCTTTAACTCAACGACTGACGGTTCAGCTATCGGTTGCACCTTCATACACAACACACAAATATTCATCAGTGTTTTGTTGCTCAACCAGAAATTCGAAAACATTTTGCTGTTTCTAACGTACATTGTCCACACATATGCCTTTTAAACGGATGACTATAGCTATTCCAGTTGTTCGCTTCTTCTTCGACCATCTCTGGCCGTGCACTTAATCTATTGTAGACCACAAACTGAACATTCAGCTTCAGGTCTGTACTATTACTCATGTGCTTCAATTTCAAACAAACAGTAGAGATATTGCTAATGTGATGTATACAAAGATTTATGCTTCTATCTTTGTTACTTACAATAAAAAACTAAATGTGTTGTATTGATATCACACCAACCCTTCTTTATATCTATATATCTATCTCTCTCTCTCTTTGCCTTTTTACCCCGGTTGGGGCATAGGCCCTCAACCAACTCATGCCAAGTCTTCCTATCTCTAGCTATCTCCTGCAGCTCCTCCAGCTCTTCTTTATATTGTTGATCTCCGCCTCCAAATCTCGTCTCCATGTATTTCTCGGCCTCCCTTCTTTCGCTGTCCCTGCGGGTTCCAGGCAAGGACCCTTCTTGTTATATTCTCCTCTGGTTTTCGCAAAGTGTGTCCTATCCAGCGCCAGCGTCTTTTTAACCTGTTCGTTCACTGGAATCTGTCTTGTTCTCTCCATAAGCTCCTCATTTGTGACCCTATCATACCATCTTATTCCTCTATTCTGCGCAGACACCAGTTGATGAATGTTTGCAATTTATGCGCTATTGTTTTAGTTGTTCTCCATGTTTCTGACCCATACATGAGAACTGCTTTAACATTAGAGTTAAATATCCGAATTTTTGTTCTAGATTTGATTTCTTTGGACTTCCAAATGTTTTCCAGTGCAATGAAAGCTCCTCTTGCCTTCTGTATTCTTATTTTAACATCTCTATCTGTTCCACCCTCTTTGTCTACGTTGCTGCCCAAATATGTGTATGATTCTACCTCTTGAAGTGGGATTTCCACCAGGGAGATCGAGTTGTCATTTGTTTGGTTAATTCTCAATATCTTTGTCTTTCCTTATGAATGTTCAGCCCTAGTTGCTGGGACCTTTGATTCAATGTGTTTAGCTTATCCTGCATCTGATTTCGTGTATGTGACAGAAGGGCTATATCATCAGCGAAGTCCAGATCCTCTAGTTGCTCTGTAAGAGTCCATTGGATTCCATTTCTGGTGTTAGTTACTGTGGTCTTCATAATCCAGTCTATTGTCAGTAAGAACAACAAAGGTGATAGAAGACATCCCTGACGCACTCCTGTTTCTATTCCGAAAGTATCTGTTAGTTTACCTTCATGAAGAACTCTACATTTCATATCTGTATATGTTGCTTTTATTAGGTTAATAATTTTTGTGGATTCCATAATGCCTCATTAATTTCAAAGGGTTTCCTATCAATACTGTCAAAAGCCTTCTCATAATCAACAAATCCGATATAAAGTGGGGATTTCCATTCAATACTTTGCTCTATTATTATACGTAATGTGGCTATCTGGTCAGCACAGGATCTATTTGGTCGGAAGCCTGCCTGTTCATCTCTTAGCTTTATATCGATGGCATCTCTCAGTCTCTCCAGGATGACTCTGCTTAGTATTTTCCCAGGTACAGACAACAGCATTATTCCCCTATAGTTTTCACACTTCTGAAGGTCCCTTTCTTTGGTAGCTTCACCAGGTATCCTTCTCTCCAGTTTGCTGGTATTTCTTCGGTCTCCCAGATTCTGCTAAATAATTTATACAGTATTTCTGTGGATGTGTTTATGTTGGCTTTAACCGCCTCCGCTGGAATACCATCTGGACCGGCCGCTTTTCCATCTTTTAAAAGTTTAATGGCTTTACTAATCTCCTCCTTGGATGGTTTCTCCCAGTTGATGTCCAAGTCAATTTCTGCCGGTTGGATATCTGGGGGTTTGTAGGTGCTGGTCTGTTCAGGAGTTCTTTGAAGTATTCCATCCATCTTTCCATTTGGTCTCTAACATTAGTGATAGTTTCCCCACTACTATTTTTGATCAACCCATTTGATGGTCTGTATTTTCCTGCTAGCTTTCTAGTGATATTGTAAAGATCCCTAAGGTTTCCTTTTCCTGCATCTACCTCTGCTTCTCTTGCTAGATCTTCTATGTATTGTCTTTTATCTAACTTTATTTGTTTCTTCACTTTCTTGCTAGCTTCTGTGTACTTTTCCTGGCTATGGCTTTGGCAGTTCTAGTTTTGCTATTATTTAAATCTGCTTTCCTCTTTTTCCTTTCTTCTATTTCCTTGAGAGTTTCTGGAGTTATCCATGCCTTATGATTCCGCTCCTTCTTTCCTAATACCTCTGTGCATGTTTCATTCCAAATATTTTTGGCTTGCTGCCAGCATTCTTCCGCACTCACCTCATCTTCTAATTGCCGCAACACCTCATACTTATTAGAGACTGTGACCGTGAACTGTTCCTTTGTTTCTTGACTTCTGAGGTATCCTACATTATATTGGTGTCTATGTTCATGGGATGTTATGTATCGCTTAAGCTTCAGTTTAATTTACTTATCAGCAAATGGTGATCCGAATCTACATCTGCCCCCTTAGGACCCTTACATCTTGTAGAGATGACCTGAATTTCTTGTTTATGCATATGTGGTCAATTTGATTTTCTGTTCTGTGATCTGGTGATACCCAGGTTGCTTTATGTATTCTTTTATGTGGAAAGACACTTCCACCGATGACATATTGATTCGCTGCGCAGAAATTAGTGAATAGTTCTCCATTTTCGTTCATTATTCCTAGTCCGTGTTTCCCATGATCTCCTCGTAGCCTATGTTGTCCGAACCTATTTTGGCATTGAGGTCACCCATCAGAATTTTGATGTTCCCATTTCTCTGATTACCTATAGTATTTTGAAGTTTTATGTAAAATTCCTCTTTACTTTTTCCTCTTTATCATTGGTAGGTGCATAACACTGGGTCACATTCAAGAATACTTTCTTTTGGTGGTTCTGAATGTTGCTGTGATTATCCTAGGACTCACTGCTTCCCATTTTATTAGTGCCTTCTCCGCTTCTTTAGATAGCATTAAAGCCACTCCTTCACTATGGGGGCATTTTCTTCCATATGGCCTGAGAACAGCATTGTTTCTCCTGTGTTTAGACGTTATTTGCCTGCACCATTCCACCTAGTTTCACATAATCCCAAGATGCCAATTCCGTGAAATTTCATCTCATTTACAACCTGTGCTGTCTTTCCCATTTGATACATACTTCTAACATTCCAGGTGCCAATTCTTGAGCTTTTCCTAGGTGAAAGGAAGATAATCTGCGGTGTAGACTCCTTGCGGCTTTCTCCGCATCGCTTCATACCTCTTCTAGAAGAGCTTCCTTTCCTCTTGGTTGGCACAGTTTTTATTTTATTTTTATGTGACTTGTTCATGGTTGGTTGGATTTTGTGGCTAAAATTTTCTACTGGATAGGGTAGCCAAACCCCACCTTAGTCGCCTCTTACGACATGCCTTGTAGGTCGCAGTGCTGTACTCTTTGCTCCTTGCGAGCCCCGGCAGCACACGGGCGCTATATATCTATATATATATATATATATATATATGCGCCAGGTTTGGCTTGATTTACTTACAATCAAGAAAGGTGAACGTTGTACCGATATTTCTAGTTTGATCAGAGGAGAGTCTGTCCGAATGAATTAAAGCGCGGCTCTCATGCGGGAGATCCATATTCAATCCACGGTATGGTCAATGAATTTTTCCTGTCGGGGCATAAAGAAAATCATAGCCTGAACATGTTTGCGGCGACTGCACTAGTCATGCGGTCATTACATTCCTCATGCTCATGTTCCCCTCTGTCCTGCACCGCCCTAACGAGTGGTGCTACAGATAGTAATGACAGTTGTAGTAGTTGTTGTTCAATAAAGTAATAAAAACAAAGAGTGGTGCTACAGATAGTAATGACAGTTGTAGTAGTTGTTGGTGCTACAGACAGTAATGACAGTTGTAGTTGTAGTAGTTCATAAAGTAAGAAAAACAAAGAGTGGTGCTACAGATAGTAATGACAGTTGTAGTAGTTGTTGTTCAATAAAGTAATAAAAACAAAGAGCGGTGCTACAGATAGTAATGACAGTTGTAGTAGTTGTTGGTGCTACAGACAGTAATGACAGTTGTAGTTGTAGTAGTTCATAAAGTAAGAAAAACAAAGAGTGGTGCTACAGACAGTAATGACAGTTGTTGTAGTAGTTGTTCATAAAATAAGACAAACAATAATATTTTTCTGTAACGTTAGAATGGGATAGTATATAGAGCAGTATGATGTTGACAAATACAACACTATTGACATTAGACTCCAAGACGGCATCACACTAAAAAATTCAAGTGCACCGGAGAACTCTCAACAAATTTTAGAGCCCAACAACAGGCAATTGTCGATGCCTCAAAAATACTGCAACAAAGAAACAACAACGAATATGTATGAGAAATAGACTGCCGTAAAGAAAATGATGAACTGCTAGATAGATATATTACCTGTAGTGTTAGACACGGTTGGCTGTACTTCACCAGAGCCTTCATCTTGTCCGAACTGACTGAAGATGGAGTCTGTGGACATACTAGCAGGGTCGACATTCTCTTGGTTGGCACCAGTCTGCTGGCACATAACCTGGTCTACTTGACCACAGGAGCAAGATTGAGAATTTAAAGACATATAAATTTAAACAATAAATGACATCGATTGTCGGTGGTGATTATAAGGATGTCAGTGAGGTATTAGTGAATGTGTTAGTGAAGGTATTAATGAGGATGTCAGTGAGGTATTAGTGAATGTGTTAGTGAAGGTGTTAATGAGGATGTCAGTGAGATATTAGTGAATGTGTTAGTGAAGGTGTTAATGAGGATGTCAGTGAGATATTAGTGAATGTGTTAGTGAAGTTGTTAATGAGGATGTCAGTGAGGTATTAGTGAATGTGTTAGTGAAGGTGTTAATGAGGATGTCAGTGAGATATTAGTGAATGTGTTAGTGAAGTTGTTAATGAGGATGTCAGTGAGATATTAGTGAATGTGTTAGTGAAGTTGTTAATGAGGATGTCAGTGAGATATTAGTGAATGTGTTAGTGAAGGTGTTAATGAGGATGTCAGTGAGGTATTAGTGAATGTGTTAGTGAAGGTGTTAATGAGGATGTCAGTGAGATATTAGTGAATGTGTTAGTGAAGGTGTTAATGAGGATGTCAGTGAGATATTAGTGAATGTGTTAGTGAAGGTGTTAATGAGGATGTCAGTGAGATATTAGTGAATGTGTTAGTGAAGGTGTTAATGAGGATGTCAGTGAGATATTAGTGAATGTGTTAGTGAAGGTGTTAATGAGGATGTCAGTGAGATATTAGTGAATGTGTTAGTGAAGGTGTAATGAAGGTGCAGATTTTAGATGTGGGTGTGTGTGATGTTCATGCTAGTGAGGATGTTAACGAGGGTAAGGATGTTAGTGATGTTGTTAATGATGATGATGATGTTAGTGATGACGTTGATGATAATGAAGTTGTGAGTGTTGGTTGGATGTTAGTGATGGTGTTGATGATAATGAAGTTATGAGTGTTGGTTGGATGTTAGTGATGGTGTTGATGGTAATGAAGTTGTGAGTGTTGGTTGGATGTTAGTGATGGTGTTGATGATAATGAAGTTGTGAGTGTTGGTTGGATGTTAGTGATGGTGTTGATGATGATGAAGTTGTGAGTGTTGGTTGGATGTTAGTGATGACGTTGATGGTAATGAAGTTGTGAGTGTTGGTTGGATGTTAGTGATGGTGTTGATGATAATGAAGTTGTGAGTGTTGGTTGGATGTTAGTGATGGTGTTGATGATGATGAAGTTGTGAGTGTTGGTTGGATGTTAGTGATGGTGTTGATGATAATGAAGTTGTGAGTGTTGGTTGGATGTTAGTGATGGTGTTGATGATAATGAAGTTGTGAGTGTTGGTTGGATGTTAGTGATGGTGTTGAAAGACAAATAATTACGATATATAGAAGAACAGTTTCTGAAAATAAACCACACCCACTTTGTCAGTTTCTAACTAACAATATCATTAGATCTAGATTTAGAGCATGAAGAAAACTATTTTACATTCCTATTTTTGCAAAAATATTATATTTTACATTCCTATTTTTGCAAAAAATAATATATTTTACATTCCTAATTTTGCAAAAATATTACATTTTACATTCCTAATTGTGCCCAAAACTGTACATTTCTACTGTTACCAAAAATATTAGATTTCTAATTTAATTTTTAAAATATGACATTTTACATACATAATTTTACAAAAATATTACATTTTTACTTTTATAATTCTGCAAAAATGTTACATTTTACATTTCTAACTTTACACAAATTTTACACTTGACATCCACAAAATAATAAAAAAATATAACACTTGACATTCACGCTAACACATTTTACGTTCATGTGACAAAGATGTTAAAAACAGATTTTACATTCATGTGACAAAGATGTTAAAAACATATTTTACATTCATGTGACAAAGATGTTAAAAACATATTTTACATTCAGGTGACAAAGATGTTAAAAACAGATTTTACATTCATGTGACAAAGATGTTAAAAACAGATTTTACATTCATGTGACAAAGATGTAAAAAACAGATTTTACATTCATGAAATAAAGATGTTAAAAAACAGATTTTACATTCATATAACAAAGATGTTAAAACAATATTTTACATTCATGTGACAAAGATGTTAAAAACAGTACATTTTACATTCATGTGACAAAAATGTTCAAAACAGAATTTACATTCATGTGACAAAGATGTTCAAAACAGTACACTTTACATTCATGTGACAAAGACGTTAAAACAGAACGTAAAACTAAGTAGTCACCTGTGATAAATATAAGCTGTATATAGAGCAGAAGTATCGCTTTCATCGCTATAGATAACGACATGCTGCAAGTCTTGCTAGAAGAATCCAATACAACCGATGTTTAACCACACACTTTCTTTGCGTTTTCTCCTGTCTCTCTGTCTCCCCACGACTCTCTGTTTCACAGCAAACGTCTCCAATTTCTTTCAATGCTTGGAACAGCAGATGGTTTGACCAGGTCTGTTATAGATTTGAAGCAGACGATATTTAACTCTGACGGAAACCGAATTGGACGGTTGGTGTAGAACTCGATAAATGAGTGAATGAGAGGAGAGTTTCAAGAGCAGACGGAGAAAGTAGATTCAATATTGGTTGAACAAATCTCGAGATAGAAGAACGTGTCAGGAGGAATAAAGAAAGATGATGTTTTTCTTGTGCAGATTAGCTGAGAAATATGACATTTTTGTGCTGTCTAAATTGAAATTTCTTCATGTATGGATTTTCAGAAGATAAAGTAAAATTTGAATGTAATAGGAAATATAATGCCAGTATTTTGATTTTGATTTATTGTGATCATATATTTTATTCTAAGACAGGACATTTTTGTCAGCATATATTTTATTCTAAGACCGGACATTTTTGTCAGCATATATTTTATTCTAAGACCGGACATTTTTGTGAGTCTCTGTGGTGTAGAGGTTAGTTGTTCGCCTCTCGTTTCAAAGGTACTCAGTTCGCTTCCTCGTCGAGCCATGGGGATATTTTTCCAGAGATCACTGATCTCAGTGTAGGTGAGATCGAGTTCCTAGTCATATCGGAGACGGACGATAAAACGTAGGTCCGTGTTCAATTTGAGCACGTAAAAGAACCATTGACAGTTCAAAACCGCGAAGAGCAGGCTGGATAGCCGCTGCCCGGGGAAAATTAATTAGAAAAAAAGATAAAATAAAATTAACAAAATATCTTCACCATCATCACAATGACATCGGGGACCCTCGAAGGTTCTACGTAGTTCATGCACAGCTGAGATCTTCCTGTGTAAGAAAGAAATACGTAGTTCATGCACAGCTGAGATCTTCCTGTGTAAGAAAGAAATACGTAGTTCATGCACAGCTGAGATCTTCCTGTGTAAGAAAGAAATCAGAGCACATATGATTACTCATCGAAGTGCAATGCTGATGGTCCTATCAATCAATCAATAAATCAATCAACCGTACATATTTGTTTTGTAATGTAAATAAGAGACATATATTGTAAGAAAAGATAATAAGATACATATCTGTAACATAATATAATCAACTGTAACACTGGATAATACGACGGACATGAAGACGATGATGAAATATTTACAGCTGAAGTGTTGGTGTGATGATTAGATGTTGTGTAATAGGGATGATTTAGATGAAGAGAGGCAGCGATATTTAGATGATGAGGAGTGGTGATAATGATGATTAGATGATGAGGAGGTGGTGGTGTAATGATTAGATGATGGTAGGCAATGATGATTAGATGATGGAAGGCAATGATGATTAGATGATGAGAGGAAGATGATGAGAGCAATGATGATTAGATGATGAGAGGCAGAGATGATTAGATGATGAGAGGCAATGATGATTAGATGATGAGAGGCAATGATGATTAGATGACGAGATGAAATGATGATTGGATTATGAGAGGCAATGATGATTAGATGATGAGAGGCAATGATGATTAGATGATGAGAGACAATGATGATTAGATGATGAGAGACAATGATATTAGATGATGAGAGGCAATGATGATTAGATGATGAGAGGCAATGATGATTAGATGATGAGAGGCAATGATGATTAGATGATGAGAGACAATGATGATTAGATAATGAGAGGCAGAGATGATTAGATGATGAGAGGAATGATGATTAGATGATGAGAGGCAATGATGATTAGATGATGAGAGACAATGATGATTAGATGATGAGAGGCAATTATGATGAGAGGCAGAGATGATTAGATGATGAGAGGTAGAGATGATTAGATGATGAGAGGCAGAGGTGATTAGATGATGAGAGGCAATGATGATTAGATGATGAGAGACAATGATGATTAGATTATGAGAGGCAGAGATGATTAGATGATGAGTGGTAATGATGATTAGATGATGAGAGACAATGATGATTAGATAATGAGAGGCAAAATGATGAAGATGATGAGAAGGCAATGATGATTAGATGATGAGAGACAATGATGATTATATGATGAGAGGCAGAGATGATTAGATGATGAGTGGTAATGATGATTAGATGATGAGAGGCAATGATGATTAGATGATGAGAGGTAATGATGATTAGATAATGAGAGGCAATTATGATTAGATGATGAGAGGCAGAGATGATTAGATGATGAGAGGCAATGATGATTAGATGTTGGGAGGCAATGATGATTAGATGATGAGAGACAATGATGATTAGATAATGAGAGGCAATGATGATTAGATGATGAGAGGCAATGATGATTAGATGATGAGAGACAATGATGATTAGATGATGAGAGGCAGAGATGATTAGATGATTAGTGGTAATGATGATTAGATGATGAGAGGCAATGATGATTAGATGATGAGAGGCAATGATGATTAGATGATGAGAGGCAATTATGATTAGATGATGAGAGGCAGAGATGATTAGATGATGAGAGGCAATGATGATTAGATGATGGAGGCAATGATGATTAGATATGAGAGGCATGATGATTAGATGATGAGGCAATGATGATTAGATGATGAGAGACAATGATGATTAGATGATGAGAGGCAGAGATGATTAGATGATGAGTGGTAATGATGATTAGATGATGAGAGGCAATGATGATTAGATGATGAGAGGTAATGATGATTAGATGATGAGAGGCAATTATGATTAGATGATGAGAGGCAGAGATGATTAGATGATGAGAGGCAATGATGATTAGATGTGGGAGGCAATGATGATTAGATGATGAGAGACAATGATGATTAGATAATGAGAGGCAATGATGATTAGATGATGAGAGGCAATGATGATTAGATGATGAGAGACAATGATGATTAGATGATGAGAGGCAGAGATGATTAGATGATGAGTGGTAATGATGATTAGATGATGAGAGGCAATGATGATTAGATGATGAGAGGCAATGATGATTAGATGATGAGAGGCAATTATGATTAGATGATGAGAGGCAGAGATGATTAGATGATGAGAGGCAATGATGATTAGATGTTGGGAGGCAATGATGATTAGATGATGAGAGGCAATGATGATTAGATGATGAGCGGCAATGATGATTAGATGATGAGCGGCAATGATGATTAGATGATGAGAGGCAATGATGACCAAAGGGGAAGAATGGATCCCAACAGATGGTAGCATGATGAACTATCTCAACGTTATCATTACTCTTGGAAGAGAATGTAGAGATTGGGGCAACATGAAGGCTGATCTCGCAGTTAATCAGCTGATAGAAGATAATGCAAGGGATGATGATGTTGTTGTATATACCGATGGATCGGTTCAACGTGGTAAGAAATCCGGCTGGGGTTTCTTGGCTAATGCGCATGGTAGGGTTGTTGCAGAGCGAAGTGGGGCATACAGGACAACTACTTCTAGTATGAGGATGGAGGTTGAGGCCGTTACTGCTGCCCTCCATTGAATTTCTGGGACTTCATTTACTGGGGCAGTTGTTGTATCTGACTCTCAGTCGATGCTTCACAAGATCCAGAAGGGCAGGTTTCGGTATGAGTGGATATCGTCTATAGAAGTTTCTAACCTCCAGCGGCTTACGTGGATATACTGTCCTGGACATGCGGGTGTTTACGGTAATGAGAGAGCGGACAGGCTTGCATCAATAGCATCGATTGTTGGGGAGTTGAAGATGGATAAGGGGATATTCTTCGGTCTCTACGCGACTCTCTGTTGGATGAGGACACTAAAATCGATGTTGAATCGATCAAGCGATTTAAGCAGTTTGGAGTTACCGTTGTTCAAGTCGAACTGGATGCCTGAGAGGCAGAGTGAGAGGTGTGTTTAATCAGCGAGCCACAGGCACCATCATTATGCATACTCTTCTATATCTGTTGGGGAGACTGAGCACCTATGGGTCTGCACGGAGTGCAATGACGTCAGTTTAGTAACCAATAACCAATAACCAATAATCAATGATGATTAGATGATGAGAGGCAATGATGATTAGATGATGAGAGGCAATGATGATTAGATGATGAGAGACAGTGATGATTAGATGATCTAAGTTGGTTGAGTTGGTCTCTGTGGTCTCTGTGGTCTCTGTGGTCTCTGTGGTCTCTGTGGTCTCTGTGGTGAAGTGGTTAAGACGTTTGCCTTGCATTATGAAGGTGGTAGGTTTGAATCTGATCGGATTGTTCATTTCAGATTTGACTTTTGCTGGAGTAACGGATGTCAATTTAGGCTTTGCTGGAGTAACGGATGTTCAGAGATTTCGAGGCTTGTTGCTGGAGTAACGGATGTTCAGAGATTTCGAGGCTTGTTGCTATAGTAACGGATGTTCAGAGATTTCTAGGCTTGTTGCTATAGTAACGGATGTTCAGAGATTTCTAGGCTTGTTGCTATAGTAACGGATGTTCAGAGATTTCTAGGCTTGTTGCTATAGTAACGGATGTTCAGAGATTTCTAGGCTTGTTGCTATAGTAACGGATGTTCAGAGATTTCTAGGCTTGTTGCTATAGTAACGGATGTTCAGAGATTTCTAGGCTTGTTGCTAGTAACGGATGTTCAGAGATTTCGAGCTTTTGTGGAGTAACGGATGTTTCGCTTGTGACATTCTCGACAGTCGGCTTGCCATTTCTACTGAAACGGACATAACCATGTGGGAAAACGTAGCTTAGAGAAATCAATTCTTCTTCTTCTTTAGAGAACTTATATATTGTAATAATGACATGATTTTAGTGATCTGAATAAACAATGATGGCAACGTAGAGATGATATCATTATTTGATGGTAGAATAAGTAAATGATGTAGCTACTCGAGATGTCAGCTTCTTTGGGCTACTCGAGATGTCAGCTTCTTTGGGCTACTCGAGATGTCAGCTTCTTTGGATAAACGCCAAAGAACACTTGTGCTTCCAGTGATATCATTATGTCACTCTTCTTCTTCTTTACCTTTCAACTCCCAACGGAGCACATGTCTCTTCAATAAGCTTCTTCCACTTCTTCCTCTCTCTTGTCATCCCTTCCAATCTTTTCTTCCCCTGGTTCGGATTGTTGAATTTGGTTTTTTCTTTGTACTTTCCATGTTTGTTGACATTTTTTTTAGTTTATCTTTCTACGGAGTGCGGTAGCCAGCCCTATTTCATACCTTCCTTAATCGCCTCTTACGATATGCTTGGTAGGTACACATTGCTGCATATTATTTTCTTCCATTTCGGGCCCGGCAGCACACAAGCGTGCCTCTACCTTAGTCGCCTCTTACGACATGCTTTGTAGGTCGCAGTGTTACTATTCTTTGCTCCCCTATCGAGCCCCGACAACATACGGATGAATTATGTTATTATATTTGTTTAATTATTCCTGGGATCCTTCCTTTCTTCTACACTTATGCATTTTAGTACTCACTTCATCAACTAATCTTGGTGTCCCCCATTTCATATACACCTATGTCTTTGAATGTTTATTTCTTTAGCTATCCGTTTATTTGTTTTCAAGAAAACCGTTAACCACCTAGACGTTCCTTCAAAGTAATGTTTTAGTTTATGTTCAAGTTAACCACCTAGACGTTCCTTCAAAGTAATGTTCTAGTTTATGTTCATGTTATTAGAAAAATGTTGACTTTCTCTAGTTATAATCCTCAGTTTATTGTCTTTAACTTTCCTACTTGTTTCCTGTTTCTTGCGACAGTTTCAGTAGCGTTTACAACAGACGGACTTAAGCCTGAAGAAATGGGAATAACTTATACAAGATCCTCATTTATATGAACTAAATGTTGACAGCTGGCACCGTCACAAACTAGATTCAGTCACAGCCCGGACATTCTCGAGGGCACCCAACTCACAAAAGCTGTCTGAGATCTGAGGCACGCGCTTGATAGAGAAATCGATGATGCTTGTTATTAATCCGGCACAAACCACCAGTTTCTCTTATACATTTTTGTCTCCCTTCCCCTCCTCCATACTTTATTTCTGTAGAGAAACAGAGTTTCGATTATTTTCTCCATTTTCTGTTAATATAAACTACGTTTCAAGATTAGTCTTACTTTCTGTTTTAGAAGAGGGAAATGCGCGGAGGATGGACACATATAAAAGATTTAAAAAAAAATGAATTTTGAACGAAAGAATCCGAAAGTTATAGAAGGAAGAATGTTTGAGGGATTGGTGGCGGTGGTAACTTCACATTCATACACCAAAACCAAACACTGAAAAGATTTAAATTCACCATCCAAATTCTTTCCCACCATTTTCTGCTTTTTATTTCAGTTTAAAAGAGAACAACAGAAAATTGAAATGAAATGACAAATAATTCGTTAACTATCTTAAATATCTGGTTAACATATCTCTGGTTAACATATCTCTGGTTACATACTGTAAATATTCTGTTAAATATCTCTGTTAAAATTGAGAGTGTCATTATTATTGTATTCCTCTCATATTGTTAGACGTTACACATGGCCTGTAAGCAATTTCTCCATACCGTTCTATCATTGGCAACTATTTCAGTTTGCTGTAAGAAATTGAGACCGATATATTTTGCCTCACTCAATAAAGAACGTATCAAGGTTTTCCTAAAGAGTCCTTTCTTTTGAAGGCTTTATCTCTCACTTCAATGCCCACTTTTGAAGGCTTTATCTCTCACTTCAATGCCCACTTTTGAAGGCTTTATCTCCCACTTCAATGCCCACTTTTGAAGGCTTTATCTCTCACTTCAATGCCCACTTTTGAAGGCTTTATCTCCCACTTCAATGCCTACTTTTAGGCTTTATCTCCCACTTCAATGCCCACTTTTGAAGGCTTTATCTCCCACTTCAATGCCCACTTTTGAAGGCTTTATCTCTCACTTCAATGTCCACTTTTGAAAGCTTTATCTCCCACTTCAATGCCACTTTGAAGGCTTTATCTCTCACTTCAATGCCCACTTTTGAAGGCTTTATCTCCCACTTCAATGCCCACTTTTGAAGGCTTTATCTCCCACTTCAATGCTCACTTTTGAAGGCTTTATCTCCCACTTCAATGCCCACTTTTGAAGGCTTTATCTCCCACTTCAATGCTCACTTTTGATTATTTGATCATTTCTTCTCAGAGTATACCAAACTTATCTCTATTTTCTCTTACTCACAACAACTGCTGCTGCTGCTGCTGCTCGTTAACCAGACATTTCTCTGATTTAATCGCTTCTCCTGAATTCGTCCCATTTTATGTTCATTATTTTCTGCAGACATATATTTTCAAATGCAATCAACTAACTTTCTATATCTTTAGTCATTTTCCAGCTCTCGTTGGCTTATGTTAGGACTGATACAAAATTGGAATTGACAATTTGTAATTTAGATTAAAACTAAATAACTTGGAGTATTGTGTTTTATTTTTAGTCTTTTAAAAATTCACGTTGCTTTGACAATTCGTTGCATAATTTTGTTTAGTATTTCTTGTACAATTAAACTTACTGTTCACGTTGCTTTGACAATTTGTTGTATAATTTTGTTTAGTATTTCTTGTACAATTAAACTTACTGTTCACGTTGCTTTGACAATTCGTTGTATAATTTTGTTTAGTATTTCTTGTACAATTAAACTTACTGTTCACGTTGCTTTGACAATTCGTTGCATAATTTTATTTAGTATTTCTTGTACAATTAAACTTACTGTTCACGTTGCTTTGACAATTCGTTGCATAATTTTGTTTAGTATTTCTTGTACAATTAAACTTACTGTTCACGTTGCTTTGACAATTCGTTGTATAATTTTGTTTAGTATTTCTTGTACAATTAAACTTACTGTTCACGTTGCTTTGACAATTCGTTGTATAATTTTGTTTAGTATTTCTTGTACAATTAAACTTACTGTTCACGTTGCTTTGACAATTCGTTGCATAATTTTGTTTAGTATTTCTTGTACAATTAAACTTACTGTTCACGTTGCTTTGACAATTCGTTGCATAATTTTGTTTAGTATTTCTTGTACAATTAAACTTACTGTTCACGTTGCTTTGACAATTCGTTGTATAATTTTGTTTAGTATTTCTTGTACAATTAAACTTACTGTTCACGTTGCTTTGACAATTCGTTGTATAATTTTGTTTAGTATTTCTTGTACAATTAAACTTACTGTTCACGTTGCTTTGACAATTTGTTGTATAATTTTGTTTAGTATTTCTTGTACAATTAAACTTATCTGTTGACAATCGTGATAATTGTTTGTATTTATTAAACTTACTTCATTTTGACATTGTTGTATAATTTTGTTTAGTATTTCTTGTACAATTAAACTTACTGTTCACGTTGCTTTGACAATTCGTTGTATAATTTTGTTTAGTATTTCTTGTACAATTAAACTTACTGTTCACGTTGCTTTGACAATTCGTTGCATAATTTTGTTTAGTATTTCTTGTACAATTAAACTTACTGTTCACGTTGCTTTGACAATTCGTTGTATAATTTTGTTTAGTATTTCTTGTACAATTAAACTTACTGTTCACGTTGCTTTGACAATTCGTTGTATAATTTTGTTTAGTATTTCTTGTACAATTAAACTTACTGTTCACGTTGCTTTGACAATTCGTTGCATAATTTTGTTTAGTATTTCTTGTACAATTAACACGTTCACGTTGCTTAAATTGTTGCTATTTGTTTAGTATTTGTCAATTAAACTCTGTTCTGCTTTGACAATTCGTTGCATAATTTTGTTTAGTATTTCTTGTACAATTAAACTTACTGTTCACGTTGCTTTGACAATTCGTTGCATAATTTTGTTTAGTATTTCTTGTACAATTAAACTTACTGTTCACGTTGCTTTGACAATTCGTTGTATAATTTTGTTTAGTATTTCTTGTACAATTAAACTTACTGTTCACGTTGCTTTGACAATTCGTTGCATAATTTTGTTTAGTATTTCTTGTACAATTAAACTTACTGTTCACGTTGCTTTGACAATTCGTTGCATAATTTTGTTTAGTATTTCTTGTCAATTAAACTTACTGTTCACGTTGCTTTGACAATTCGTTGCATAATTTTGTTTAGTATTTCATGTACAATTAAACTTACTGTCGTTGTTGCATCTGAATGTTTTTTTAATTAAACTTACTTCATTGCTTTGACAATTAATTGTTTAGTTTCTGTACAATTAATTATGTTATGTTGACAATTCTTGTATATTTGTTTAGTATTTCTTGTACAATTAAACTTACTGTTCACGTTGCTTTGACAATTCGTTGTATAATTTTGTTTAGTATTTCTTGTACAATTAAACTTACTGTTCACGTTGCTTTGACAATTCGTTGTATAATTTTGTTTAGTATTTCTTGTACAATTAAACTTACTGTTCACTTGTTTGACAAATCGTTGCATAATTTGTTTAGTATTTTGTACAATTAAACTTACTGTTACGTTGCTTGACAATTCGTTGAATTTTGTTAGTATTTCTTGTACAATTAAACTTACTGTTCACGTTGCTTTGACAATTCGTTGCATAATTTTGTTTAGTATTTCTTGTCAATTAAACTTACTGTTCACGTTGCTTTGACAATTCGTTGCATAATTTTGTTTAGTATTTCTTGTACAATTAAACTTACTGTTCACGTTGCTTTGACAATTCGTTGCATAATTTTGTTAGTATTGTCATTAAACTACTGTTCTTTGAAATTCGTGCAATTGTTTAGTATTTAATTAAACTTACTGTCCTGCTTTGCAATTCGTTGCATATTGAGTATTCTTGCAATTAAACTACTGTCCCAATCGTGTAAAGCAAGATGGAGGTTGTCCTAATTAAAATAATAAAACAAACGTTAATTAAATACTCCAGTTAACCCTTTCACTCCTTAGTTCTTTTTTGCATCCAAACGCACTTATATTGCAATGTATACTAAATTACTCAGTATACCGGATTTGCGTCATCTTAAAAAAAGGCTGTGCGCCGATATATCGGTTCAGAAGAGCGAAGGGGTTAAACTATTTATAATGGGTCTAACGACGAATGGTTAACTTCACCGGATTTTGCCCATAAGTCTCAGTCCCTTTCCTCAGTAATGGCACGCCACCTGCTGAGACTATCGCACAATGCCCGAGCTTCGCAGCTCTAGCAACAATATTAGGGATCTCTGAATAAAATGCACTCGTGAGCAGAACGGACCGGTCCGAATTCGAACCAATGAACTTCGATACGCAAGACAAAGGGTTAACCAGTTAGCCACTCTCACTTCTAATAAGGTTCTGATCAATATGTCATGTCTCTTTATATGTCCAAAATATTTATATTTGTTCAATTTTGTTTGTTTATAATAATTTCTCTTCATTGCTAGTTTTCTACAGTTCTTTATTTGTCTGTTCATATTCTCTTGTTGACACTGTGTAAGCAGTTCTTGGTTAAATACACTTTTTGACCAGAACACACGTAAGATCTTTCGCAAACAAGTTGTATGAAAGATGAAGAGTTTGAACGTATCTTGTTCTGTCATTCTCCAGCATTCGGATCCGTATAGTCAAGTTAATATCACAAAACTGCAATATATATTAATCTCGTTTCTGATGCTGTATTGGGCTGATTTCCAGACCGTGTCAAGTAACTTCTATGACCTTAAATCCGGAGAGTGCTTTCTCCGATGTGACCAGGTTGAAAACATTTTTCGTTCCATTTCTGAATATTTGGTAATTCTTAGTAAGGGTCATCATCATATCACTCCCAATATCCTCCCCAATATCATTTTCCGCGTATAACGACTAACCATACCAAAATTCTGTGTTGATTAATCAAATGTCTCGTGACTCTAACAGAATGACGTCTTTGGCCGCTTCCAGTTCCGCTTCTTCACTCTTGATAGGGATACCGTTTTACAAATATTAGCAAAGTCATCTATACAACTTGTTGCTATTATTGTATTGATGATATCTACAACATCCATTGACTGTCCATCCTCGACCACTGCTGCATCACCGAGGCGATCTGTTCGCTCCTTGCACTTCCGCTTGTCCTAGTACAAAAATAAATGATAAATGGGCCACTCCGGATGTGCCACTTCTCTGGATGTGCCCAATGTAACAAATCATATATGCCTTATACAATCGTCCTGAATTTTCTTCAGCATATTCATTCAGTAATGATAATCTATAATGATAATTGGTTACAAATAAATACCTGTTTATATCTTCAGAATAGAAATGTATCTTCGAAATGATTCGATAATGTAGCAGTCCCTATAAATGACTTACACTGACATTCGTGTTCTATCTCTTGTGATAAATACTGGATGTCTATCCGTGTACTCGTCACAGCACATACACACCAAGTACTACTAAAACTCGCATTAACAAACCAGATACATATGTAACACATCCATAAAACATAATGTGCACGTGTGTTGCTCTGGTGTATAAGTATCACCTGACACTATAAGCTGAAAAAGTATGCTCATTAACGACAAAGTGGCGACACCTGTTTACGACATTAGTTATCCTACACCAGACTGTTCGTTTGATAAAGCGGCGATCACGTTAGGAGCATATTTGCAACAGAGGGGCCAGTGTTCATGACGGTATTTGCAACAGAGGGGCCAGTGTTCATGACGGTATTTGCAACAGAGGGGCCAGTGTTCATGAAAGCTAGGATAATACTTGAGGAGGAAGTTCAAAGTTTCAGTAAAAGGCGTATCACCGCGTAATATCGTGTCGTCCGCGGATGAGAGATGAGAAATGTACATTGTGTGAGTTAATTCTTCGTGTAAAATAGACAATTATTTTAAACCTTTTGATCTCTGAAAACACGATTTGTTCCCTTACTTTGAAAACAGGTTTCGTATCTTACTTTGAAAACGAGATTCATCACCTCACTTTGAAAACAAGATTCGTCACCTTACGTTGAAAACAAGATTCATCACTTTACTTTGAAAACAAGATTCGTAATCTTACTTTGAAAACAAGATTTGCCATCTTACTTTGAAAACAAGATTCGTAATCTTACTTTGAAAACAAGATTCGTCATCTTACTTTGAAAACAAGATTCGTAATCTTACTTTGAAAACAAGATTTGTCATCTTACTTTGAAAACAAGATTCGTAATCTTTCTTTGAAAACAAGATTCGTCATCTTACTTTGAAAACAAGATTTGTCATCTTACTTTGAAAACAAGATTCGTCATCTTACTTTGAAAACAGGATTGTTCTCTTACTTTGAAAACAAGATTCGTCACCTTACTTTGAAAACAAGTTTCGTTCTTTTACTTTGAAAACAAAATGTATCTTTTTTTAAAAAGAGATTTATCCCACTTGTTCGAAATTAGGATTCGCCTCCTTTTATTTGAAAACAAGACTAGTCACATTTTGTTGAAAACATGTTTAGTCACAAGACTAGTCACGTGTCGGTGAAAGCAAGACTGGTCAGGTTTATTTAAAAACAATAATAGTCACGTTAAAAGAAGAACAAACATGGTTTCACAAAAAATTAAACAACTAAAAACAACGTGGAACGGAACTGATAAGAAAACAAAGATCACAATACTAAGAGCATGCCTATTCCCAGTGGCAACGTATGGGTGTGAAGCGAGGGCATTTAATAAAGCAGTGGAAAAACATATATGTGCTTTTGAATATAAGTATTACAGAATAGTCCTTCGTATATCTTGGACAGAGAAGAGAACAAATAGATATATCCAGAAAGAACTCAAAATCAAAGAAAACTGACTGATGCTACAAATAAGAAAGAGAAAATTGAGATATTTTGGACATATAAAAAGACATGAAGGGCTGGAGAAGACCATCCTGACAGGAGGCATACCGGCAAAGAGAAGAAGAGGCAGACCATGGAGAAGATGGATTCATGATGTAACTGATGGTTTCAACATGACGGCTGCAGAGGCAGGACATCTGACCCATGAGAGAGAGAAATTCTGAAGGACTGTTGGGGTGGCAAAGTTCTGCTCAGGACAATCTATTTAATGATAATGAATAGTCACGCTTAGTTGAAAACTTGGTTAGTCACGTTTACTTAAAAACACAATTGATCACGTTTATTTTCTTTGAAAACACAACCCGTCACGGTTGTCTGTCTGTGAAAACAAGATTAGTCACGTTGTTATCTTTGTAGACAACATTCGTTACGATTTGTTTCTTAGACAACTATATATTCATCATTGTATCTTTGACACCAAGATTTGTCCCGTTTCTTACGCAAAATAAATGTGTTGAAAATGACATTTTTTATGTGTTTATTTTCAAATTTCAGCTTTAATAACTCTTTCCCATCACATGACGTAGTCTTCTCTATACTCCCTGCATTGCCGTACAAATATTCATGAAGACTGCCACGCTTTCCATTATGGAGATCGCCGCTGCCTCCAGGACTCTCTCGTGGTGGCTGAGTAACAGGTAAACCATACAATTATCAAATCAGACTCGATGAATATGCTTCAAAGGATTGAATGTGGAAGTCTGCGTGTGGAATGGGTGGACAGCATTCGGAGATCACATCTCAAGAAAATGGCTTGGCTGTACACACCTGGACATGCAGGATTGCAGGGTAACGAGCGTGTTGATTTTCTTGCAAACAATGCCACGACTCAAGCGGGCAGAAGTATGTACAGAGCCAATGCCATCAATGCGGTACGATCTCATTTTGTGATATGGGCGAGTCATTTGTGTGATATGGGACACTGGAACGAGTTCGAGAATTAGGCGTTAAGTTTGGACATGCAAGACTGTGTCCACTTCGTGGTGGAGAGAGAAGATATACTAATTAACTTCTCATGGGTACGGTCAGCAAATGGACTTTAGGGTGGCTGCTGCAGCGGAGGACAGAGCACGCATGGGAATGCCCCTGTGCCATGACGACGATCGCATAACATAACAAATATTAACGTATACACGTTCTTGGCAAAGATCAAACATATCACAAAGAGTGATTAAAATTGTCGTAAAGAACGAACGCAAAGAAGAAGAAGAAGAAGAACTAATATTCATGAACGGAAACAGCATGACCATGTGCTAGAACGTTCACTTTAATATCATCAGAAGGTTTGCAACTGATGTTCGGTTTTCTGCTATAATATGCATATTCAGATGTGTGCGTCTTGTATCTGTGGTATAGTTTCGCAATCTGTTGTGACAGTCTTGTGTCTGTGGTATAGTTTCTCTTTCTCTCTCTCTCTGTTGTGTCCGTCTTGTGTCTGTGGTATATTTTCTCTTTCTCTCTCTCTCTCTCTGTTGTGTCCGTCTTGTGTCTGTGGTATATGTTTTATATATATATCTGTTGTGTCCGACTTGTGTCTGTGGTATATGTTTTATATATATATATCTGTTGTGTCCGTCTTGTGTCTGTGGTATAGATGTCTCAGCCAGCTGTGCTTATATAATATATGTCAGCTGTGCTTATATTATAAATATTTAGTAAAACTATTGTTTTGTTTGCTTGTTTGCGTTTATGCTTAATCAACCAAATTATCCACTCTTTGTGATTAGCATGGTTTACGTGAAGAACATGAGTAAGTTGCACTGACGTTAGGTACCTAATGTAGGACAGGCATATCCGAATTCCTGTCAAAAGTAATGCTTGGGTTTCCCTGACATCTTTCGTTTCTGTCTTACACTGAACGTAGTTCACTTTTATTAATATTTCACAGCCGCTCAATTCAGCTTGTGTGTGATCTGAGCCGAAGAGCATGTTCATCCTTTGTTACTCACGACTGACGTGGTGAGGTTGTTCCGGGTAAGAAACATTTTCACCCGCTTTGGGTTATGAATCGTTTTTGTAACCACTAAGAAATTTCTCTCTCACGTTCCCTCACCAAGAAATTTATCTCTCTCTCTCGTGTTCCCTCACCAAGAAATTTCTTTATCTGTCTCGCGTTCCCTCACCAAGAAATGTATCTCTCCTCGCTCGTTCCTCACAAGAAATTTATCTCTTGTGTTCCCTCACCAAGATATTTCTCTCTCTCTCTCTCGCATTCCCTCCCCAAGAGATTTCTCTCTCTCTCAAAGTCGCGTTCCTCACCAAGAAATTTCTCTCTCTCTCTCGTTCCTCACTAAGAAATTTCTCTTCTCTGTCTCCTGTCGTTCTCCCTCCACAAGAAATGTCTCTCTCTCTCTCTCTGCGTTCCCTCAACAAGAAATTTCTCTCTCGTTTCCTCTCCCCAAGAATGTTCTCTCTCGCGTTCCCTCACCAAGAAATTTCTCTCTCGCGTTCCCTCACCAAGAAATGTCTTCTCTCTCTCTCTCGCGTTCCCTCACTAAGAAATGTCTCTCTCTCCGCGTTCCTCCCCAAGAAATTCTCTCTCTCTCTTGCGTTCCCTCACCAAGAAATGTCTCTCTCTCTCTCGCGTTCCCTCACTAAGAAATTTCTCTTTCTCTCTCTCTCTCTCTTTTGCGTTCCTCACCAAGAAATGTTCTCTCTCTCGCGTTCCTCACAAGAAATGTCTTCTCCTGGTTCCCTCACCAAGAAATGTCTCTCTCGCGCGTTCCTCACCAAGAAATGTCTCTCTCTCTCCGGTTCCTCACCAAGAAATTTCTTCTCTCGCGCGTTCCCTCACAAGAAATTTTCTCTCTCTCGCGTTCCCTCACAAGAAATGTTTCTCTCTCGCGTTCCCTCACCAAGAATGTCTCTCTCTCTCGCGTTCCTCACCAAGAAATTCCTCTCTCGCGTTCCCTCACCAAGAAATGCTTCTCTCTCTCTCTCTCTCCTCACAGAAATTTCTCTTTCTCTCTCTCTCTCTCTGTTCCTCATCTCTCTCTCTCGCGTTCCTCACCAAGAAATTTTCTCTCTCTCCTCGCGTTCCCTCAACAAGAAATTCTATCTCTTGTGTTCCTCCTTACCAAGATATTTTCTCTCGTCTCCATTTCTCTCCCAAGAGATTTCTCTCTCTCTCGCGCGTTCCCTCACCAAGAAATTTCTCTCTCTCTCTCGTGTTCCCTCACCAAGAAATTTCTTTCTCTGTCTCAGTTCCTCAAAGAAATGTATCTCTCTCTCTCTCGCGTTCCCTCAACAAGAAATTTATCTCTCGTGTTCCCTCCCCAAGAGATTTCTCTCTCTCTCGCGCGTTCCTCACCAAGAAATTCTCTCTCTCTCGTGTTCCTCACCAAGAAATTTCTCTCTCGCGTTCTCTCACCAAGAAATTTCTTTCTCTCTCTCTCTCGCGTTCCTCACCAAGAAATTTCTCTCTCCTCGCGTTCCTCACCAAGAAATGTCTCTCTCTCTCTCGTCCTCCGTTCCTCACCAAGAAATTTGAAGCCTTCACTCTGTGTTTTTCTGTTTATTAAAACGGAAACGTTGAACACAATACAGATATAATTATATCAGTTCAATTGGCAGGGTCAGTCAGCAGGGTGGGCTGTATTGTATATTGACAAGGCCAGATATCAGACTGTATTGTCTATTGACAGGACCAGATATCAGACTGTATTGTCTATTGACAGGACCAGACATCAGACTGTATTGTCTATTGACAGGACCAGACATCAGACTGTATTGTCTATTGACAGGACCAGACATTAGACTGTATTGTTTCATATTTATACTGTGCTAACTATGTAGTATTGCCTGGACCGAGTAATTCTGGTATGATCAACCAGCTTGAATCTTGACAGCATGGCTTTACATCTACAGACGGTTTTTAACGTGGCTGCCGGAACCAGTATCTCGATCACTTGCACGACTTCTGTGTTATATTTATCAATTTCTAGATATCGGTCAGGAGACTGGTGTAGGTCCTGGATCAACAGTTCTTCGACCAACAGATGATGCGTCAGATGATCTACTACTATATAAAGTGACAGTATATACCAGATGGTAGTGACAATAGTAGAATCTTCCATGTTTACATGAGGGGTTTATGTGGAGTACAACATTGCACAATAGTAGAATATTCCATGTTTACATGAGCGGTCTATGTGGAGTACACATTGCAAAAGTGCTTGCCTCTCATTCTGAAGGTATTCGGTTCACTTCCCGCGTGGAATGATTGGAATATTTTTCCAGAGATCCTTGATTTCAATGTAGATTAGATCGAGTTCCTAGTCTTATCGGAAACGGATGCCCGCCTGCCCAGCGTGTTTGTAGCGCGTTGGACTGCGGGTGACTAGCCCTCTGTGTGAGCGGGTTCAATTCCACTAGTTGGCAGAAAAGCCACATATTCCCAGATTCACGGTGTTCGTGGCACCGAGCCGAAGGGTTACGATGTCCATGGCACTGAGCCGAAGAGCTGAAAGCTCAAGTGCATCTGGATCGAAAAAAAAATAAAAGAAATCGGAAACGGATGAGAAAACAGATGTCCCGTCTTCAAGGTAGACACGTAAAAGAACCACTTGCAATTGAAAATCCCATGAGAATAGGTAAAAAAAGCCACTTGCTAGACCACTTGCAGTTGAAAATCGATGAGAATAGGTAAAAAAGCCACTTGCTGGACCACTTGCTGGGCCACTTGCTGGGCCAAATTCATTAAAACAAGTTAAAATAAAATTCCTACAATAGTTTCAACCATCCTCACTTCTGCTGAGATTTTTCTGTGTAAGAAAAAGATCGGAGCACTCATGATTGTTCACCGAAGTGTAATGATGATTGTTACTATTAATTAATTAATAAATCAATCAGTTCAAGAAATATTGTTAGCAACGCAAAAGTTTTTATTATTAAATGAAATATTGGTTGTAATAAACGAACAAGACCCTGTGTAACCTCATCAATTTATTGATATGATGTAACTAAACTACTGCAAACAATAATTGCACAACACAGTACATCGTCTTCTGAACCATGAAGAGTTTGGTACAACTTTCAGCCAAGCTAGCTAGAAAAATAACAATATGGTAATTATTAACAGCGAGAACGTTCAATAGAGAACGTTGCGTTTCATTGGTTAAATGCGGGATGACGTGCGGCATTAATTAGGAGAACATCTGCTTCTTGGTTTTGTCAAATAATTTGCGATCACGTTGGATGTCATATTGCAAGCCTGAAGTCATTAACACCATGACCTGTTCATATTATAAAAAAAACCTGATTCATTCAGGACGCAGCGTGTGCAATATACTGGGCAACATATGTTGTAACAAGGTTTGCAATCTATCTCCTACAGTTTACGATCTATGTGTTTCTCTATTGGTGATGAATATATATGTAGACATTCAAACATAAAATGGAATCGTCTGAAACAAATTCCTACAGAAATATTTTAAATATGTGCTGGATAAAGAAAAGAGAAAAATATAAGCATATTACAGTATCTTATGTGACAGATTAAAATAATGCACAAGTGTTCGCCTGTTGACTCGGACACAAGAGGGTTGTTGGTGTAATCCAACACTTGACGTTTCTCACGGACAGAAAGGAATTGACCCTCCTGCGCAACAGGGTATAGAAATGTGAAGTGAAGTTAATTCAGACGGCCGAAAGTATAAAAAGGCTGCGGGAATGTTATTTTTATTACAAGATATTGACATCAAGGAAGTTTGGGTCATGTCTCGAATAGCAAGAGTCAGTTCTGACGGCCTATCTATGACCAATCTGATTTGATATCATGTTATAGTATAACTCCAGATGTGCTTCTTTAAAGTTGGGGTTTTCATTTGTGTCAAATTTTAGTTACTCATCTGTACAAATATGTGTCCTGTTGGATATTAAGCATATAGATTTTTTTTCAGAAATTCAGATGTGCCTGTCCTATATACTGTAGAGGTCCAGCGGGGGAGCAACGTACTCATGTTATCGGCGTAAAACAAGCAGATCACAAAGAGGAGTTAACTTAGTTGATAAGAAAGAACGCAAACGAAGAAGAAAATGTATCGACAAGTGAAATATTTTGCCACAGTTAACCGACGTCACAGGGATTTAGAGAGAGAGAGAGAGAGAGAGAGAGCTTCTTCTTCTGCGGTCAGGTTTGGGGGTGAAGATAGAGCGTCAATTCTGTCACCAGAGCACAGTCCATTGTCTTTTAAGGTCAGAGCGGATGACTAATAGGTTCTACCTCAGTTCATAGTTCATAGTTCATAAGTACGGTTCCAACTTCACTGCAACGGGTCACCCCTTAATTGCTCCGTTCCTGTCCCAATGAAAATCACACGAAATGCTAACAACTGTGAAATGTTTCCTGTGTGAACTAATTCCAGAATGAAACAGCGCGTACCACCAAAAAGTAACCTGCTCCGCATAAAATACATAAGGCCGTTGCTAATGTAGCAACACAAAAATGTTCATCACTTGAATTGCAATTCTTGTCGAAGGGAACATCAATCACGACAAAATCCAGCTTTCTGCACCAGCAATATAACTTCATACTGCAGATTGAGCTTGTTCGTCATAACCGCTGTCCGTCATTTTCTGAATACACACTAACACACAACAAACGCACGGTTGACACAGCAAAAACATTCCATGTAACATTCATAGCTCACAGTGTTGCTCTAGCACTAACTCAGTAGCTCGGCAAACGAAACCGGAAAATACCAGACCAAACATGTCGGAAATGCGCTAGCAAAGTCGGGTTCAGAATCAAACAGTTCTGACTCTGAATGGCCCTCCGCATTCCGCCATTGCTGGCCAGGTTTTTTCTCAGTTATACACTCTATGGCCATATCTGTAGTCCTGGGGCATCGTAGCCTGGACAATCCTGAAGTACGTGTTTATACGGCAGATTCAAGATTCAGATGAAGAACAGCGCAATCTACAGTTACAGACAATTACTCTGTAACGCTGTTTTTGATGCCGTCGCTCCATCTTTTGCGTGGTCGTCCTCCTGCTTTGTACTTATACTTTTTGTGTGGCTCTCTGTGGTAGGTGATACCAGAGCATTCTTGTCAGATGTCCAAACCATTTAATATGTTGTTCTTTTTAATTATGGAAGAATCAATACAAATAAATGATAGCATTGCCAACTTCCGTTATGTTATTAGTACGTTGGAAAGAGACTGTCGGCCACTTAAAAAGAATGCAACCAAACTCCACTGAGAACATTAAATGGGACCACATGGAGAGGCTACATAAATAGTGTCTTTAGTCGTCCCTGTTATTTTGAGGTCCATCTTTTGCGTGGTCTGCCTTTTGCCCATGTTTGTGGGGAGATAAAATTGAAGTACCCCCACTTCTAGCTCATTATATAAACACGCACACACATATATATATATATATATATATATATAAAACTATACACTGTATATAGTGTGTTTATGTATGTGGTGCAATACAAATCAACAGTCTCTCTCAATTTTGTATTTTTTAATAACACCAAATCATATCTGATCAACTGTCATCTCCCCACAAATGTTTGAGACTGTAATTTTGCAGCATTTTTCTGTTCCAATGGTATGGTGGTACATTTTAACTTAGTGTCATGCCTGCCGGCGTAGGCGATCATGTCTCTCCACAACTCTCTCTGCTTGGTGCATGTAATCAGTTCTGAAGTCGATCTTGTGCCGAACCATGTCAGACCATCTAAATAGGGGGAAGACTGCAGTAAAACTTGGTAAATAGCGTCATCTAACATCTTCTCCCTCTCTGTTCCGCGATCTCTTCTTCCCTGAATTTTACCTGTTGTCACCAAATGTTCTAAACTTTCTCTTCGCATTATATGCCCGAAGAACCTTGATTGTCTGATTATTATTCTTTTGATAAGGTTTCTTTGTGTGCAGGCCTGATTTAAAACCACCTCATTTGCTTTCTTCGCTTTCCATGGAATTTTCAGCATTCTTTCTGTGAAACCACATCTCTGTGGCTTCCAACGATCGTATTGATTGTTTGTTCATTGTCCATGATTCGTTGCCATACAGAAGTCTATTGTCTATCCCAGGTGGAAGATGGGATTGGTTGGCGTAGGTGTGAGAGCTTTAATTTTCGTTCTAGGGCCAGATGAGTCGCCCTTGTTGTGTTATATCCGTGTTTATGTAGTGTGGTCTTGATATTGTCTCTTTTTCTTGGTCTTCCCGTCGCTCAAGTACCTGATCTCGTTTTGTTGTATGCTGTTAGTGGTGGTTGATTGTACTCCATTCTCATTAAATGTCCAAACCACTGCATGTGTTGTCTTTCGATGTATTTGGTGCATTAAATTATGCCAAATCTGCTTCTGATGTCCTCATTTCGTAGTCTATCTTTCCTGGTGACCCACACTGCCTTCATCAAGCATTTCATTTCCAACGTGGTGAGCTTTCTGTGGTGTGTTGTTGTCAGAGACCAAGTTTGGCACTGGTAACAAAGTGTTGGTAGGAAAATACTTTTATCATGTCTTTTCACTTCCATCTTGATCTTTGGGTATTGTAATAAACAAAGCAAAAGGCCGGACCACGCAAAAGATGGACCTCAGAGATAACAGAGGCGACGAAAGAGACTATTTACAAAACGCATACTAGTGACAGTTTTAGAAATCTCTTCCTGACCTGACTCTGTGAGGCAAACAGGAATCGAGAAAGAAAGAAAATAATGGTGCCAGCTGGTAGGTCACTGAATTTGCTTTTGACATCTTGTCTCTATTTCTCTATCGAGTTTTCCGTCCTCTGGGAAAATACAGAAGCATTGGATCAATATAACACTGAGTATTCGTTTTCGCAGTGTCATTGTTAGTGAATTCACGCATAGTGCGTTTTTAATTTTCCTAAATGCTGCTTTTGCTTGAGCTATTCTGGCTCCTAATCTCTGTTTTACACCTGCCATCTGATGTTAGGAATGTTCCCAGGTACTTGAATCGATGGACTTACATTCAAACTACTATAAGAAATAAGACAGATTCAAGCACAGTTAATGTTCATCTCAAGCACAAGAAAATTGCACAATAGTAGTTCATGATGAAAAAATAAGCTATGGCTGATCATAAGGATGTTGTTCCAGAAAAGATAACGAATTCGGAATTGTCAGCATAGACAAACCTAAACAAGTCCACATGTCTCAGAAAAGTTGAGAATGTTTCCTATTTGGAAAGACTTCATCACAGGCAGAAAGCGGCAGGAAATCTGATAGACATGTAGAATTTTCACTAGTTGTCCCTTATCGTAGAAGTTCCAGGGTACGAGGAGTGGACCAGGAATTTCCTGTAAGCTCACAGCAAGTAGTTTGGACTATAGGTTTCCTGACCACAGATCAATACTTGAAGATCTTAACTTCAGATACCTCTGAAGTCGCAGAAGACCCGCTTCTCCGCACTGGACACTGATAAAAAGGAAAGTAGGCTCCACGCAAAAATCAGTCAGCTGTGCCGTACCAGGCGCCCTGACTAAGCCTGAATTCATAGCAGGTGAATGCAAGAAGAAGAAGAAGAAGAAGAATAGTAGTACTATCAGCTGGAGCTGTAAATGAGTGTCAAGAACTGATAGACCATGGGAAATAGCATCAATAAATTATATGGACTAGACATCAATATTAAAAAAATATAATAAGTAAAATATAGGAAAATAGAAAATATTGAACATAGAATTGAGGGTGAGCCACTTGAACAGGTCTCAATCTTTGTATATCAAGAAAATATAACAATGATTGATTGATAGAACCATCATCATTGTACTTTGGTGAATGACCATGTGTACTCTACTATTTCTTACACAGGAAGATCTTAGCGACAGTGCACAAACTCCATAGTAACTGCGAGTGTCCCAGAAGTCATTTTGAAGATGGTGAAAACTTTGTTGGAATTTTGATGGAAGAAGTAAAATGGAAGTTAAGGAGAGAATAGCAATGGTCAAAAATATATTGTATGGAAAGAAAGATATTGACATCTAGGCAAATAAAAAACCCACACAAAATGAGAATTATCAAGTATTACATACACTCAGGATTTTTATATGGAGCAGAAACAAGAACAATGAACAAACAGTTCGAAACATATACTACACAAGACTTGTGAAAATGTGAATATACAGAAGAGTCAAGAGAATATCATGGAAGGAAAGAAAAACTAATCAAGAAGTTTTGCAACAATTAGAAATAAATAGAGATTTACTTGAAGAAATAAAGTTAGACAAATATAGTAATTTGGTCACAATAGAAGACATGACACATTGTTGAAGATGCCCATAAAATGGGACAGTTGTGAGAGCTAGGAGAACATCAAGATGTGGACAGACAGCAGCCTGTTTGTAAAAAAAATATTAAATACACAACACAAAAGCAAAGGAAAATATTAATTATTTTACTAATTCACTGGCACTTTATGAATAATTCAAACAATATGAGTAAAAATTCATATAATTAGCAAACTTTGACAGCACATACAGTAATTGGTTGTTGAAGGGCAAACACATTTTTATTCTTGTTATAGTTTATTCAACAGATTTCATAGAACTTTGGGCAGATCCATAGATTCTTAGTCTGCACCAACAGATGGTGAAGTTTAAAGATTACCAAGGGAGGAGACATGCAAGTGTCTGACACAAGAAATATTAAGAATCAAATTTCTGCACTGGAATACAAATCAATGTAAACATAACATCATCAACAGCGGATGGTCCTTGTAATGACACTATATGTCATTGACATGCAGTGATTTAAATGACAGACTTAAAACGTCTTCTGATGAATAAGATATGATTATTCATTAGTCAGGATCATCATCATTACACTTCAGACAGATCCTTAGGTGCTCAGTTTTTAAAATATCCATGAGCATAAAGTGGCTGATCACTCCAGTTCTGTGTTGATTAGTCAAACATTTAGTGCCCTTAGCAAAGTGTCCTTAATTTTGACTGATCACAGTTGGTGCTCTTACTGCTATCTCTTCATAAAATTTGTCTAAACTTGACTGAATATCTTATCTGAACACAAGCCTTAATGCTTTGAAAATTTTCTCACCTGTAAATGATGCTTCTGAGCATTTGTAGCAACAAAATATCTTCCGGGATGTTGAAGAGTTTTTTAAAATAGTCAAAATGCCGAAAAATAACTGCCTTGTATCTATTATAACTGGTGAATCATTTCAGACGAGGAGGAAGAATGCAACCAAATGTAACACACATTCTTTTAAACAGTTTTTACATCTGTTATCATGTCAGAAATATGTCTTATGATAATTCTGCATGATAAACTTACTAGCTGAATTAACTTCCTTTTATCTTGGCAAAGTACTTGTGACAGTTCTATTAAACAAAATTCTCCTGGAAAATAGTTTCAATTTCTTGGCAATTTTTTCACTAATAAGAAAGCTAACAAGAACAGCAGTTTCTGGAAATTATTTTGCATTGAAAAACACATTCTGCTAACTTGTCAAATATTTCTTCAAATTATTAATTTTATCATTGCTTTCTTGTTCCTCCAGTGAACAATAGATTTCATGTTTGAATTGACCATGCTTTGGCAGATTTTATTCTTTCAGAATAGAAACATTTAAATTACAAATTAAACACACTGGGCTATTAGGATGTAAATTAAAGAAATAATCCAGACCATCTTTACGAACACTGAAATTCTGCATTCTTTTCTATTTTCCCTGATATTGCCAATGTGAAAGTCACCTGTGACAACTGATTGTCAACTTTCAGCCTCTTTCTTAGTGAAATGTACATTTTATATCAACATAAGCCCATACTGAAACCGCAGACAAAGATATATCACAGTTATGATCTCTGAGGCTTTTTGACTGTATAAAAAACTGTTGATGTTTCAGTTTCTCATTATCAAAGAAGTCAGCCATCATTGTCTTTACACAAGTATTGACTTGGGTCAGCAACTCATTTGTATTTTTTGCTGATTTTGTTTACATGTTGGGCAGGTTTAATGTTTTGTATCTTTCTTTTTTGTGGCTGTATGTACATAAAAAAGAAATATTTTAATTAGCTCAGAGGCCGGAGTGTTTATTAACTTTCAATTAACCTCAGAGCAAAATTTGTTTGGCAAGACAGTTCTGGCCAGTCAATCCTAGGTTGTGCACCCTGGTTTATATGTCTTCCAAGGGATTTACAATACTTGTTTTCACAGTTATATATTGGTTTCATTGGTCCTAGAGATTCTCTAGAGTTCTTGCAATTCTTACGTACAAAATATTTGATATGAATACACCTCAATCCTTGATGTCAGTTCAATGGGGAGATCACTGTATACAAGAATGATAAAAGTTGTCTATATCTGCTGTGATCTTCTGCTACTTACCACCTAGTACCAAGATGATAAAAGTTGTCTATATCTGCTGTGATCTTCTGCTACTTACCACCTAGTACCAAGATGATAAAAGTTGTCTATATCTGCTGTGATCTTCTGCTACTTACCACCTAGTACCAAGATTCTCTTTTAAACAATCTCATCATCTCATTAGTGGGAAGCTACATAGTCTAGTAATATGTCCTCCCTGATGTCACTCTACTTCTTTATCTATTATCATACATGAACATCACATGACCTGTTCATGGAGATTTGCATGTATCACTATGGCTTTCACTATGTCCTTGAACATAGTTCTGTATCTAATTTTTATATTGCATATTTTATCCTTAATCAAGATTGTTTACCAAATGTATAATGGGAATGGTAATAAATTTCAAACAGTGTAATAATAATTATGGAAGTAAAAACAAAAAAATTAGTAATTGCAAAAATAAGTAGAACAAAAGTTGCACAAAACAAACTAAATTCTTAACATATTTTAAATATTCAATTTAGGCATACAAATAGCTCACACTGCCCTACTTACAGAATTTATGTCAAAAGAAATTTAGCAGAAACAAACATTTGTATTTTGTATGTACAAGGTAGCAATAATGTGAAAATTAAAAAATGGATATAAGAGAACTTCCAGCATCCACTGTCTATACCATTATTTTCTAGAAAGCTGGGTTTCCAAATCCATAATGTGCTTGGTCACTATGAATCTCAGCTAACAAGGTCCTTCCTCGAGTTGAGCTGAATCAAGAAGACATGGAATGCATTAGTAGTAACTTATAATCATTTTCTAATGGAATGATAAACTGTGTTGCTAGAAATCACCATCTTTTCCCTCTTGCTCTGTTCAGTGTGCATGCATGCATACAGATGATAGTGTTTATGTGAAAGTGTGCATGCATGCATACAGATGATAGTGTTTATGTGACAGAGTGCATGCATGCATACAGATGATAGTGTTTATGTGACAGAGTGCATGCATGCATACAGATGATAGTGTTTATGTGACAGAGTGCATGCATGCATACAGATGATAGTGTTTATGTGACAGAGTGCATGCATGCATACAGATGATAGTGTTTATGTGACAGAGTGCATGCATGCATACAGATGATAGTGTTTATGTGACAGAGGCAAATACTAGCGTAAATATGATGTCTATGTTACAGTTACAAATATATTGTCTGTAGGAACAATGGTTGAATTATTATCTAACTCTGGATCTCTGTGTCAAGGGGTTAAGTCACTGCCTAGCATTCAGTATACAATGGTTGAATTATTATCTAACTTGGATCTCTGTGTCAGGGTTAAGTCACTGCTAGCATTCAGAAGGTAGGTTCAAATCCAGCCATATTATTCTGTTTACAAGCGTATTTTTTACAGAGACCCCTACCACTGTTGCCGGAACTACAGAGCTTGTGCTTTGTGCAATGAAGTCAATCCTTCGTCTTTAGACGGCCCTTTTTTATTCTTCAACTTTACAACATTTATATCTTGTTACTGTCCATGATTTATATCTTGTTACTGTCCATGGTTTATATCTTGTTGCTGTCCATGATTTATATCTTGTTGCTGTCCATGATTTATATCTTGTTGCTGTCCATGGTTTATATCTTGTTGCTGTCCATGATTTATATCTTGTTACTGTCCATGATTTATATCTTGTTGCTGTCCATGATTTATATCTTGTTGCTGTCCATGATTTATATCTTGTTGCTGTACATGATTTATATCTTGTTGCTGTCCATGATTTATATCTTGTTACTGTCCATGATTTATATCTTGTTACTGTACATGATTTATATCTTGTTACTGTCCATGATTTATATCTTGTTGATGTCCATGGTTTATATCTTGTTGCTGTCCATGATTTATATCTTGTTACTGTCCATGATTTATATCTTGCTGCTGTCCATGATTTATATCTTGTTGCTGTCCATGATTTACATCTTGTTGCTGTCCATGATTTATATCTTGTTGCTGTCCATGATTTATATCTTGTTGCTAGTCATGATTTATATCTTTTACTGTCCATGATTTATATCTTGTTGATGTCCATGTTTATATCTTGTTGCTGTCATGGATTTATATCTTGTTGCTGTCCATGATTTATATCTTGTTACTGTCCATGATTTATATCTTGTTACTGTCCATGATTTATATCTTGTTACTGTCCATGGTTTATATCTTGTTGCTGTCCATGATTTATATCTTGTTGCTGTCCATGGTTTATATCTTGTTACTGTCCATGATTTATATCTTGTTACTGTCCATGCATTTATATCTTGTTACTGTCCATGATTTATATCTTGTTGCTGTCCATGGTTTATATCTTGTTGCTGTCCATGAGTATATCTTGCTGCTGTCCATGATTTATATCTTGTTCTGTCATGATTTATATCTTGTTGTGTCCATAGTTTATATCTTGTTGCTGTCCATGATTTATATCTTGCTGCTGTCCATGATTATATCTTAGTACTGTCCATGATTCGATATCTTGTTGCGTCCATATTTATATCTGTATTTTCCATGATTTATATCTTGTTGCTGTCCATGGTTTATATCTTGTTGCTGTCCATGATTTATATCTTGCTGCGTCCATGATTTATATCTTGTTGCTGTCCATGATTTATATCTTGTTGCTGTCCATGTTTATATCTTTTGCTGTCCATGATTTATATCTTGTTGATGTCCATGATTTATATCTTGTTACTGTCCATGATTTATATCTTGTTGCTGTCCATGATTTATATCTTGTTGCTGTCCATGATTTATATCTTGTTTCTGTCCATGATTTATATCTTGTTACTGTCCATGGTTTATATCTTGTTGCTGTCCATGATTTATATCTTGTTGCTGTCCATGATTTATATCTTGTTGCTGTCCATGGTTTATATCTTGTTACTGTCCATGATTTATATCTTATTACTGTCCATGATTTATATCTTGTTGCTGTCCATGATTTATATCTTGTTGCTGTCCATGTTTATATCTTGTTCTGTCCATGATTTATATCTTGTTACTGTCCATGATTTATATCTTGTTGATGTCCATGATTTATATCTTGTTACTGTCCATGATTTATATCTTGTTGCTGTCCATGATTTATATCTTGTTGCTGTCCATGATTTATATCTTGTTACTGTCCATGATTTATATCTTGTTACTGTCCATGATTTATATCTTGTTGCTGTCCATGATTTATATCTTGTTTCTGTCCATGATTTATATCTTGTTGCTGTCCATGATTTATATCTTGTTGATGTCCATGATTTATATCTTGTTCTGTCCATGGATTTATATCTTGTTACTGTCCATGATTTATATCTTGTTTCTGTCCATGATTTATATCTTGTTGCTGTCCATGATTTATATCTTGTTGCTGTCCATGATTTATATCTTGTTGCTGTCCATGATTTATATCTTGTTGATGTCCATGATTTATATCTTGTTGATGTCCATGATTTATATCTTGTTGCTGTCCATGATTTATATCTTGTTACTGTCCATGATTTATATCTTGTTACTGTCCATGATTTATATCTTGTTACTGTCCATGATTTATATCTTGTTACTGTCCATGATTTATATCTTGTTGCTGTCCATGATTTATATCTTGTTGCTGTCCATGATTTATATTTTTATCGATTAATCTTGTACTGTCCATGATTTATATCTTGTTACTGTCCATGATTTATATCTTGTTGCTGTCCATGGTTTATATCTTGTTGCTGTCCATGATTTATATCTTGTTACTGTCCATGATTTATATCTTGTTGCTGTCCATGATTTATATCTTGTTACTGTCCATGATTTATATCTTGTTACTGTCCATGATTTATATCTTGTTGCTGTCCATGATTTATATCTTGTTGCTGTCCATGATTTATATCTTGTTGCTGTCCATGATTTATATCTTGTTGCTGTCCATGATTTATATCTTGTTACTGTCCATGATTTATATCTTGTTACTGTCCATGATTTATATCTTGCTGCTGTCCATGGTTTATATCTTGTTGCTGTCCATGGTTTATATCTTGTTACTGTCCATGATTTATATCTTGTTCCTGTCCATGATTTATATCTTGTTACTGTCCATGGTTTATATCTTGTTACTGTCCATGATTTATATCTTGTTGCTGTCCATGATTTATATCTTGTTGCTGTCCATGATTTATATCTTGTTACTGTCCATGGTTTATATCTTGTTACTGTCCATGATTTATATCTTGTTACTGTCCATGGTTTATATCTTGTTACTGTCCATGATTTATATCTTGTTACTGTCCATGGTTTATATCTTGTTGCTGTCCATGATTTATATCTTGTTGCTGTCCATGGTTTATATCTTGTTACTGTCCATGATTTATATCTTGTTACTGTCCATGATTTATATCTTGTTGCTGTCCATGATTTATATCTTGTTACTGTCCATGGTTTATATCTTGTTGCTGTCCATGATTTATATCTTGCTGCTGTCCATGATTTATATCTTGTTGCTGTCCATGATTTCTATCTTGTTACTGTCCATGGTTTATATCTTGTTGCTGTCCATGATTTATATCTTGTTGCTGTCCATGATTTATATCTTGTTACTGTCCATGATTTATATCTTGTTACTGTCCATGATTTATATCTTGTTACTGTCCATGATTTATATCTTGTTACTGTCCATGATTTATATCTTGTTACTGTCCATGATTTATATCTTGTTACTGTCCATGATTTATATCTTGTTACTGTCCATGGTTTATATCTTGTTGCTGTCCATGATTTATATCTTGTTACTGTCCATGATTTATATCTTGTTGCTGTCCATGGTTTATATCTTGTTACTGTCCATGATTTATATCTTGTTACTGTCCATGATTTATATCTTGTTGCTGTCCATGATTTATATCTTGTTGCTGTCCATGATTTATATCTTGTTGATGTCCATGATTTATATCTTGTTCTGTCCATGATTTATATTTGTTACTCACATTTATATCTTGCTGTCCATGATTTATATCTTGTTGATGTCCATGATTTATATCTTGTTACTGTCCATGGTTTATATCTTGTTGATGTCCATGATTTATATCTTGTTGCTGTCCATGGTTTATATCTTGTTGCTGTCCATGATTTATATCTTGTTACTGTCCATGATTTATATCTTGCTGCTGTCCATGATTTATATCTTGTTGCTGTCCATGATTTATATCTTGTTGCTGTCCATGGTTTATATCTTGTTGCTGTCCATGATTTATATCTTGTTGCTGTCCATGGTTTATATCTTGTTGCTGTCCATGATTTATATCTTGTTACTGTCCATGTTTATATCTTGTTACTGTCCATGATTTATATCTTGTTGCTGTCCATGATTTATATCTTGTTACTGTCCATGGTTTATATCTTGTTACTGTCCATGATTTATATCTTATTACTGTCCATGATTTACATCTTGTTACTGTCCATGATTTATATCTTGTTGCTGTCCATGATTTATATCTTGTTCCTGTCCATGATTTATATCTTGTTACTGTCCATGATTTCTATCTTGTTACTGTCCATGATTTATATCTTGTTGATGTCCATGATTTATATCTTGTTACTGTCCATGATTTATATCTTGTTTCTGTCCATGATTTATATCTTGCTGCTGTCCATGATTTATATCTTGTTGCTGTCCATGATTTATATCTTGTTGCTGTCCATGATTTATATCTTGTTACTGTCCATGATTTATATCTTGTTGCTGTCCATGGTTTATATCTTGTTGCTGTCCATGATTTATATCTTGCTGCTGTCCATGATTTATATCTTGTTGCTGTCCATGATTTATATCTTGTTGCTGTCCATGGTTTATATCTTGTTGATGTCCATGATTTATATCTTGTTGCTGTCCATGATTTATATCTTGTTACTGTCCATGATTCATATCTTGTTACTGTCCATGATTTATATCTTGTTGCTGTCCATGGTTTATATCTTGTTACTGTCCATGATTTATATCTTGCTGCTGTCCATGATTTATATCTTGTTGATGTCCATGATTTATATCTTGTTGCTGTCCATGATTTATATCTTGTTACTGTCCATGATTTATATCTTGTTTCTGTCCATGATTTATATCTTGTTACTGTCCATGATTTATATCTTGTTGCTGTCCATGGTTTATATCTTGTTGCTGTCCATGGTTTATATCTTGTTACTGTCCATGATTTATATCTTGCTGCTGTCCATGATTTATATCTTGTTGATGTCCATGGTTTATATCTTGCTGCTGTCCATGGTTTATATCTTGTTACTGTCCATGATTTATATCTTGTTCTGTCCATATTTATATCTTGTTACTGTCCATGATTTATATCTTGTTGCTGTCCATGATTTATATCTTGTTACTGTCCATGATTTATATCTTGTTGCTGTCCATGATTTATATCTTGTTACTGTCCATGATTTATATCTTGTTACTGTCCATGATTTATATCTTGTTACTGTCCATGATTTATATCTTATTACTGTCCATGATTTATATCTTGTTACTGTCCATGATTTATATCTTGTTGATGTCCATGATTTATATCTTGTTGATGTCCATGATTTATATCTTGTTGCTGTCCATGATTTATATCTTGTTGCTGTCCATGATTTATATCTTGTTGCTGTCCATGATTTATATCTTGTTACTGTCCATGATTTATATCTTGTTACTGTCCATGGTTTATATCTTATTACTGTCCATGATTTATATCTTGTTACTGTCCATGATTTATATCTTGTTGATGTCCATGATTTATATCTTGTTGATGTCCATGATTTATATCTTGTTACTGTCCATGATTTATATCTTGTTGCTGTCCATGATTTATATCTTGTTGCTGTCCATGATTTATATCTTGTTGCTGTCCATGATTTATATCTTGTTGCTGTCCATGGTAACTCAGTTTCATCCCAATCTTTAAATTTACATTTGTTTAATAACTTAATTTATTTACTCATCAAACAGGCCCATGCTATTTCAATGTTTCTGTTTCCATACATCATGTACAAGCAGACATTATAAAACGGTATGGTGCATCTATGTTTCCTTTTTCTTCTTTAGTAAGCTGCTAGAGGTGGCTCAGAGGGTAGTGATCCATGTCAAAAAGTCAATGGAATGATCATCTAGGGGATGACCAAAAGAATGATTGAAACATGGCATTAAGGAAACCTTGAACATCGTGATGGGGAGGTAGTAGAACTGGCTAGAGATCAAGAGATTCTCTGATGGGCTATGATGAGATTAAAATTCTGAAAAGATGTTACATAATGATGATGAAATTTGCATGTACAGTGTAACCACCTATTTTATGTACAAATTGTTAAATATTGGGAGATTTAGTGTTGTTCTCGAACCTCCAGGAATTATGGGTTGTCATTCTTTTTTTTCTATATTTCAGCGAGGGAGAGTGCCTGTCTTTCTTGAAGACCCAGAAGACTCCAATAACTCTAAACATGTAGAGATATGCTTAGTGTTGCAGAAACTCTTATTCAAGTAGAAGTCTAAATAGATTTAGTGTAAAAATGTAGTGTTTTTATGACTTTGTGGATATCATCTTATCTTTATTTTTTAAATTAATAATTCAATATCAGAAACATGTTTTATCAAGTGCTATATTCTTGTAGTTATGTACAGATGTGTTTTGTTACAAAGGTAGTGGATCATAATTCTAAATTTGTGGTATACATGAAGGAGTGAGTATACATATATCTATTTTTTTAATCTCAATTTAATTTATTATAATAAAAACAAACGTGTAGAGATGTGGTTTCTGAGGAGAAAGTAAAGAATACCATAGATGAACAGAAAACTGAATGAGAAAGTCCTTCAAGAAGCAAATGATAACCACAAATTGATTAGAGAAAGTAGAGAATACCATAGATGAACAGAAAACTGAATGAGAAAGTCCTTCAAGAAGTAAATGATAACCACAAATTGATTAGAGAAAGTAAAGAATACCATAGATGAACAGAAAACTGAATGAGAAAGTCCTTCAAGAAGTAAATGATAACCACAAATTGATTAGAGAAAGTAAAGAATACCATAGATGAACAGAAAACTGAATGAGAAAGTCCTTCAAGAAGTAAATGATAATCACAAATTGATTAGAGAAAGTCCTTCAAGAAGCAAATGATAATCACAAATTGATTAGAGAAAGTCACTTCAAGAAGTAAATGATAATCACAAATTGATTAGAGAAAGTCACTTCAAAGTAATGATAATCACAAATTGATTAGAAAGTCATTCAGAACAAATAGTAATCACAAATTGATTAGAGAGTCCTTTACAAATATGATAATCACAAATTGATTAAGAAAGTCACTTAACAAGTAAATGATAATCACAAATTGATTAGAAGTCATTCAAAAGTAAAGAATACAAATTGATTAAGAAAGTCCTTCAAGAAGTAAATGATAATCACAAATTGATTAAAAAAGTCCTTCAAGAAGCAAATGATAACCACAAATTGATTAGAGAAAGTCACTTCAAGAAGCAAATGATAACCACAAATTGATTAGAGAAAGTAGATGTAGGCAGTCAAGATTGTTTAGCAAACAAAATTGAAAACCTGGATGTACTGGGAAGAAAGATGCATATATTGCAGCTTTTGGTTAACACTGTAAATTAGCAGTTCTTCTTCTTCTTCTTTGCGTTCGTTCTTTGACCAATTTTAATCACTCTTTGTGATATGTTTCATCTTTGCCAAGAACGTGTATACGTTGCACATTGGTTTGGTTGGCCCTAAATGCATAGACTTCTACACGTTTAGGACATGTGCATCCAATTTCAGCCAAACCTCCTTAGTGCCTCTTACGACATGCGTGGCAGGTAACAGTGGTTCTATTCTTTACACCCCAAATTTGGGCCCAGGTAACCACTCGGGCGTGAAATTAGCAGTTCAATGTACTCCAGTTCTTCGGTCCAAAACAAAAACAGGTCACATAGAGAGGCCAACAAGTGGTGTTAAGAACAAATATAGAAAAAGAAAAGTTGAAAACTTAGTGACACCAAGCAAACTTAATGTGAAAAGAACAAGGTAAGAAAAAGATTGAAAAATGGTAGGACAGAAACATAATAAAATCTAGCGTAGCGAGACAGAAAGACAGAGGAGACAATTTTTGATAGCCTGACTTCATGCACGGAGAGCGTCAACATCTGAGCTGATAGCAAACACCAATGACAGAATTTGTGGAATCCATGATCGCATCGCCAGCGCTGACACCTGATGAGATGATGAGGATAAAACACCTTATGGAGACAGAGTAACAGTCTCCATGCTGTCACCATAAGAAATAGTTAGTTTTATGAGACAGAGGTTAACAGACTGCAAGTTAAGACTCACCTTGATGGCATATTTGTATGCTTGTTCTGCCTGAAGACATCTGTTAGTCTTAAGGCACACCAGGGAGAGATATGCCCACACTTCAGGATCATTATTGTTGAGAACATTTGCCTCAGACAAGGCATCTTCTGCTTCTGAATACTCTCCAAGCTGTGAAAGAGATTTTTGGCATTATCATGCTTATCATTTGGTTTTTATTTATTTACACCTATTCTAACATATCACTATTCTAGGTCTTCAAATATCATCTTCTAGCTGTCTTCTTCAGGTTTGAGTGAGAAATAATGGAATTCATTGTTCCTAAATACGAGGCAGTGTCTAGACTCAAAATCGAAGGTAGCTAGCAGGACATCAAGTAGCTCTTGAACATACTGATGTTGGAAGAGGTGGAGAACTTGCTAGAGACAGATTTTTCAGGCAGGTTGATGATAAAGTGATGCTTCACTTAGGACTTGCTACACTTGAGCTGTTCTATGACTTCAAATATCATCTTCCAGCTGTTCTATGACTTCAAATATCATCTTCTAGCTGTTCTATGACTTCAAATATCATCTTCTAGTTGTTCTAGATCTTCAAATATCATCTTCTAGTTGTTCTAGACTTCAAATATCATCTTCTAGTTGTTCTAGACTTCAAATATCATCTTCTAGCTGTTCTATGACTTCAAATATCATCTTCTAGCTGTTCTAGATCTTCAAATATCATCTTCTAGCTTGTTCTAGATCTTCAAATATCATCTTCTACTGTTCTAGACTTCAAATATCATCTTCTAACTATTCTAGACTTCAAATATGATCTTTAGCTGTTCTAGATCTTCAAATATCATCTTCTAGCTGTTTTATGACTTTAAATATCATCTTCTAACTGTTCTATGACTTCAAATATCATCTTCTAGCTGTTCTATGACTTCAAATACCATCTTCTAGCTGTTCTAACCTTCAAATATCATCTTCTAGCTGTTCTATGACTTCAAATATGATCTTGTAGCTATTCTAGACCTTCAAATATCATCTTCTAGCGGTTCTAGGACTTCAAATATGATCTTGTAACTGTTCTAGACCTTCAAATATCATCTTCTAGCGGATCTATGACTTCAAAATATCATCTTCTAGTTGTTCTAGGAATTCAAATCTCATACGCTGCTCTCAGCAACTATTTGGCATTTAATATTTGGTAAATTTATCAATAAGAAAACAAGTGTCAGAAACATTAGAAATGTTGCAACAAAAATTTGATGAACAAAATTACAAGTCTTGCATATAGTCGGCTAGTTTTTACAACTGATAAGAAATGTAACAATACACTAAAGTTAAAAATAAAATACCTGTTTTTACGATGTGCTGGGGTCAAGATAACAAAGTTGATAATGTCTTAACTAGTGACCATGTGTTAGATGAGTCGAGTAACAAAGTTGGTAATGTCTGCGCTAGTGACCATGTGTTGTGGTTGCAGGTAACAAAGTTGATAATGTCTGTGCTAGTGACCATGTGTTGTGGTCACAGATAACAAAGTTGGTAATGTCTGTGCTAGTGACCATGTGTTGTGGTCACAGATAACAAAGTTGAGTAATGTCTGCTTAGTGACCATGTGTTGTGGTCACAGATAACAAAGTTGGTAATGTCTGTGCTAATGACCATGTGTTGTGGTCACAGATAACAAAGTTGATAATGTCTGTGCTAGTGACCATGTGTTGTGGTCACAGATAACAAAGTTGGTAATGTCTGTGCTAGTGACCATGTGTTGTGGTCACAGATAACAAAGTTGGTAATGTCTGTGCTAGTGACCATGTGTTGTGGTCACAGATAACAAAGTTGGTAATGTCTGTGCTAGTGACCATGTGTTGTGGTCACAGATAACAAAGTTGGTAATGTCTGTGCTAGTGACCATGTGATGTGTAAATTCCAGAGTTTGAGGCCAGCTTGGGCACTCCTCTCCCCAAAAGTCATGGTATGTACACAGTACATGGTTAGACTACAGAAACTCTATAATTTACTTGGGGATCTAAATTACAAGTACTTTGATGTTGGAGTATGGCTTACCTGAATGGTGAGTGACACTGAATGGTGATTGACACTGAATGGTGAGTGACAATGAATGGTGAGTGACAGTGAATGGTGAGTGACACTGAATGGTGATTGACACTGAATGGTGAGTGACACTGAATGGTGAGTGACAATGAATGGTGAGTGACTCTAAATTTATTGACAATAAAGTACATTTTCACCTGAATGGTGAGTGACACTGAATGGTGAGTGAAGTTGATTGACTGAATGGTGATTGACAATGAATGGTGATTGACATGAATGGTGATTGACACTGAATGGTAGTGACATGACACTGAATGGTGATTGACATGAATGGTTGACATGAATGGTGAGACATGAATGTATGACACTGAATGGTGAGTGACACTGAATGGTGAGTGACACTGAATGGTGAGTGACAATGAATGGTGAGTGACACTGAATGGTGAGTGACACTGAATGGTGAGTGACAATGAATGGTGAGTGACACTGAATGGTGAGGGACATTGAATGGTGAGTGACACTGAATGGTGAGTGACACTGAATGGTGAGTGACACTGAATGGTGAGGGACATTGAATGGTGAGTGACACTGAATGGTGAGTGACACTGAATGTAGGACACAATGGTATCACACAATGGGAAATTGAATGCTGAGGCATAATGATGACACTGAATTCGAGGAATGGAAAGGAACTGAATGGGCCTACTGTGAGGACACTAATGATAGGACTTAAAAATAATTCTCTGACCAAAGCACAATGAAAGGGAGGATAATGTCCACTTATACAGTTGATATTTACTTTGACCCTAAAAAATTTAATTTATTTTTTCTGGTGCCTAACTAAGTCTACATAAATCTACAAAATGCTGAGGTGAGAAAAAAAAACCACACTTCAACTGGGGATTTTGAACTTGGGACCACTCATCTTCAAAGCAAGTACACTAGCCACTGTGCTGTCATGGTTCTATAACAACAAGAGTGATATGTCATGAAAGTGCTGAACAGATATAACATTAGCAACATGCCCCAAAGGGACAAACAGATATCAACTATACAAACAATTTAGAAAACAATTTGTAAGTTCACAAATTGAGACATAGTAATAACAATTACATTTTTGCAAAGGGTAAAATTGAAATACTTACTCTGTAACATGCAATGCCAACACCTAACCATGAAATACAAGTTGGTGAACTTTTACATGCCATCAAAAAGGTATCCTTGGCTTCTTGGTACTAGATACAAGAGTAGTGAAAAAAGTCGGATAAATAATGCATAAAAGCTCTAAAAGATTTAGTATTAAAATGTGTTGATTTTATGACTTTACTAATTTCATCATTTGATCACAACATTGATCAAACCAAAACACTGGGCAACAACTCGGTAATAGTGTTATGACAAAAGGAGAAAAAAAATCAATATTAACTAATGTTTACATAAAATGTTAATTTTACTAAGACGCTAAAAGTTGACAATTAATTGTCACATGAAAGTTACACAATGGCAATATCAAAGGATTTTGGTTTCTGTAATACTAAGAAAAATTACAAACTTGGATAGGAATGAAAACAATATGTACCAACCATTTTTTCTTGCAAGTAAATGGATGCCAGCCGAAGATACACAGAGTGGGTCTCGCTAGCATCCCTTACAAATGACAAAGTTCTCTCATAGCAATGTTTTGCACTGTGAATATCTCCTTTCAAGTATTTGACATGTCCCATCAATGACCAGACATCTTGGTCCTGACAAGGTAAATAAAATAATACATATTTCACTAATCTAATAAGAAAGCAATACAAGGCAGCATAAGAAAACAAAAACTAGTACAAAAAGTGAAGAACTATATATTTCCTTGATTCACTATTAGAGTCAGAACCATCTGTAAAATATTTTATTCTAATGACTTACTCTGTAAAACAATAAAAGTTAGTAGCAGAAAAATTTTTTCTACTTTAACTGGTCTGCTACTGAATTGAAAAACTGATTGTGTGCTGACATAAACTTTAGTAATATTTCTTTAAGTGATTAAAACGGTTCTTAATTCTTGGTAAAATCTTAAGTAAATTAATTTCAAAGATAAAATAATTTAATCGATAAAATTCTAAAATAGTTTAAATGTAATACATAATAAGACTAAAAGAAGAAGTACCAATATTTAGTCAATAATTTACACTTCTAGTGATGTACCTTTACCCTTATAGTAAATAACTCGTACAGTTTGTAACTCTTGAAAACTTGATAAATATGACAAATACATCTTTTACCTTCAATCGATAACATGTGGTCATGAATAGTTTCTGAAAAATTAAAATGTTGTCAACGGAAATGAGAATGTAAATATATAGCCATTTAACTAGAAGACAAACCATGATGCTTAAAGTGGCTTGCCAACCAGATATTAGCAATTTCTCCTATGCTATGACTTTAAGCAGGCAATCAGTTGAACTCTTTCTGAGCAATATAGGCCTCTGAGCTATGGAAATTTGTTCAGGATGCAAAGCAGAGTATACCTAAGTCAGTGTCATTGCAGAATCATGCATCCGGAGGAAACAAAAACTACGGAATGAAAGGTTAACATTTAAACAAATATAGTTCATGAGACAGCTATTTAAAAAAATCAAGAGAGAATTATTTTTAGTAAAACTATCAAAATCTGTTCTGTGCATTTATAATAAATTATGATTTACATCTGATATATTGAGACAAAGTGTTAACTAAGTCTTTACTTGTATAAAAACTCAAACAATAAGTGTTTATTTTATAATGTAAAAATAGTCTCTATCTGCAATCAATATTTATCTTTTTACAATAGATGGAAAACTTGAACAGAGCAGAAAGTAAGTTTGGGTTGCAATGATATATTTAAAACAAAATGCCCTGTACAGAATATGAGTACCAAACTATCTGGCTTGTATGAGTACAGTCCTATTCTCAATTTTATTGTTCATTTGAGGATTATCTTCATCGCACATGTCCATAATTGCTCCGTTCTCCTCCTAAGCATATATTTCAGTGTGTTTAGGCTAATAACACCCGTTCTGTATTGGTTGATGTATCTACTAGGGGTTCTTTCATAGTTTTCCCGTCTTGCTGCACCTCTCGGTATGCATAACTTGTGCAACTGATATAGAGAACACCCTTTATCTTCGTTGAAATACAGAAGGATCTCAGCTCAGTGCACATAACTCTGTAGCACAGCAGGTCGTAATGAAATCCTACTCATGTACAATCAGTTTGTATCAGGAAAAGTAGTAGATAGTTACAAGTCAACAACTTTTTCAACATGTCGATTATCTCTATCAAAATTTGTGCCTATGTTGCCATCTTGTGCGTAAACATTCTCAATTGTTCATGGTAAATATGGCACAATGGTCATGATAATCAAAACAAAAATCCCAAGAATAACAGTCTTACTCATAAAAAAATCTGTAATGTAATTATGTGGATGATAGATTTAGAAAAAAAAGATGGTGGTGTGTAGTTATGACAACCAGAAGAAGGTTACTCTGAAAGAAAATTGTGGACAGTAACCTTGATATCCATTTTCAGTGCATCATTTAGAACATTCTCTGCTTCCATATAATCTCTTTTCTGTAGACAAAGTTTTGCCATTGCAATCTGGAAGCTAATGTTGGGACCACCGGGACAAGTAAGCAGTTCATGACCAAGTGCTCGCTCTGCAAACTGATAATATAGTATTTGTGAGATGCACAGAGATAATATAGTATTTGTGAGACAGAAATAATATAGT